>JAJGOT010000010.1:0-45000 GCA_022457155.1 Cladopsammia gracilis
CGGAGACACTGGCGTTCAGTTTGTCAATCCTATGATTCCGACGCTAACGAGTTTTAATTTAGGTGTGAAGACAAGAAGAGCAGAAGTTTTGCGACGCCATCACGCCCGCGGAATTGCATTTGGACAACGAGAGAAACTGACAAATCGCTTAAAACGCATTTTGACTGACTATCCATGCGAAAAAGAACTCTTGAAGGAACTTCTTCAAAATGCCGATGATGCTGGAGCAACCGAGATTTGCTTTATCAAAGATCCCCGAAGTCATCCCAAGACGCGAGTATTTGAGGAGTGCTGGGAACCATTACAAGGTCCGGCGTTATGCGTGTACAACAACAAGCCTTTCACACCGGCCGACATTGAAGGTATACAGAACCTGGGAGAAGGAAGTAAAGGGGATGACCCAAACAAAACGGGCCAGTATGGCGTCGGCTTCAATGCCGTCTACCACTTGACAGACGTTCCTTCGTTTATGTCCAGTGGGAAGGAAATCGGTGACGTTTTATGTGTTTTTGATCCACATTGCCAGTACGTCCCTGATGCGAACCCTCAAGAACCTGGGAGAATGTATGAAGAAACCACGCAGTTGAAGGACGTTTTTCCCGACGTATTTTCCTGCTACCTGGAAGAACATTTTCCCATCGAGAATTCAACCATGTTTCGATTTCCTCTTCGAACGCAAGAAATGGCACAGGTTTCCAAGTTATCAACCACTGCAGTGACCCTGAAAACATTGAATGAAATGATGGATGCCCTGAAAAACGAGCTGTTTGAAGTCCTTCTTTTCGTGAACAATGTCAAGAAGATAACTTTGTGTGATATCGACGAAGAAAGCGGAAAAGTGGTAAACAAGTACTCGGTCGAAGTGGTGATGTTCGACGAAGATGTAGTCAAGCGATATGAATTTGCTAGCCATATAAAGCAGATTGGAAAGTTGGCAAAAGAAAGAGAAACTTTCCCCAGTGACAATGAGGTAAAAAGGTGCTCCTATTTCATGACTCTAAAAGACTCCGCAGGAAACGAGGAGAAGTGGTTCATTGTTCAGCAGTTTGGTCTTGAGAATCCATTGTCGAAAAGCATAGTCCATGCGTACCAAACGGGCGACTTGGGGATGCTTCCACGAGGTGGCGTAGCTTGCCTTTTAGAAAAGAAATCAAAGACAAACAGTTCAGATGAAGAGGAAGACAGATCAAGAGTGACAGATCAAGAGGAAGACGGATCAAGAGTGACAGATCAGGAGTCATTGGAGAAAAAACATAAAGCGTACTGCTTTCTTCCTCTTCCAATAGAAACTAATCTTCCAGTTCACATCAATGGCCACTTTGCATTGGACCAGGCCAGAAGAAATTTATGGAGAGACGAAAAAGGCGGCTATCGGAGTGACTGGAACAACGTTTTGCTGGGTGATGTGATTGCGTTATGCTATCTAACTCTCTTGGACGAGGTGAGACGATTCTATCAACTGCCAATGACACCAGACGAAGCAAACGATCCAAGCTGCTGTGAACAAGACTTGGTTAAACGAATGAAGAGTTTGAAAAGTTGTTTCCACAATTTGACGGCAACGATTCTTACTGGAACACACTGGTAAGATCTGTGTATAAGAAGATGGACGATAAGCGATTACGGCTTCTTCCGGTGGTGCGGAGCGTATCGCAATCCAACTGACATGGCTTCCGCCAACCGGCACAGGAAAGATCAAGCGTTCTTTAACAATCTTGGAACACAGGATGAAAAAGATCTCGCAGAAATCTTGATTCAAACAGGGTTTAACCTAGTGTTTTTCCTTGTCTGTTTTTGAAGCATTCAAGAAATCTGATGTGAATTCCTCCTGTGTATCCCCTTCCTCGGTCGTAGATTTCTTCAAGACGTTCAGTTGTCAAGGTCCCCTTTGTAACATTGGACCCATACCAATTAATGTCTGTGAGACTCCGTTCAAGGACGACAATGGCGTTGCACTGATGCTCATGTATTGCAAAAATCAAAACTACTTTCTGAACAATTTACCTGGCCTTCCCTTGCTTCTAACACAAGACAACATTCTCCGTGTATTTGATTGCGCCGATCAAACATTTCTGTCTGGCTACCACGACATTTTGCCCAATTCTAAGCAGATGTTTGTCCATGAACTAATAAGGACAAGGGTCTTCAACGACTCAGCAAGTCGTGCGACATCTGTGTTCCGATCTTTTGATGTAAACGCTTTTGCCACATATTTACGTCACTCTTTGCCAGATTCGTATTATGGATCAGATGGCTACGTCAAGTGGAACCCACACAACGTGATACAGCCAAATCAGCGTTGGATTTTTCGAGTTTGGAGCTT
Organism: Cladopsammia gracilis; assembly: GCA_022457155.1. Classification (NCBI taxonomy): domain Eukaryota; kingdom Metazoa; phylum Cnidaria; class Anthozoa; order Scleractinia; family Dendrophylliidae; genus Cladopsammia; species Cladopsammia gracilis. Next base: position 2,324 of record JAJGOT010000010.1, read on the forward strand.
CCTTAAAGACGTGGTAGCAAGTGTTCTAAGAAATCGTATACGGAGGAGCGAACGCGAAACGTTGGAATGCATTAGAGCAGTCCTCGATCCCCTGTCTAACTGGAGCATTCTTCCAGCAACTGAAGTAGTTGACGTGTCAAATGGTAGTGCTTCAAATGCGACTGGTCTGGTCAAAGAAGACTTGCTGGTACCCTTGAAATTAGCGGAAACTATACTTGACTTTAACGAGACAAGCAGTCCACTGGTTTCAGCTCTTAGACAGCTGTGTCTTCCTGAACTGAATTCTACCCTTCTTTGCGCCTCGTCTTTACAAAGTGAAGGAAGCCTTCTTGCACGGAAAGTGGTTGCATCTACTTCGAAACCAGTATCCGTTCTTAGGTCACTTCACCAAAAGATGACGCGAAAACCACAGTCGTTACAAGGCAAGTTGGATCCTTTCGGTTGCAAGATCATCCTTCAGTATTTTAGCCAGAATGTTTACAGCCTGAAGAACATACTTCCTAGAAGTGGTGAAGTTTCATGCAAGGATATCTTGAGAAAATTACCCTTTTATCTTGCAACACACGGTGGCCTTGTCAGTCTTGATAACCAGAGGATCTTCGTCCTACCAAGTGGAATACCCAGGGAAGAGATGGCCAATTTAGAAGATGAAGTGAACGTCTTGTTTCTTGAATCTGTGCAAGATCTCTCCGATCTATATGAATTTCTGGCATTTGATTGCATCTCGTCAGTTGATGTGTATTGTCAGTCGATCTTGGCACATTTCAATGTCTTCAGTGGGGAGGCACGACAGAAGCACCTGGAGTATATTCGAGACTTTTTACTAAACCATTTACCAAATGAGAACGATAAGGAAAGACTGTTGCACTGCTTGAGAAGCATGGAAGTCATTACCACCAATGATGGCGCACTGAAGAAAGCATCGTGTTTCCATCACCCGCACAATGAAGTTTTCAAGGCCATGCTTCCAGACAACAAGTTTCCACCTGAACCTTTCAATTCCCCAGATTGGCTGCCATTCATGAAAAAGATTGGAATGATACATGATGTTTCCAGGGAACATTTCATCCGTTTTACCAAACACGTTGCACAGGAAGCGGCAATGGGACGTACTGAGAGGACAGACGAAAAGTCTAAAGTGCTGGTTTCCAACCTTTTTAAGCGATCGCAAATATTGAATGACGGGCTTCTGCAAGCTGTTTGTGATGTTCGTTTTGTGGTTTCAGATCCAGTCCGCGATGACCTTAAACGGCTTCATCCACCGTATAGTGCAAGAGAAGATGGCCAAACTCCGTACATTTCTTTCAAAGGCTCAGTTCTTTCTGATCATGACGAAATCGTGTGGACAACAGCATACCTACTTCCTAGATGGGCAGATCCAAGATTTCGTTACTCCTTAACGAGAGGTGATTTTACCAGCTCTATCCTTACGCAACTCCAAGTTTTGTCAGATCCCACTTTGCAGATGGTTACTTCTCATTGTCTTAAAATCTCTCATCAACTTGCAAAAGAAAATGACAGCAACTTTCCAGAGGTTCAAGGTGTCACTAGGACGACAGTCATGCGACACATTTACAGATTTTTGCAGGGAAAAGGTTATACAACAAGCAGTGATGCCAACGACGTCCTTGAGAATGCACCTTGTATTTTGGTTGAACATGGAGGAAGATTCGTCCAAGCTAAACAAGCAGTACTTGCGTTGTACGAGAGCCTTGAGATACCACCATTTCTTTATGGGGTGCCTCCTGAGTTTGGAGAGTTTCACAAACTTTTTCTATACTTGGGCTGCTCTAATTCTGTTAAAGCGTCTCACTACGCTATGGTCTTGGAAATGTTACACGATCAATGCCAGTCAAACAAGCTGAATCCAAATGAGATCAAAAGTTCTTTAAAAGCGATGAAAGGGCTCTTAGAAGCGCTGGAACAGGATCCTGAAGAGAAGGTTGGGATCCCAAACTTGTACTTGCCAGCTCTAAACCCGTTTAGTATCTGCTCCATTGACAATCGCCCCGTTACCTTGCACAAGTCGACCGACCTAATATTTGATGACGCACCGCATTATCAGAGTCGGCTTAAAAGTTTCAACCAACTATTTGTGGTGGACCTAAAGCGGACAGAACTTCAGTGCAATTCTTCCATGAACTATAAGGATTACATCCTGCGCCTTCCAGCTGATTTAAGACCGCAGATGCTATCCTCTGTGGTAGAGGAAAAATTTGTTGATTCCCTTGATAGTGGTGGTTTGGTTGTCCAGGTTACCGTTGCTGATTCCTTGAAAAGACAACTCCGTTCAGAACAGTTCTTTCATGGAATCTTGAGGCTAATTCGGCATGCCAACCATGGAAATAAAAACTTGAATGAAAGTGCTATTGCTTGTGTAGAAAACAGACTTCGAAGTATTGAGTTACTTGGACTCAGCAATATTGTCACCCAGCTGATGTACAAAGGAAGTTTGGTTCAAGGTAGTGAAGCAGAAGTGCCGCACTTTGTAGACAAGTTTTCAGAGTCTGATAAGGGTGTTTGGAAGGTCTATGTTAACGCAATGGTAGAGGAAACCCAGGGCAAGATATCGTTGATCTTAACGCAAGTGATTGAAGAAGCATGCGAGGGATTGCTGCGGCAGACAGTGATGTTCATACCAGAGATGTTGCGCACGGATCCCAGCAACATCTGGTCAATTTTAGACGACATGAAAATTCGTCAAGACGACTCTTATGACCCGTCAATGAGCGATCTTTTACCACAGCCAGGAGATTTTATCCCGATCGAAGATCATCATCTCCTAAACGAAGCCTTTGAAGAATTCACCCCCGGTGAATATGTTGGCTTTGAACTGGATGATCCAAGTCTGGAGCAAGAGAATGGAGATGCTACCTTCATTTATGCGATTATTATTGAAGAAGCCAGTAGCGAAAAAGATGCCAGTATCTACACAAAGCTTTATAAAGTCAACGTTGGACATGACAAAGAACCGCAGGTTGCTGAGTCTGCAGACTTGTACAAATTTCACCGCCTTCACTCCTCATTTGGTTTATCAGACGATCAAGAAAGCTCCACTCAAGCAGTAGACAAAACGAAAGTTTTGACAAAAATCTCAGAAGTGCTGAAAATGGTATGGAGTCTTCCTGATAAAAGAAGAAGAAAAATTATAAAGCGATTGTTTCTTCAGTGGCACCCCGAAAAAGGCTTTGGAGATGTTGCATTCCGTAATGAAGTCTTCCAGCACCTTCAGAATGAAATTGCAAAGTTAGAGAGTGACGAGGCAGCGAGTAATCAAGCAAGCCACTACGGAGATTTCTTGGATGTCTGGAGAATTCGAGCCAGGCGGCATCGTACACAGCGCCAACAATACGGGGAAACGTTTATCCGAACATATGGCTCCTGGGAAGCCTCAACACGTCACCGTTCAGGGTCAGGTATTCCTCCAAGTTTTTGCAAGAAGAATCCTCAACCAGGTGAGGCACGACGCTGGTTCAGACAAGCAGAAGCCGATCTGAGGGCTGCAAACAAAGACTTGGCTCCTAACAACCAATCCTACGAGTGGGCGTGTTTCAAATGCCACCAGGTAGGCTGCCTAATGGTTAATTTAGCCTTTTAACTTCAAAACGTACTCTAGATTAACCTACATTTTGTCAAATAGGAACTTTTTCTATTATATCCGCCAAACAAATCGGGTGGAACTTTCACGAGAATGGCACGTCTGTAAATATGATTAAAAATTTATGTACTTAACTAGCTTGATTGGTCCGCTCGATCAGCTTTTTTTGTTCAAATGTCAATTTTCTGTAGGAAGGGAGGGGGCTATTTTCAGGACGGACTTATTATTGGAGAGAATTAAGATGGGTTGGAGTTAGAGAGCAGGTCCAATGTTATTCTAACGGTTTCAGTTTTAAAATGCGGTATTTTGATTTTGACCACAAAATTGTTGTATTTTCATGCTGTTTCCCGAAAATGTATGAGTGAGCAAATCTAAGAAGTTGTATTAGTATGCATGACATAAATATACAGGTATAATTAGAATAAAGGCCGGGAGGGAAAGGCACGAACTCGGGCACCCTCCCTTTTTTATTGATTTCAATCAGGTACCATAACCTTTGTATAAATGAAACAAAGGCTGTTTTAGAATAAATGAACCGGTATAAATGTCAATGCAAAACAGGGGAATCACCTTGAGGAGTTCGAAAGGTTAAACTTGTTGCAGATAAACTTATAGACAAAACGCTATTTAAACTAAAACAGTTTGTGACATTTTGTATTGTTACTTAGGCCGCAGAGAAAGCTCTAAAGGCTGCCCAGTACTCAGACGATGCGTCCAAGACTCGTGTTCACAATCTTGCGTTGAATGCCAGTTATTTGAGCGACTCACAGCTGACCAGCAGTGCGAGACAACTGGAACGTTGTGTGGTGGATTCAACACGCATGCGCTATCCCGACCAAGTGTGTTACCCCGAGATTCCCAATGACGTCTACACGGCCACCATGGCCCGAGAGGCCCTAGGGCTAGCGAGGACAATTCTCGATAGAGTCCGCCAAAAGCTATTAAATTTGTAATTAATAACAAGTCAGTTATTCTTAGATATAGTGCAAAATTTAGTGCTGCCGTCGAAAAACTTGTTACTCTTAAGACAGAACGAATTAGAGGAGTTATTCGATTGCCCAGTAGATAACAATTCATTTTAATGAATGTTAAGTTGTGTCAAACTAGCATTAGTGTAAGAAAAAGCATTGCTTACGATAGACTGCAAAGGTTTTCAAGAAAAAAATGGATAAAAAGCTTAACTGTTTGACCACTGACTTTTCGCGACCATTGATCTGAGCCATATCATTTTATCCACAGCAGTTTGAAAGAAAAAAAAATTAGTAGAACCTAAAATACAATTAGCAGGTACATTAAGGTGCTTTGTCCTAACTGTTATAAACAGCAAAAACAGATTATCTTTTTCTCTTGGGCAATTTCAACAAACGCCAGTATGTATAGCAATCATTGCCCTAACCAGGCCACAATGGGGTTTGTTTGTTTGTGTTCTTGCTGTTTTTAATTTCGTCGTTTTATTTTGTTAGCTCTGATTCTTTAGCGTAGGGTGCACTAGTATTTAGGACCAATATGTGCTTTCAACAGCCAATCAAAACTTACGAGTAGACTGAATTTATTTAGTTATATTTTAACAAGGCGCAGGGGCACCCAACGAATCTGTTCCTCACTTTATCTGTTCCCTAGCGGAATTCTTGCTGGCTGGCAAAATATTCTGTACATATTTTTTTAATTACCATATTTCAATGGTTGACTTGAGAAAGGAGTCGCAAGAACAAACTGTGCTGGCTTACTTGAGGAGATCGAAAAGAAACTGCATGGATCTAAGAAAATCGGAGGACACTTTGGGGCTTAAAAGGGTTTAGCTTCGAAGTAACAAATTTAAGCAGGACTTAGAGATACCCGAACAGGTTAAGTTCGAGACGGCAGTAAATGTATAAAACAATAAACAAAAAGCTTCAAATAGTTTTCCATTAATGTTTCATTAGTTCCCAAGCCCCTTTTGGTAACTTATTATTATTGTCTTTTTCATTTATTGTTTTTTAATTTTTTAATTGCTGGCTGGGAAACAGACATTTTTTTATCCAGCTGACTGGGAATTTACCTATGTGTTATGCTGGGAAAAAGGAACAGATATATTTTTCCCAGCAACGTTGAAGAACACCTGGAAATGCTTTTTTATCATTTATTTTAATTTATTCCAGTATTGTTCGTTGGGTGCCCCTGAAGGCGAAATTTAGCTTGTGTTTCATTTTATCTTGTTTTAGAATATGATTCCTTAACGTCTTTATCAAGATCAAAAGTTGGTATTTTAGATATCAATAACCAATTTTAAACACGTTCACGTTTCCTTTTTCTTTTATAGCTAGTTATTTACAAGATAGAGTACAATTTTTGAAGATTTCCCATGTTTTTCATATTGCAAGGTTTCCTAGACTATGCCGATACATTTTAAATCGTGCAACTGTTCAGTAGTTCATAAAATAAAAAGCTATGATGTGTAAAAGTGTTGTTGCAGTGATTTACTTGAGTCAACCTTAATTTTGGAGGTTGTACATTCCGTCTAGATAGCACACAATTGCTGAATAATCTAAGGATCTTTGTCTCCAGGCTCTCTTACTCTTGCGCTTAGAATTTATGAATTTGCTAAACTTTGTTTGGCCGGCGCCCCACAAACCGCAAACCACTGACAATAAGCAAAAAAAAGCAGTTTGTGTACTCTAAACTTTCGGCAGTGAATGAGAATGTGAATGAGAATGTGAATAAGGGGGGCACGAGTGAATGATGGGGCCCCGAATGAATGAGGGGGGCACAAAGTGAATGATGGGGCCCCAGAGTAAATGGGGGGGGGGGGCTCCTAGTGAGTGAGGGGGCACGAGTGAATGATGGGGCCCCGAGTGAATGAGGGGGGGACAAAGTGAAAGGGGGGGGGGGAGGAGCGGAGTGAAAATATTTCCAAGCGAAAAATAGTTTTATTTCAATCGCAAAAAAGGAGGCTCCCTTGTCCCCTTCCCTCCATTCGTCACTGTGTATAATTTGGTCTTATGAGAAAGAAATTACGCTAAAGCAAAACCTGAATTACGCGAATTTGACGTCAACATTCGTATAGTTTGCATTAAATTTCTCAACAGAGTTACAGGTCAAAAACGTTTTCTTTCCACTTATTAAGTTGGTCATCTTGATAAATTGAAAATCAAACACTGAAATGGGCTGGAGGAGACATCACTTCACAAGTTTTCAAAAAGAAAGAGAAAATGACATGCAAAGTTCCACACATCATGTATTTTGTCGCACATCATGTATTTTGTCCACATATCGTGTATTTTATGACACATTTTGTCGCCAACTCCAGTCTCCACAGATGGCATGTAGCAGAGACTACGAGAACGCTCACCCGTGTCGGTCCATGTCGGCACTTTTGTTCAGGGTTTGCACAATTTAAAGGTCATTTGCGATGGCTGTTTTCACCTACAACACTAGGATATGCCGGCCTGTAGTAGCTTTTAAACGACTGCAATTTGTTTTGTGGCAACGATCAACGGTATGCGAGCTATGAGAACGTTAGACCACGAGGTGAAAATTAAAATCGTTTCACTTTGCTTTAAGAAAGCTGGACTATCATTTAATTGTTTTTTTATTTTCTGTGAGAACGCCAGGCCATCGCAACATTTCATTTTAGATTTCCTTATGCATGATTTCACGTTTCGTGTTTTCGCTTTTTTTTAAATATTTATTGCCATTTATATTTTATATTTATGTTTTATTTATGTTTTATTTCATTTTGATTTCAGGTACATTCGTTTTTTATATTCTGTTAATTTTTTTATATTCTGTTGATTTCTTAACTGACACAGATTTCATCATTACTCTCCACAAGTAGCCTCTGACGAGAACCTATGATCATGAACTCGGTTTTCGCAACGTTAAGGCTAAGCCTATTCGTTTTTAGCCAGCAATTGAGATTCGCGAGTTCAGAGTTTATCATCGGCTCAAGATCGGCGAGAGTACGGCCAGGAATGCTAATGTTAGTGTCATCTGCGAACATTTTTGCGCAGGCTGTAGTGAGGCAGTTCGAGTCATTGATGTATATTAGAAAGAGTAGAGGGCCAATTATGCTGCCCTGTGGCACCCCGCAACTTATTTCGTTTGTGTTTGACAGAGCGTCGTTTGCGTTACACTTTTGACCCCTATTACTTACGTATGAGGCAAACCATCGGAGGGAGTTCTCATCCACTCCGTAGTTTACGAGCTTGCGCAAAATGATTTCATGGTCAATGGTGTCAAAGGCCTTTTTGAGGTCGATAAATATGACACCATTTAAAAGACCATTGTCTATATTGATTGACCAGTTGTTCGTGGTCTCATGCAGGGCTGTTTGGGTGCTGTACAGTGAGCTAAAACCAGACTGGTAATTGCTCAAGAGCTTGTTCTCGTTTAGGTAATCATAAAGTTGTTGGTACATAATTTTTTCGAACATTTTTGAGACAAAGGGTAATACAGATGTTGGTCTGTAATTGTTAAGGTCGGATTTAGCACCTTTTTTGAAGATTGGGGTTACTTTTGCTACTTTCCATTCACTTGGGAAAATGCCATTGTCTATAGAGCATTTAAATCACTAGTTAGTGAGGGCCCAACAATATCACCGGCCAGTTCGAGCCAGTTTTAACAGTTTACAGGGAATTTTGTCCAACCCCATGGCTTTTCTCTCGTTTATGTCACTCAATAACTTGCAGACCGTTATAACGTTGGGGGCTTTAAGAGAAAACACTTTATCAGTGGGCTGAAGATAGGATTCCGGTTCGACATTTGTTGGGGGTATTTCATATGCTAGGTTAGGGCCGATAGTTGTGAAAAATTTGTTAAATGCTTCTGCCATTTCGGGTGCAGACTTTATGGTTTTGTCGTAAATCATAATTTCGGAAATATTTCGTGTTTTGTTACATTTGCGTGAGCTTAGCTCATTTATTAGTTCCCATGTTTTGCGTGGGTTCTTTTTGTTGAATTCCAAATTGTCCTTGAAATATTGCCGTTTAGCTGTTCTAATGGCATTATTCCGTCGTATGTCACATGTTTCTTGGAGTATTTTAGCAGCCTGGTCCGTCCAGGGGCTTCCGTCTGTGCCCGCCTCGCCATTTTTTAAGCCCCATTTACACGCGCAAAAAAATCGGCACAGCACCCTTAATATTCGGCACGGTACTAACGATTTTTGGGCACGGCACTCCCAATTATCTACGTGTAAACGTGTCGGACCCAAACACAATGTGGCACTGGTGCCCAAAATTTTAGGGGTGCCGAGACTACCTCCAGGAGGTAGTCTCGGCACGGGTAAAAGAAGGCACCGTGCCAAAAATGTTCGATTTCTAATAATTTTGAACGAAGTTTAAGCCGTCACGCATGCGTAGCAACCATTGTAATTTCAAAATGGCGGACGATACACACACTTGATACAGACAGACCGATACGATACGTATAGGAAATCGTATGAACTACTCGTGCATTTCGTGATTTATGGGCACGAGTGATGTTTTGAAATTTTGAAATGAAAGGCTTCAATGGTTTCCATTATTTTTAACCAATCAATAACAATCTTTTGATAGGTAAATCATGCCTGAAATCTAAAAATTGATCACATCATTTAAAGAAATATTTAAGCTTGAAGTTCCAAGCTTTTAAAGTAAGTGCAACAGGTTCGCAGCTTTCTTATTGCACTTTACAACCAGTAGATTTGCACTCTACAATCTAATTATGCATTCGTCATTGGCCAATCAGAAACTGTATATTTTGCTGAGTTTATTATAAGAAACGTTACGATACAGACGATACATTCCTTTCAGATAAGATTGATGTCCTTCCTGTTGTTCTAAGCGCCGATTTCTAATCAATAACCGTTAAACAGTGACAATAATATCATTTCCCGCCATTTCCGGCCATTTCCCGGGGAAATACAGGCAAATATTAGGGGTGCCAATACAGAAGTAGGTACCGTGCCCATTTGAGAGGAATTCCACTGTTTTGTTCGTGTAAACTGGGAGTGCCGTGCTTAAATAGTTTGGGCACGGTACCGAAATTTAGGGGTGCCGTGCCGATGTTTTTGCGCGTGTAAATGGGGCTTAAATTAGCCTGCACAACAGCCGCTTTTGGGGGTGCGCAATCGGGTTTGGGGGCGCGAGCTCGCAGCGCGAGACACGCGAGGGGAGGGAAACCAAAAAAAATAGCGCGCTAGCTATTGTTTTCGTTTCGAGTGTGTCTCGCGCCCCAAAACCCGATCGCACACTCCCCTCCTTAATTACGGCAAGAAGAAAAGATAGAGACAGAAGTGAAATAAAAAAAAAACAAACAGTTGAATATATTTGCCCGATATTTCGGTTTGCAAAATGTTTTCTAGCTCCCGTAGAAGGTTTGTTTTGCAAACCGAAATATCGGGCAAATATATTCAACTGTTTATTATTTTTTTTATTTCACTTCTGTCTCTATCTTTTCTTCTTGCCGTAAGGATCAGTTTGCCGTTTTCAAGATGTCTACGGTACTCCCCGCCGGCCGCCATTTTGACATTGCACTGCCAGGTTACCAAGCTGTTGGTTTGCTATGACTGCCGAGCGGCGGCGTCCTTGGTTTTCAGTGTCGATCCAAATTCTTCATCGTTTCTTTTCCGCTCGATAAATCTACAAGTTAGAAATTCACTTTGAAAAGGCAGAGATTTAACCTTGGGTAGCTAAATTCGCAATAATGGTAAGTTATCTTCTTTTATCGTTTTAGAGCTCAAGTATAAATAAAGCAGACAATCAGGAAATTTTATAATCGGCTCATATTGCCGATAGAATTTGAATTTGTTTTGAAATTATTAAATCTGCGAAAAGGGCTTTGGCAACAGCATGTAAATAAATTTTAGTGGATAATTTCATTTTCAAAATATTTTTTCGTGGTATGAATAAACTTAGTGAATGTTTAATTTTTTTTTAATACAGAAATCTTTAGTTACTAAATAAACCCCGTGGTGCCTCAATTGCTCGAGATTGAGTAGGATGTGCTGCTAACTTTGTTCTTGCTGTAGTGGCAAATTCGTATGCTATTGGAATGCCGAGAATTCAGTCATGTTTGCTCAATTTATAGGAACATAATGATCGATATAAGCATTAACCATAACTAGCACTTAAAAAATTCATACAGGTGTTTCTTAAACTAAATTATGCCTGTTTGGTATGAAATATTGCATTTATCATTCAAAATTAATTAAGAGGAAAGTCTAGGAAAGTCACAGATTAATGAGTGTGTCTAACATGTAGTTGTACAGAAGTCATTAGTCACCTTTCGGCGTCAATAAATCTGAGTAAAATCATAAAAAATAACATAGAATTTTAATTTATTAGTAAAATAACACACATCTCACACTGTCATGGGACCTTGGCAGTAATTAAAAACCAAACCACAGTCAAGCATCACAGTGCTCTGGATTCCATGTAAATAAGTACATGTACACAGAAAGAAAAAAGATACACTTCCACAGTGACAGAGCCTTGGGTACATTGGCAGTTGCTATGGCAAATATACATGTACAGCTGTATAGCTTTCACATCTTGGCTTCCTGAACAACATTGATCGCATGGAATTACCAATTATCTAAATAACATTTATAACATTGAGAACAGGTGGGAATATCACCTAAACATTTTGAGAAGTTCAAAACCCTGAAAGTCAGAGTTGCAAGTTGCTAATGGGCAAAGAAAATTGAATGTCACCTGCACAAAAGGATCTACCAGATAAATTGGGTCAGATAACTTGTTATTATACATGTATCATAACATTTATACAGTGGCAAATCAAAATAAAACAAATTGATACAGACTCTTCGTTCACTAATCTAAAAGCCCTTAAGTGGATACAAGTCCTAAAGGTAAACATAAGGGAGGTTCGACTGAGACTCAATGAAAGAAATACAGTATTAAAAATTGAGAGAAAATTGCACAGACAAAACTATCAGTATATATAATTCATCAAAAATATCCTTGTCGTGATATTAAATCCAGACAAACTTATAAATCAATCACGAACTGGAAAATTCGACTTTGCTGATAATGCGTATTTAGTAACGGTTTTAACCGCTGTAAATCAGTTGCCCTGATGAAGTCTTTTGTAATTAAGACAAAATATCAGCAAAGCCGAATTTTCCAGTTTGTGATATATATATATATATATATATATATATATATATATAATTTTGACATATGTCTGACATAAATTAATCCAGAGTACTTTGTTTTAGGATATTGGACTAAATGAACACCATCAACAGAATGTAGTAAACTACCTCAGGTTTGCACGTTATGGGCGAGGACAGAGGCTTAGGGGAGTGGATGCATCCTTTGAAGAGCTCAAAGATAGCAGGTGCACTGAATGGAAAATAGAATTATAAAAATTATAATAATTTATAATAATAAATTTATGTTCCATGCCCAACATTCAAGATCGATTAGATCAAATTAAAGTAGTTGAAGGAATTCAAACACTTGTGGGTTAAAGCAGCAGGATGAAATTTCACTGTCTTGATCGCTCAATCACTTGATTGGTTGATTGGCTGTTAACATTGAGGCAGCGACATGTAATGGTCACCTGCCTTACCCATGGGGACAGCATTGGAAGGAGGGTAGGGTGGGGAGTTAGACCCAAGGGGTGAGAGGTCAGTGGAGTACAATGCAGGGATGTAGCTAACAGTCGGCTACCAGCTAATTTCACCACCTGATAGAGTACTTATCGCCAGCTGAAATTTCACTGGAAAACAAAGACTTTGGGCAATTTTGAAGGTGCACAAGCCAGAAAAACCGGCTGAACTTGTTAATGAGGCTGCTAAGTGTTTTCTTAGTTACACCCCTGATAATGCCTAGGATAGGGGAGGTTCAGAGAAAATTGAGCCTGTGATATGTGATGGTCACCTGCCTTACCCATGGGAATGGCAATTGGAGGGAGGGGAGGGTGGGGAGTTAAATGCAGAGGTGGGGGGTCAGTGGTCAGGGAAGCAAAACTTCTAGAAGAGGGGAGAGTCCAAATGTTTCGTATTAACGAGTTGGTTCATACATGTAGGAGCCTTTGATTTGTTAAATTAATGCCTGGACCACTATGTGGACATTGTGTGCCTGGATTATTCATGGGTCTTCATCAACAGTAGGCAAGTGATAATACAGTTAGTGTGATGCCTATTGGCTTTACGAAGTGACTCAATAAAGTTGAAGTGAAGTTAATATGAATATAAAAATGAATTCATGTATCAACCAGTTGTGGTAGAGTGAATTAAAGAGAATGTGATCATCGCAGTTGTTTTACAGCAACTGAAGGAGTTGCAGTTAAAGAGTCTGAAAAAGAATTTAGGCCTGAATGTGATTCGAACCCATTCATGACCTAATTGCAATTCCGGTGCAAATGCTCTACCACTGAGTGACAAGACCAGATAGGAGCTTGGCCAATTGTGAGTTTTGTAATAACCATGAATCATGCCTGAGAATGATAATGCGAAAGTAGTAGAGCATTTGCACCGGAATCGCAGGTCATGGGTTCCAATTCCGTTAATTTGCAACTCCTTCAGGAGGCAGATGTTAGACCCACAAGAAGTGTATAGTAAATAAATCATTTTTATTGAAATTTCAGACTTGTAGAAGACACATACACTGTTGATGAAGTAACTGACATGTTAGATGGCTTGTGTGCAGTGGTGAGAGGAGAAGTTGAATCTGAACTCATTAATGCTGCGCATACAAACGTCTTGCTTCTCAGACAAGTGTTTAGTCAAGCTGAAAAATGGCATCTCAAATTACAGGCCGATATATCTGAACTTGAAAATAGGTGAGTTTTTATAAGTGGCAGATAAAAACTTTGGCTTTTGGGAGTCTCCTGCTCCTCAGAATTTCTATGGTATGGATTTTTCCTGGAAATGAACACTTTTTAGTTTCAAATTATATTTATTGAAATGAAAACTAATCTGGGTGACTATATTTTGCAAGTTGCACTCACCCAGCTGGTATCCAACCCTGCTTCACAAAAAAACATTCACTAAATTTCAATTTAGTCTGAATAAAATAACCTGGCTTTACATGTGGGTAAGCACAGTCTAAGGTACTTAAAATATTCTAAAAAGTTATCCTCATATTTGCAGCTTTTACAATGTATGTTAAGTTATATTTTACCTTTATCACACAGGGAACTGATAGATGAAATTGCAAAATTTGAAGAAAGGGAGTTTTCATCTGCCAAATCTACATCACAGGTACTGTTACACTACACAACAGAATGGCACTGTGTAGAAAAGTAATAAATTATTATAGTGTTTTTACTTAGGTCATATCAAAATTCAGAAGTATTAAACAACCGTTTCTGATTCCAAAATGTTTATCGAATTGTAGAGAGTTTAAAACTACACATCTGGGTCAAATTTTGAAGCACATGAGTATTTTGTTCAATAGTTATTATAGTAGAATGTGTATTAGACATTTTTAGTAAGAAATGTATGGAGCAGCCATCTTGGTGCCCAACTTATTAGGGCACCAACATTGCGGCCAAAAATTCAAAGTCTTTATTACACCAAAAATCTCATCACAAAATATTGTATTCACTATACATGTAAGTGCCATTAAATCGGCTTATCTGAAATGGTGCAACAAATTGCATGTCACATTTAAAACCTTTATAAAAAGAAGCAAAACATTGTTAAAACCTGAAACTTTTTGTGAAAGATTATAACACTGGTATCCATATGGTATCCACTATGTTAGAAGCAGCTTTGTAGAATGTATACTTTAGTTTTTTGAATTTTTTTGATGTCATGTGAAAACACTCTATTTATAGAGGGATGTCAGTAAGTTAGGCGAGGAAATTAAAAAAGTGTTTTGTGTCAATTTGTAGTCAGAGATCAAACTCTTATTAGCTGTCATTGTAAAATTAATGGTTTGAACCCAGATGTATCAGATGAGTAGAAACTTATCTGTTGAGTATGATCACCTGGGTTACCAAGATTTCATCCAGGAAAGCATCTATGTGTCCTTGGCATGCCCACTTTTTCAAGTTATAAAGTCATAGAAAATTTACCTAATCTTCTATAAATTTAAGAGAGATATGCCTCCAACATGCCCAGTTTCATTATGTGGCTAACAGCTGCGGGTTAATGTACGAGTTCCAAACCTGAGTGGAAGTCATCCATCAGTTATCGTCAACAATGACAGTTTTTTGCAGCAAACTACATGTACATTAAAAACTTTGTCAAATGGCATGCTATGGCAAACATACTATTAATCAATTTCATGCTGCCATTGTTTCACCTGGCATTACTTTATATGCAAACGTGTTGGTTCGCAACTAGCATTCTCTCATTGATAGTGAGTGTGTTTTTCTTTTGCTTGCAGTCTAAGTTATCTAAGTTGTCTCAGGCACCCAAACTAGAGCCTTTAAATGAAGGTGGTGGAGCAGCGCTTCTACAAGTGGTAAGTGTTACAATTCATCCAATCTCCTCTTCAAAGACCAATCAACTGTCAGAGTCATTAATGGGGGCTGATAGTCAAGATGAGGGGATCAAATTCATGTTGGTTTAAAGTTTTCTCATAACAATATTATTTCCACATCCTCCATGAATTGATAACATGTGGCTACAGTATGAATTTTCTAAGGTTTATTGCATTTTGTTTATAAAATAAAATTCTTCAGTTACCAGTAGTTTCAAAATGGTACATCTTCCAATCATTTTTTTAAAATTTTCGGAAGATTACTTAATATTTCCAAGGAAGATATGAAGAGATTTTGATTGTAGACTAACTCTGTTTAGTTTGTTTGACATTTCACAAGGGCTAATGTGGTAACTAACATAAAAATATTGATAAATTATATTCACTCTTCACAGTGAAAATAAAAATGATAACTTCACATGTGTTGAGGTATGATTTTTCCGCGGTGGCAGAAAACCTTGTTTAATGACTGAAGTTTATATAATAAATCACTGATCATTGAACCCTTTCTTATCCTTATCAGAAGTTTTTGTTGTTTTTTGTTTACTTGTGACAATTATATGAGTATTGAAAGATTTTTCTTTGTGTACAACTTTGTACAGTGTAAGTGTCAAAAATTTAATGTTGACTGAAAACGTTTTTTGGGAGAATGCATCTTACTGTCTTTCTAACAAATAAATTCCTGACCGGTCTTTTTAAACTGAAACTATGGGAATGTATATCAGCATTATGTTTCTGCTTGTCATTAAAAATTTATGAAGAAGACATTAGGTTCCTTACAATTTATGAATAATTTATCGTTATTTTGTTAGAGTACAATTTTTTTTTCTTAAATTCTATAAATAAGTGGTTGATACTTTTATTCACTTAATAAACAGTTTAAATCTCATTTCATTTTGAAGAATTTTCAAATCTTTCTTCATTAGTGTGATGAAAATTTTCAGTGTTTTCCAGAAAGTTTATTAACACTTTTAAGTGTAATTTTTAAAAAAAGAACTCTTAATTTTCCACCATTATCACTATTAAGACAAACCACAATTTTCTAAATCCATATTTTGATTGGCTGAAATTAAGTAAACAATTCTCTTTAAACTAAAAAAAACTCCATACATTTAGCTCCATGGAAACAAGTTCTGTGTGTTTGGTGGGTGTACGATAAATCTGATAAACTGCTGGAAATTCCATCTAAATTTCAATATATCTCAGGACAGCTCAGGAACAACAACTTATTATTCCACTCTACAATCATGATTCTTCTTCAAGTATCAGAAAAAGAACTGTTAACCGAGCTAATCAGAGATCAGCAAAAGGTGATTTAATATGATATCAGAAAAATATTTAACACTGACTGACTGTGTACCTATTAAGACAGAATTTCTGCTTCATGTTTGAAAACTTTTGAGTCTTGTATCTTATTTTGCAATGTTGCTTGATCTAGGGCATTGATATAAATCCTATAGGTTTTGGTTCCTTTCGCTAATAATAGAATGGTGTGGATAATAAATTTAGAGATAATTTCATACTGCTTAATTAAGAGTGCTCAGTGCATGCTTTCATTTGCATAGTAACCACTAGTCTGTTAGAGAAAAGTTTTTGGCTTAAGTTTTCTACTATAATAATGCTGCAAAATGTTCCTCCTTGCAGAGTAAGACATTTTAAGAACTATTTATAATAAATTTTATCACCCTTTAAAGATACATATATAACTTTATGGGAGTGAGAAATGAAGAAATATTTTAGTCTGGATCGACACAGCACACAACATTTTGTTATACAATAATTTGTATATTGTCTCTATTACTGGTATTGACTTAGTTTATGGTTGTCTTCCACAGGAAATCAATCGATTGAATGATGAAAATACAAAACTAAGAGAACGCATCAAATCCCTGGAGGGCAAGGTAAGATAAGAATAATTAACATTTACTTGATATTTATTGCATTAATTATTTTATGACTAGGACTTTTTATTGAGATATTTGTAAAACCTGTTGTCCATTTTATTACGTGTGCATATTACATTTTTTTAACATAAATTTGTCTTGATATTCTGCTGTTTAGGCAACAAGTGCTATTGGAGAAAGAAGTAAACTCCAAGCAGATCTTGAAAGTATACAAGCTGCTCTAAAAGCCAAGGGAAATACTAAGGTACATTATTTAGTTGATGTGTACCATTGGCTATTTTTTAAATTGATTTTTCAGTTTAATTTAAAAAAAAAAACTGGCTAAATCTGCCCATCAAGCTGACAACCTGACAATTCTTACAAGGGAATACAGCCAACTTAATTTAAGAGTATTAAAATGAATACCAGCAACTACCGGTAAACAGCAAAGGAAATTAAAGACAAAGTGACCTGTATTACATGTATCTAATTTAATATCCAAAAAATTATTCACTGACTACAACAATTTACTCAGGGCTCATTAGCTTTGAAGCTGGCACCACAAGAAAAGCAGATGGTCATAAAACAAAGAAAGTCTTTAATCCTGAGGGAGGGGGGGGGGGGGGGGGGGGGGGGTACTGAGCAAAATTTTGTATGGGATGCTCTGCTCCAAACCCTTACCCTTTGACAGAAAAGGTACCCCTTTCATATACCTTTCATTGAAAATGGTACCCCTTTCATATAGTCTTTCCATGCGTGTGTTTGATATATTTTGAAGGGTGCTTTTTATAATACTTAAATGGTAGTTTTCCCTACCTTTTCCCTTTCAACTCATGTTTTTGATACCCTTTCCTATTCTTTGTGAAATCCCTATCCTTTCATATACTTCAACTCGTGAAATCCCAACCCTTTCATGTACCTCCAGCCTCAAAACGGTACCCCTTTTGGGTGGAGCATCCCTGCCCTGTATAGCCCATTATAGGGAGTAACCCCCCCCCCCCCCCAAGGTCTTCAGTGCTTATTGTGTTGTAGTCATTTTCAAACTTTGAGTATCCAGTCGTCTTTACTTTGGTTACTGACTATAATAACCAGTTACCCCTAAAAAACACGAGCATTACAAATAAAATGCCTAAGAAACCCAGGAGCAGCCATAGCTTGCATCTGATCTCTTATCTGAAACACTAGGTACTGGACCAGTCTGCACATTGTGCATGTTGTGTAGTAGTTTTCACACATGTATGGTAGTTGATTTTTGATACACTGTGGTACTCAAACTGTGAAAATAATGATTTGGTTTTCATTTGCAGTCCTATGGCAAAGAAATGGCTGATCTGGAGGAACAGATGGCTGCAACTAAATTAGATTTAAAAAAGGTGCATTTACAGTAGTGATATTAAAAGAGGATGATGTTTAATATAAAGCTGATATGTGAGTTATGTAGTAAACGGTGTGCCATAAATGCTTGAATTAGCACACAGCATCAAATAAGTTGTCACCTTTGAATAAGTCCCCCCCTCCCCCCTACAAGGCTAAAAAATATTTAAAACCAAGGAAGGAAAAGGAAAACCAAGGAAAACCAAGGAAACTGTCCGTAGTTCCAAAGTGTCCATATTAAGCCAGTGTCCGTAAAGTGATTGCCTTATAAAATAGGTAATAACAATCTTTTTGTAACTTTCATGAGGCAGCTAGCAGTTGCATTTATGTAGTAATTTACAGCTCTTAATTTGTAAAGTCAAAGTAAAGCTACATAATGAACTAACACATATCAATACCTTTATTCTGCAGAGCAAAGAAAAGGGGTCTTCCCATGCTGCATCTCTACAAGAGGAATTAATCAGCTGCAAGGTAAGGATTTTATCATTTACAATAATTATTGTAGAAAAGGAATTAATTAAAAAGGGTACATTAATACAGTCAAACCCCTCTACAAAGGTCACCTAAGGACAGAATTTTCCAGCCGTTGTGGACAAGAGAGGTGGCCATTGTAGAAAGGTGGCCTAATGGGGAGGTAGTCATTAGCAGAGATTTGATTGTAGAAAGATTTCTCATGTGTCTTTGATATTTTTTAGTGGTATATATTTGGAACTGCTATTTACACATTTCAATTTGCAGTTCATGGAAGTCTATTGTCATCACGGACCAGTTCAGCCATATCATAATATGTACTTATTGACTAAGTGGGAGGGCCGGATGGGAAAATATTTGGCTCGAGGTCATGGCGTACAGACCGAGCGCAGCGAGGTCCGTGCGCCATGACCGAGAGCCAAATATTTTCCCATCTGGCCTGACCTAACTTAGTCAATAAGTATTTTATCATATGACCAATTTGGAGACAAAATTACTTGAAATTTTAGCGCGTGAGGCTGTCCGCTTTTGTAGTAGGGCCGTACGGCTTTTTCCGGCCCTGCTCGCGCAAATGCGTACGGCCCTCATAGGGACTTTCATCAATGGTTTTGCAAAGAAAAGGCTCACAGGGCCGTACGGGTCATATGATAAATACTGTTATATACTGCTGCAATACTGCCTCAAGTTTTGCATTTAGTGTTTTGAAATCAAAGTGTTCTTTTTTTGCAGCATGATATATTAAGGCTTCAACATGAACTCGAAGAAGCAGAAAAGGTTAGTGTAACAGCATTGAATGACTAATCCCCAGGCATTATTTTAGTTTTGTTAATGTTTACTTAAAGGGAG
This sequence comes from Cladopsammia gracilis, assembly GCA_022457155.1. Classification (NCBI taxonomy): domain Eukaryota; kingdom Metazoa; phylum Cnidaria; class Anthozoa; order Scleractinia; family Dendrophylliidae; genus Cladopsammia; species Cladopsammia gracilis. The sequence continues at coordinate 21,910 of JAJGOT010000010.1, forward strand.
GATTTCACAGTTCGGCGCTTGTGCAAGCTGTGACGTAACCCATTTAATTCCATCATTTAGACCAATTGGAAGTGAGTAGATTACTCTGGCAGGAAATTTGCCCATGAAAATGTCGTGGTCAGTCAGCTGATTGAAAGGATGATTATACATACCCATGTACACCATGACAGCCACCAGAGTATAGAATAAATCCTTCAGGTCAAAGGTTTTATTCAGTGTTGACTTTGTCAGTGTAAATTTTGGTCATCCTTCCCTTTGTTTGGGCATAATTATAGTATGCGATTATTGAAGTAAATGTGTGTTTTTTAATGAATAAAATTGGTAAGAAAGTGAAAAAAGCGTTTTAATATGTGCACATGCGCTGAACCGTGAAACCATCCCTTTAATGACCTTATTTAGTTGCATAATTTGTACATGATCCCATAGTTCTGCCCCAAAACTGCATGTTTTGTTAGGTTTGCGTTAGTTGGATGTCTTTCTTGTTCTCTTTGCTTTATTATCAAACTTGGAGGATGAGGACAAGAACCAGCATAGTGGGATTGTTATTTTATTATATTAGAACGTTTGCCCGTAAGCCGGTTTTAATATGATAATGAGTTCAGTAAAATGCTAATGAGCTTTTAACATTCTTATGCAGTTGTTATTGTTGTTGTTTTGCATGGAACGGCAAAGAAATGTACCAAAATGTAAAATGCGCGTGCAGAGGCATTTTCGCTCATTAAACCTACATGTGGGGGGTATTAGCATGTTACTGAACTCATTATCATATTAAAACCGGCTAACTGGCAAACGTTCTATTATCTTGAATTCTTGGCTTTGTCACAATAAATTGAACAAGTTGTTCAAGTGACGGTCCATACAATACAGTGTGTATCCCAGTGCATTGAAACTTAAAGAATTGAGTGGTAGTTTATAATTTTGAGTACCAACTGTTACAGTTAGTATTACTAAAATATTGTACTGACAAAAATAATAAGTATTTTATGTTATCCTTATTAAAGGAACCTTACTAAAAAATAACCTTTGGTATATTCTCAGGATCTTGCCAAGAAATTTAATGAAACAACTCAGTACAAGAATATGAAGCAGATGCTAACCTCAAAGAATGAGCAGCTTAAAGAATTACGCAGTCGATTACGCAAGTGAGTACAATCAATGCGTTGGCTTAAATCACAGTTATCATTAATTTACAGGACTGTCGTAAATGCTTCAACTCCAAAGATGAAAATTAAAAGACATTATTAAACATATAAAATACAACTGTACATGTAAATGGATGGTGTCTTTTCAAAATGATAGCTGAAGTTTCAGTAAAATTGGATTCTGTTTATTTGTTGTTGGTTTCTATAGCTATATAGTTATGTGATCACATGTATGACTGATAATGAAAATCATAATTTCATATTGTTGGTTACATTTTTGTGTTGTCATTTCCTAGGTATGAACCAGATGCTTAAACTCTGTGGTGGTTTTACAGTCAGAATAAAGAATTTGATAAAGTAGCAAACTACAGCAGCTTTTGTTGGAATACATAAGAAACACTTGTCTGAGCATTCAGCTGGAAACACTGAAGTTAGCCACTTGTTAAATCTGAACATGATGGATTATTGAAAAGATGGCATAACATGGTAATACATGTTTGATAATCACAGCAGCACATGTCGCTGAAACAGTCCTGTGATTGGCATTATAGTCTTGCACATTGTAAATTAATGATACTTGTAAAATAGCTTTTATTGGCCCCAGAAAAACTAATATGTAATCCACTTTTATCTTTACTGTAAGTTCTCAAACTCATTAATAATTCATCAAGTTAGATAAAGAAAACTATAATGGCGACAGTGTCTTGATGCCTGCCGATCACTGAACCGTGACTGGATGGCACTATTGCTATGCAAGTCATGTTATGACGTAATGCAAAGGGCCTATTAGCATAGGTTTTTGTGATTTTATTTCTTTGTTTTCTCTTCATTTAATAATCAGTTTGAGAAGCTATATCAAACATTTGAAAGAGTGTTTCATCAGATATCCAAACACCTTGACATCGGTTAAAAAACATTGACATACCCACTTCTCAGTCTTATAATTCCCTGAAGAAACATTCTTTCTTGTGTGATATGTTAGTTGATATATTCCAAATTGCACATCTGAATCAATGAGATGTCAAGATTTTAATAATAATAATTATTCCTTGAAAAACCACTGACAAGTGTATTCACACAACATGCTGGATAACAAAACGTTTTGTTCCTTTTTGCTATAAGATGCATGTATTACTTTTGCTGTCCCTTGTGGAAGGAATTTTCTATAATTATGCCATTAAAAGCTTTTAACCTGTTGAGGCCCATTAGTACTGTATGTTTATATCAAAGCATTTATATCTTCATTTTCTGTACCTTATCAAACAATATTTTTTGTCCCATCACAGGAACATATAATATCCCTTCACAAATCTGAATATGCCACTAGGTGATAGAACAAAAGCATCAAATGTCTCGATACGCTATCTGCCAGTTTATTTATGGGGCAAAATAAATGGAACACTTGAGAAAAGGAGAGGTATGCCACTCGCCCACGCCCTCTTGATTTTGCCCCTTAAATAAACTGTCACCTGCTATACACTTTCAAATAAGCCATTTTTTGGTTTGCTTTTAATCATATGAAAATGGGTTTATTTGCATGTGAATGAAAACTATTTTCATACAAATGAACATACTAAAGGCCTAAAGACAATTTGGAAGGGCCTTATTAATTCATGTCTCTTGTTTTTGGTACAGCCATACACTGTCAATTCCTTCATCGATAACTTTTGTTGGTTTCCAGTTTGGCAGGGGAAAACGACATGCCAGCACTTGAGCATCAACTTTCATTTCCACTTCCAATTTTCCTTGAAGCTTTGGCATCTGTGCATGCATTAAAAAAAAAAACGGGTTAATATTATGATAAAATTTAATATGTTCTGAGAAATCTGAATATAGTAGACAAGAGTGTTGCGAATAACATGAAACAACACATAAAGCTTTGACTGTAAGTACCCCATACAATTTACTAGAATTAAGTTCTAGCATTCCAAACACACCTCAACACTGCACTAGGTGTCTTCAGCCGAGGCATCATAATCTGCTTTCAGTGTCAAGAACTGTTAGCAAATTGAAAGGAAACCAGAAAAAAAAATACTAATTAATTACTAATGGGATTAAATCACCAATGACCACAAGGATTAAATCTCCCCATGAAGCCATGCTTACAGTAAAAGCTTTATGTGTTCTTTCATGTTGAAGCACAAAATTTTAAAACAAAACTGAGAACAAAGGATAAGCCAGGTACACAGTGCTGCTTTTAAAATGCAATATGGTACTTGTTAATAATACTGAAAATATATATGAAAATTACCATTTCCGAGACCCCAAATATTACAGTGGTGTCAAAACTTGACAGGTTAACCTGCAAAGCAAAGGAAAATCTGATTAGTGTTGTGTAACCCTAAAAAAATGGCTGGAAATCAAGCCTAGCATTTGCCTCAAACCACCTGTTTTGCAGCCTAAACAAAGGAGTGACCCTTGCATATTCTCACCTTCCACAAGTCAGCCCTTGAAAATGTGGCCTTTCCATGAAGCCCTTGTAACCTGGCCTGCAGTGTTGAATACCAGACGAGCCACTGATTGAGTTCATAACCATGAGCTTGGTAGCCATGCCTGGCTGCAGCAATCACCTGCCAAACACAATTAATAAGAAAAATTATTGAGCCTCATATCAGTAATTTTATTTACACAGCAACAGAGGTGATATGCATTAGTTAGTCAAATGACAAAATGATGTGGTAAAAGCTTTAATCTGGTGCCTTTAATAATAAACCTTGATGGTCACAATGGCCAGTTTTTTATTTTTCTTACCATTCTTTGACACCATCTCATCCATCCTTTGACCTATAAATGAATCAGTGGGAGATCTAGGGGTGGGACCCAGGCAACAAAGATTCCCCCCCCCACCCTGTTATTCACTTCAGGCCCCGCCTGTCTACAGTCAACTCTCTCTTAACAGACCCCTCTTATAAGACGGACACCTAGTATTGATTTAAGCCAGACACCTCTCTAAAGGCCGATTTACACGAAACAACATTGTTGCATGCGACATGCTTACAACATGCTTACAACACTAATTGCTTTGTGCAAATCAACTCAAGTCATATTGTAAGCGTGTCGTATGCAATAAATTTGTACCATGTAAATCGGCCTTAAGATGGACAACAGACACTTTGAAACTGTCAACAGACACTTAAAAAGAGCTTTTTTTAGTAAAAAAATTCTTCAAAATGGAAATGTAGGTGCTAAATATGAACAAACAAATCCACTTTTCTATTATTATTTTTGTTCCAATTTGTAGATTCAGCTTTATTATCTCAGAATTACTGGTGTCACATTACCTCGACTCTCTATAAGCTGGACACCTCTCCAAGACAGACAGTTAGGGCCAGTCCCAATGGTGACCGTCTTAGAGAGAGTTGACTGTATTTGTTAAACAGATGAAGTTTTGGCTTTTGACTGGTCAGACAATATCGCCTTTTTTTATGAATATAGACCGGTTCACGACGTGAGTTGCATGATGGGTAATTGGGGCAAGACGGCGGGAATTTCAAAGATTTGTATTGGAATTCAAAGCCATCTAATTCTTCCTGAATTCATATATTTGACACTTTCTTTTTGAAAAGTGTAACTTATGAATTCAAAGACACAATAAGCTGAATCTGGAGTGCATAATAGTCCAAGATCACTTTTTAGAAAACCTCAATTTTCCCATACATTTTCTGTAATTTTGATGCTGTCGAATTACAGAAAATGTATGGGAAAATTGAGGTTTTCTAAAAAGTGATCTTGGACTATTATGCACTCCAGATTCAGCTTATTGTGTCTTTGAATTCATAAGTTACACTTTTCAAAGAGAAAGTGTCAAATATATGAATTCAGGAAGAATTAGATGGCTTTGAATTCCAATACAAATCTTTGAAATTCCCGCCGTCTTGCCCCAATTACCCATCATGCAACTCACGTCGTGAACCGGTCTATTGTGTGACTACGTAGTCAAAATGGATAGGCTATAGTTGTAAAATGATACAAACCACCCTCCCGTCTCCGCTGCCCAAATCTACCAGCGTTGATCCCGGACCTTTGGAAGCTTGTGCCATTCGCATAATATTAGAAACTTGTCTCTCTGTAGCTGGAACATAAGGCAGGCAGATTTTGCGCAGAGCAGGCGTGACGAACGGTGTCGTGACAAGAACAAGTCCGACTGCCGCGGCACCTGTCACGCCAAGGATAACTTTGCCAAACTTGGATGATTTTGTCGGCTGCTCTTTGTCTTGCTGTAGCTCAAATCCTAGTGGGTCATCAGAACGTGCTTCCGTCCTTGACATGCTGTCAGAATTGCGCGATTGTTCAATAACGCACGGACAAAGCAGTAAGGAAGAAAATGGCATGAAGCACATGGACAGAAGTAGGACAGCTGTATCCCTTCCACATTGACCACGTTCAATTGTACGGTGAGATATTACATCAAAGTTTATCTAGCTTTAGTAGAAAAGTCCACGGTTTCGTCTTAAGAGTGGGTTAAATATTGCAGAGCCCCCAAAAATTTACGTTTCATCCGCCATATTGAAAGTACACAATACTGCGTGGGGAGGGGTTGGGATTAATAAAATTTTTGATAGGGTGGTGGTAAGGCGGAGCATTCAATCGCGGGCTCATAAACAGACAATCCAAGATGGCGGACGACGAAGTGATTGAAAAAAGGAAAATTTAATGATGGTGCAATCCGCGTCGAATTAAGCTGATTTAAACGATTTATAACGATTTATTGAAATATGTTCGGCTCACTTTTCGAAAATGAGGGAGATGAAGAAGAAACTTTATATGAGAAACCAGGAAAGAAGCAAGGAGTTCCAAAACCACAATGTCTGCCTGAACCAAGAGGAAAGACACGAATCTGCGGGCTTCAGAATCAAGGAGCCACTTGTTATTTAAACTCTCTATTACAGACTTTCTTCTTCACTCCAGAATTTAGAGGTAAAAGTTATCTTGTTGTGAACATAGCAATGAACTGCCATTACCCAGCCATAGGTGTTGAATACTTCCGGGAATATTACCAACATTAATACTTGTATCACTATTGAATGTTGGAAGCATTGGGCGGGGAGGGAAGGAGGACAGTGCCTTTTTCTACTTCCTTGGTTGCCCTCCCAAATATGCAATGTTGCAAAAATGGTTCCTGTTTCTCTTACTTCTCTCCACTTTTCCCAACCTTTTTTCAGCCCACCCCCCCCCCCCCCCCCTCCCTCCTTCTCCCCCCTCCCTTCTTCTCCTCTAGCCTCCAAGGGAGTCTGTGTGCAATCCCTTTAAACCAGTTTCTATAAAAAAAGAATGACGCCAATATTTTCCGAATAAGAACATCACGCTGATATGCTGAGAGCAAAGTGTGTCTACGTTACCAAGCATGTGTGCTACAAAGAGGAAAGCTATGGTACAAACCTCCACCCCACCCCCCTTTTCTACTTTGCCATGTCCCCATCCTCCCCCTTCCTTATGAACAAGTCTGAATCTGCTACCAGATAATGCACTCTTGGAAAACTCTGTCAACTGACAAATTCTACTCAATCTTACAATGTGTTTTACATTATTTTGCTTACATGTACCTCCCTCGTGATTATTACACCTAATTTCTCTCTTAGATGGCCTATTCCAGATGAGAGCAGAAGATCTTAATCACAATCCATACAGTGATCTGACAAGTTCCAAAGTGAGCATCTTATCTTAATTTTTCTTAATTGTTGTTATTACATATTTGAAACCTTGGTGCTAACAGACACCTCTAAAACCCTGTGAAATAAAAAAATAACACTAGTGATACCCTTGTGATGGACAAACATTCCATCAAAGGGGAAGTAGCAGTACTTCCAGTCGCTTCATGCTGTGGAAAACAGTAATAACTGCAGGCTTATGAAGTACTTGGCTCACTAAAAGACTTGCAGGTAACCTTACTATTGCATATAGCAACTTAGGAAAATTGTAGTATATTTTCTTTGTTTGCATGGCAACCAAAAGAAAAAAATATAATTGCATGTAAAATTATTTGAGATGAAGTGCTCTAATTACAGGTACATAATATGGCAAAATGGGAAAGTTTAATGTTAAGCGGATTATTTCTTCTCATAATTTTTATCAGGCTGTCAGGGTGATACCACTTCAACTTCAGAAGCTGTTTGCAAAACTTCTTCTGCTTGATCAAGACAGCATTAACACCACTGATTTGACAGATAGTTTTGGATGGACAGGAAACGAGGTTTACTATGAGTTCATCAATCATAAATTTATGTACTCTAATGACCAATAAGAATGGAATATATTTCAGTGATATCATAAATTTTTAGACAGATAACTTTAGATAGATGGATAACTTTATTTATACAAAGTTATTCCATTCAGGATACATGATGGCTATACATAATAAATTTAATAATGTGGGTGGCACAGTGGTGTAGTGGTTAGCGCGTCGGACTTTCAACCAGAAGGTCGGTGGTTCGAAGCCTGGTCTCTGTCGTCGTGTTGTTTCTTTAGACAAGAAACTTTACTCCACACTGTCTCTCTCCACCCAGGTGTTTAAATGGGTACCGGCGACAAAATGCTGGGGGTAACCCTGCGATGGACTAGCATCCCATCCAAGGGAGAGTAGCAATATTCCTAGTCGCTTCATGCTATAGAAACCGGGTTTAAGCTCCGGCCGTTATGAGCCTTCTGGCTCGGGTGCGCAACTTTTTTACTAATTTAATAATAATTTAATATTTTTTCAGGGCTTTCAGCAGCATGACGTCCAAGAATTGAACAGAATTTTATTCAGTGCACTGGAATCATCTCTTGTCGGTACACCAGGCGAAGCTTTGATCAGAAAGCTTTATCATGGAACATCAGTGACAAAGGTGATATGAATTGGCTCAGTGACTTTGAGTTCTTACTACTCCCGGTAAACTGCAATTCACCTGCAAATTTTATGGTCTTCTTCAGAGTAATGATCTTGAAATCTATTTCAATGTATCCCTGTATGGTACATTTGTGTGTACCATGTGACAAGCTTTTTGCTATGGCATGATTGCACTTAGTTTGTGTAAATGTTTGCATTCAAATTTTAGATTATTCTTATATGTAATAGTCATTGATAAATGTTTTTATAATTTTTATTGCCAGGTCATTTGCAAAGAATGTAGTTATGTCAGTGAAAGAGAGGTATTGATAAAAAAAAAATTGGTATTAAAAGAATTGTATTATTTTTATGCCAACAGTATTTCTTTACTCTTAATTGATTTTTTCGATACTTCTGGACAAGTTATGGCAGATTTTAATAAGAATATATTATATGTTTAATATCAATGAAATAAATACATAGATTATTATTGTTTTAGGAAGATTACCTTGACCTTCCCATGATCCTCTCTGGATGCAGTGGCCTGGAGCAGAGCCTGTCTATGAGTTATGTTGCCATGGAGACCTTGGAGGGAGCCAATCAGTACAGGTGTGGTTCATGTGGAAAGCTTGTCGATGCCACAAAGGTTTGTGTTGGTTTATCATACATTTCATTTCAACACTACTGTACTTAAGCCACCTTTGCTGTATATTTAACAAATTTACACCGGTTTTCCGTGGTGTGGACTCTTATTTACCACGATTTACGTCATCACATGGTCAAAATGTTGTGGACTCACGAGGCGCAGCCGAGTGAGTCAGCAACAAATTTTGACCATGTGATGACGTAAATCGTGGTAAATAAGAGTCCACACCACGGAAAACCGGTGGAAATCTGTTTTTTACCACAAAATTTGAAGAAATAATATGGGGAAAAATCGAAGTTTCGTTACAAAACGTGACTGCTAAGAAAGCGCGAGCGTTGTCTATAACTTCCTCGCAATCTGATTGGTTTATTTTTTCAAGCGCGCGCTTTTATAGGCATTGCGTGATGTTAGCGTCAGCACCGTTGTCTGTACTCTCATTTACCACCCGCATCGACCAATCAGATTGCGAGTTAAGCGGCAATTGTGGTAAAAAGGGGAGTTTACTAAGGCCAGTGTATACCTTTGTGACCTTATTGTGCACAAGATTTTATTGGAATCAGGGCTGTCAATGATGGTTTGTATATGATATTTCCAGGGCTCAAAGATAAGGACTCTTCCTCCAATCCTGACATTTTCATTGCTGAGATTTGACTTTGATTTTCAACGAGGTGAAAGATTCAAGGTAAACAGTGAACTAGTATTTAATCATTTTTCCTTCCTTTTCACTGCCTTACCTCCTTATAATGAAAAAGTAACTAACACATTTAGGTGTTTTTTTCTTTTGCTCTTTTCTTGTTTCATTTTTATTGATTTGTTTATTTTCCTTTCATCTTATATGTTTTATCTGCTGATTTTCAGGAGACCAAAAGATACACCTTTCCAGTTTCACTGAATATGAAAACATTTTGCGAATCCAATCATGAACTAGAAGATGACCAGGACTATGAGCTATTTTCTGTGGTAATTCATGGGTAGGTAGTCAGTTGCAGATCCAAACTCCCATTGGGGGAAGGGGGCAGGGGGGATGGGGGGTGAGTGAATAAGGGGGGAGAGGGAATGAACATGTCAGAGACTGGCGAGACAGTGTGGGGAGGCCCTCTTCCCAGATTCAACACTGGTATAATATTATAATTATAAAACTCTTATATTTAACAATTAGATTGCGAGCTCGAGATTTCTATTGCATGATAGTTGATGAGTTGATGAGGACGAAGCCCTTATCAACTATCATGCGATAGAAATCAAGAGCAAATAATCTAATTGTTTTTAGTATAAATCTTGTAGACCTTCAAAACTTAACAACACACACTCTTTAAAGACACATCAAAAACGTGAAGAGGCGGCCGCCATTAGGCTACTCACTCTACTCACTTTCTACAACAGAATAGATAGTGAGTAGTGTAGCCAAAAAAAGAGAACAGCATTCATGGTAGAATGCTAGTAGATTTATACTAATAGGATATAAATGATTGTAGATTTTGGGAACATATTAATTTAAATTTTACAAGTAATTCCACCCTCCCCCCCCCCCCCCCCCCCTTCTTGAGGCCTGCAATTAAATATGCCCCCAATGCTTAGTGCTTTATGGTAATCTAGAGAGAAAACGGATTAGGTTTCTTTTGCTTTATTTTACACTAAAAGTCATGTTACTGTACAGCTTTTCTGATAGTGATTATATGACAGAAAAGAGCCTACACCTTGGAATTCATGGCAGAATTTTCAAATGTAAAGATACATGTATTTATTGTTAATTTTGGAGCTATAGCTTTGAAATCCTTTTTATGTTATATTCAGTGGCAGTTGTTATGGTGGGCATTACCATGCATACATCCGTGATGTGGAGGGACTGGGAATGTGGTGTGAACCTGTAAGTGGCTTCTCAATATGCTTCAAAACTTAACCCTTTAATTCTCAAGAGTGTCAAACATCAAAATTCAAGAAAAATTACAAATTTCATTCTGGAAAATAATGAAAAACAAATGGTCCCATGCAAGAGAACCGCCAAAGAGGTTTCATTTGAATGGTCACACAATAGGTTTACGTCAACTGACTCAAAAGTACATGCCTCCATAATTGACTCTGGGAGTGAAAAGGTTAATGAAATGACTGAATAATGCGGTGATGATGCTACTCTGTTGATATGTTTGTGAGAGTGCACTGTGCTTCCTTTTTTCTCCTTTAAAAACCAAAGTTGGCAAAATAAAAATATGGGTATTACCAGTCGTTTTTTCTCCTCTGCTCTCTTCTTTTCCCTTTTCTTTATATCTCTTTTGTGTTATTTTGTTTTCAGAAATCAGCTAGATAAACATTGCAAAGTTTTAATTAAGCCTTGGTCTACTTTTAAATTAAAATAGTAATATTAATAATTTGATATGGATTTTTTTTTTCTTGCTTTGTCTCCAAGAGTAAGCAACAAGTAAAAATTGTTCAAGATGACGATGGTCTGCAGGATGTTGTTGTTAACTCTGGTCACCCTGTGGAACTTGTTGTGGCATTACTGAGGAAGCTTGGAGGTTCAGCATCAGTCAATCAATTATGCCAGGTAAAAGATGGCTACTATGTGTCTCTACATTATTTGAAGGGCTTGATGCAAAAAGGGTGTATTACACAGTATTGGTTAAAATATGGGAAAAAAAGTTTCAAACATGCCAATTTTCTTATCCAATCAGAAGTAAAACCAAAATCAATCATGTTGATTTGCTTGCACACATTTATTAAAAGTGCCCTTGGCTACATGTATTTGCTTTAAGTTCTGATTGGTTCATTGGATTGTCTGTGCCTGTTTTGATTGGCCAAAGAGATTGCTTTGGTTTTAGTCTTACGACAGGCAATTGAAAACTGCTCTATGACTGCATAGATACAAAGTTATAGCTCTGTATCAATTTCTCTTGAACTCTTTGTTCCTGAACAAACATTTTCTTTTGCTGTGTTTATTTTGTAGTGTATGTCAAAGGAAACAGGATTATCTTGGAATAAGCGATTTAAAAGTCAGTTTGGACAACTCTCAAAGGTAATACCTTGATGCTATCTTGAGCAGTTTATTAAATACAATAATCAGATAGAAATAAGAAATGAAAAGCATGTTGGAAAATAATCTTCTAGGTGTTACTTACGCAACTCTTAGGTTTGTTTTTAATGTAATTTAAAAAAACCATTTATCTCAATACAACAGTGCAGTCTTCCCACAAAACCTTGCATGAAGTCTGAACTGAACAATGACCCCAACTCCTCCGCCTTAAAAAAAGTTACTGTTATAAGAAGAATGATTGAAAATCAAGTCAGCATCTAACCCTTCTTTGCAGTTTTTCAAGAAAAACTCAGACGTTTTCAGCTTCAGCGACATCTGCGGATGGGTGTCATTAAAAAATGGTGTTGAAAATTCCAAGAATTCAGGATCTGTCCCAGTTCAAACAGGGAAAGAGCACAGCTCTTTTGACGATGATTTTACTGGTAAAAATACACAATCTACTAAAGCTGGCGATGAACCAGGCCATTGCTGGTTTGATTTAAATGATTCCAGGATTTCTTGCATCTACGAAAAAGATCTGCAGCATCAGTTTGCAGGAAAGGAAAGTGCTTATATGCTGTTCTACAGAAAGAAGAATCTCTTGATCTCTGGAAATGATCCAAGTAAGACAACACTGTAATTGCTGTAAGTTTTATAGAGAGTTGTCCCTTAAGAGTTCTGAAGTTGTGAATAGGGACTGCGTTGCACTTGGAAATTAAAACATCTCGTGTTAGATCCTGGCTGAGAGAGTATGCCTGCCAACATTTTCCGAGTGATAGGCGTGAGAATTTTTTCGACGGACTGCCAGGATTTCCGAAGGCGACCCGACCAAATCCGAAGAAAACCCGATCTGTTCCGAAGATGTTCCGAAGAATTCGGAAATTTCCATGGACCTCAGACCTCTGTAATTGTAACGTTCAGAACGATAAAAACCTACAAAAAGTGCCATGTTTTCCTGAACGTGACTTTGTTTTTAATTGGATCATGCGCATGCGATCAGGTATTAGGCTCATAGCTCAAATCTGTAAATCAGGCGTGAGAAATTGCTCCATAGGCGTGAGTAGGCGTGAGATCGGAGGTTTGGACTTGCAGGCGTGAGACTCACGCCTAAGGCGTGAGACTTGGCAGGTCCTTTTTTACAAGTTGTTGTTCTTTCCACAGTCCTGTCAGTACCCAGTGTCCTCAAAGCTGAAGTTGAGGAAATAAACAAACAATTAACAAAACAAAGGTGAGCCTGCCTTCCTTGTTTCTTACAGTGCATAAAGTAGCTTACAGCAGTGGCTTCGCTGGTTAAAAGATGGCTTTATTTGATTCAACTCCGTCATCTTTTCCAGTTTACTCCTCCTAGTTTAAGTTTTAGTTAAAAAAACGAATTGTTTTGAATATTTATGACCTCCTTAATATTGGTATCAAAGGGACAGACCTGAATGTTAATATATAAGCGTGGTCAGATTTATAGATGTATAGCTTTCATTTATGGTGGATTTTCACCGTCGCGTATTTTTTACGTGCATATACGGACGTAATTTTAGTTGTCTTTACGTGCGTGAAAAGATAAGAGATGGGCTATGGACACCTCGCGTAAACGTAAAAACTTTAAACGCGCTCAACTTTTTAAGTTTACGCGAGCCGTTTAATACATGTTGTTTCTTATTTTATTTGCGCTCGTTTGAAGTGAACTAAAATTACGTCCGTACGCAGGTAAAAAATATGGGACAGAGAAAATCCACCATTAGTTTATGTAACTTTTTACCTCTTTAGGGCTAAGTGAAAAGCGAAAGCGGTGTCTATTTATGAAGGTGTCTGTAAGGAGAAGTTAAATTGTGATGTCGAAACCTGACTTGTCTGCCTGTTGCAGGTGTTCAGAAAGCGAAGAATAGGTGGCGTGTAAAGAGAAAAAATTGCAGTTTCTCCGAGCTTCAATTGTAACTTTTCCATAGCGCCGCTTCTCACTATAAGAACGTCTAGATCAGGTTATCCGTAAAGTAAGTGAGAGGAAGTTGCACTTGAGAGAAAAGTTACCTTGTACTAACTTGTGAAATTGATCTGTATCGATAGGGAAGACTATGATGTCCGCCTGAATCAAATCTCTGTTAGCGTACATTTTGGAGACAACTATACTGTGGCAGATGGCCTTCTAACAATTAAGCAGGTAAACACTGGGTTACATGTAACAGTGGTGGTATGGCTTTTAGTTTGACGGGATGCAGGACGAGGCTCAAAATCAAAACGGGATGGGTTACCTTGAATTTTAATAGAGAGATGCGGAGATGTAAACATCATGGTAGAAAGCGGAATGAGTTCTTTTAAATTGAAGGTGGAGTTTGGTAAGTCTCCTACGCAGCCGGCGTCGTCATGCAACGCTCGAGGAGTGTTGCGTGACGACCCAAATAACGGCTGCGTTGCGGACTTGGGGTTTGGGGAATAGCTTTAAAATAATCTGTAACTCTACAGATTAGCTTCTGTTTTATTATATTACTTACTTACTTACTTTGGCCCTTTGCTCCTCCCGGAGCATAGGCCACCAACAATAACTCGCCAGTCTCCTCTGTCCTGTGCTATCCCTTCAAGTTGTTTCCATGTGTGTCCAGTCCTCTTAATGTCCTTTTCAAGCTCTCGCCGCCAGGTGTTTCGTGGTCTCCCTCTCTTTCGTTGACCTTGGGGTTCCAGTTCAGGGCTTGACGGCTGATGCTACTAGGTGGTTTGCGTAGCGTATGGCCAAGCCATCTCCATCTCCTTTGTCGGATGTTCTCTTCCACTGGAGTCTGCTGCGTCCTTGCCCATAGGTTCTCATTACTGATGGTTTCTGGCCAGTGGATTCTTAGGATTCTACGTAAGCATTGATTTATAAAGGTCTGGATCTTCTTCATAGATGCTTTGGTTGTCCGCCATGTTTCTGCTCCATACAACAATATGACTTTACGTTTGAGTTAAACAAACGTACCTTGGTAGATGTGCCGATTTCTCTGGAGTGCCATACCTTTCTTAACATGTTGAATGCTGATCGTGCCTTGCCGATCCTAGTTTTTACATCTGCGTCTGTTCCCCCACTTTTGTCCATTACACTGCCCAAATAGGTAAAAGACTCAGCTTCCCCCAGTTCCTCCCCTTCAATTGTGACTGGTTCATCAGTGCCTGCATTGATCCCCAGGATCTTTGTCTTCTGTTTATTGATCTTCAGTCCTGTTTGCACTGAGGTGTGATACAGGTCAGATGTTTTTGCCTGCATCTGCTGGTGGTTATGCGATAGAAGTGCTACATCGTCCGCAAAGTCCAGGTCGTCCAACTGTGTCCACAAGGTCCACTGGATCCCATTTCTTTTCTGGTTTGTGACAAGTCTCATGATCCAGTCTATAGCCAAGATAAACAGAAAAGGTGACAGTAGGCATCCCTGCCTTACCCCGGTCTTAACCTCAAACTTCTCTGTCAATTTCCCCTCATGAACTACTCTGCAAGACAGACCCTCATAAGAGTTTCGAATCAGGTTGACAAACTTCACGGGTACACCATAATGTCGAAGCAGCTTCCATAATGTTTCCCTGTCTAGGCTGTCAAAAGCCTTCTCATAGTCAACAAAATTTACGTAAAGGGGGGAGTTCCATTCAATTGATTGTTCCACTATAATTCGCAGTGCTGTGATCTGATCGTCTAACCTTTATTATTTTCAATTACATTACTTTTCCCTGCCTCGAATAACGTTTTTGCTAATTTGCAGGGCAACTGTATTTAAGTTTATATGTCTAATAAAGTTTTGTTTGTTGTTGGGAAAACATTGAAATTTGTATGGGAAACCGGCATCAAAAACAGCAGATTCTTACTTGCGCGGGATGGCGGGAGGAGTCAATGGCGCGAAACAGTGTTAAAAGAGCTTATTTTGGAGCCGTAATCATTGGCGGTGCGTCATTTGTAGTAATTTGGACGTGCGCAAGGAAGAAAACCTTTGATTTATCGTTATTTTTTTAATATACTATTTAATTGTAATTTAATGTTGGCAATGTAATATTTTGTGTGCATTTTGTAGGGATTTTCTTCAGAACGACTCATTATATCACTGGACAGAAGAAATACTGTGACCGATCTTATACAAAAAATCACTGAGGTATGTACAGACCAACATCCACCATCTTTCGGGCCATGATTTTGTTTTCCAAGAAAATAGAGGGATCTCTGCATACGGGAGGAAATAAGTCACAATTTGCATAAGAGTAGCCTGATCTTGCCGGATTATCACACGGTTCGAGGTCACTCGCTGGGAGATAAAAAAAGAGTGAGAGCGAGTGACTTAAGACGGCGACGTTGTTAAAATAAGAGCCGAACTGAATCCTCAGTTGTTCAAGCATCGTTAAAACTGTTTGCAATTGAGTGTCGAAAGTAATTTTGCAATTACTTTGGTTTTACATTGCCACGCTTTGTGATTGGCTAAAAAATCTCGCGCCACTTTCTCGACCAATCAGAAAACCAAAACCAATCGTGACTTGCTCGCACTTGTTTTCCCGCGCTTGGCGCCGCCGACATGTAATTGCTTCGAGCTCTGATTGGTTCATTGGATTGTTTACGACTGTTGTGATTGGTCAGAGTAATTACTTTGGTTTTGGTTTTACGACACCCAATTGAAAACTGCTCTATCGATCAATCAGAAGTAAAACCAAAACCAATCGTGACTTGCTTGCACGCGTTTTTCCGCGCTTGGTGCCGGCTACATGTATTTGCTTTGAATTCTGATTGGTTCATTGGACCGGCCCCAGGAAAGTACTTGAATGATTGCTTGATTTGCGTTTCAGGTTGATTCTGTCAGAGACAATGTATCCAGCAACACACTTCATATTGCAAGGCAACTACCGTCAGGTCTTCATCTATTCGAAGAGTTAACACGTAAGTCGATAACTCAGGGCTAAAAGGTTTAGTTTTAGGTCTTCTTGTTCTCCTTCTGAAAAACGTTGTATTTTCTGTCATATTGACCACTTATCAGTTCTGTGGTACGTTCTTTTTGCAGAACATCCTCAAAAGTCCCTCATACAAAGCGGAGTTTATGACGGTACTGAAGTGTTTTTGTGGAATGGGGAAGAGGTAACTTAGCAACTAGCTTTTTTATGTTAGCCCGTAGTGCTAAAACATATTTTGCTTAGTTTGGCTGCCATTTTGGTTTCGCAAAACTTCGGGGCTGGATGAGTGGTACATTCGCCGCGTCTTTTGACTCACCTCATTCCGCGGTTTAACGCAGCGCGCGTTCGCCCGTGAGATCTCTTTTTTTGATTCTTAATAACTGCAAGAGTTACTGTACAACATGAATTAACAGGAGTAAAAAAGTCTACAAGGCAGTCCGTTTTTTTGCGCGAAGCCGCCGAAAATGCCGACGAAGGCGGCGAGAGGGTTTGGAGCAGGACGGATGTGTCTGCCTTCAGGGGTTTGGAGAAAGCGAGGCTCCCGTGCGAGTATTGATGCTTCGAACCTGGAACGAGTCAAGGAAAGACTGTTTTTCAGTCTATAGGAGTAAACGAAGTGTTTGCAAAATGTTCTTTAAAAGTGTCATTAGGTTTATGTTACTAACGTTTCGTTTCGTTACCATTACGGAATTTATGACAGGATTTATTTCCTTTAGTTTGATTGGAATTTAACAAGTTCCACATGGTTTATATAGATTTCCTCAGGGTCTCGACAATCAAACGTTTTCCCAGTAAGGTTAAAACAAATCAAAAAAAGGGGGATGCGTGTTTTCTTTCCAGGTGGATGGATGTAACGTGTATACAGGAGAAGATACCGCCCCGGTGCTACTTAACATAACATATTCATTATCTCAAGATCAAGAAGCTGTAGAGTTTCAGAAAAGCTTTAGAAAGGACACTACACTTGGAGAGATGAAGGTAAAAGGTCAAATGCTACTTCTCAAGCGTATTTTCACGAACACGTCTCTTTCATTGTTTGTAATAATTAGATACTTTTCGTTTTCCATGTTTCCATAGAGTTATGGTCCACCTCGGTCAAACGTCCGAGGCGTTTTTCGTTTTATTTAGTGGGATTTTATTTATTATTTAATGGAAATATGGACAAGGATGTGTAAAAAAATAGTTGACGTTACTATCTTTTAATTTTTTTCAAAATGATGAGCTTTTTTCCGTTGAAAACTGACCAAAACTCTTTGCACCTAATCAAAATTATGTTGGCAAATGGCGCCGACAATTCTGCAGTTCACAGTTTTTAAACGCTTAGAACTTTTTTAGTAAACTTTCAAAACGTTTGGTAAATTGACAGTGTATTGGCAATATATTAAACTTTAAACAGTGAAAGTGAAAACCTTTACTTTTTAAGTACTTTGCTTATTTTTTGCAAATTTCTCTTGTTTGACCGCGGTTCAGAGTTATGGTAACACGAATGGAAGTTTTCGAGAACTAGAAATATTCACTGTATATCATTGACTACTGAATCGTTACAAGTAAAACTAAATTCAATCTTTCTAAAATAAATAAAGGAACTTTTTTTCTTTTTATTTCAGCTGATGCTATGCAACTCCATTGGGCTAAGTTATCAAGATTTACTCCTAAGCTGGGTGAAGGCAAATGGTTCGTTTGAAACTTACTGTCGTTGAAGTAAAATAATTGTTTTGTTGTCATTCAAAAGTCGTTTATTTATTATTGAACTATTCTTTCCACAGGTAAAACCAGTAACGTGTCACTAAACTCCGAACAGGTAAAACAATGAATGTTGCTGTTTTGTGCTGTGTGGTGTTATTATTTGTAACCTAGATAATCCTGCTAAATATGGCTTATAACATCTTAGGACGGCGACACACTAAGCGAAATCTATCTTCAAGATGGAGATCATCTGGTTGCCGAGAAAAAGGCTCAAATTCAGTAAGTAACCTTATATCCTTGTATTCTTGTTTGTTTGCGTTACATTGTTTAAACATCATTTGACATCACGTGTTTTGAGCGTTCTTAGATTTGCTTTTGAAACAGTTGCATGTCTGCTTTGTCTGTAACTTTAAACTGAAAGCGATTGTATCAGAGTCAATATTCTGCTTTATAACCAATCAGCTTAGCTTTAGCTTACGTGCGTTTTCCGCACTTGGCACCGGCGGGTGGCATGTTTTCCCGCGCTTGACAGTTCGGTTACGTATTCGTCTGCACTTACCACTACTGGTTACATGTTTTCCCTCGCTTGACAGTTCGGTTACATATTCGTCTGCACTTACCACTACTGGTTACATGTTTTCCCGCGCTTGACAGTTCGGTTACATATTCGTCTGCACTTACCACTACTGGTTACATGTTTTCCCGCGCTTGACAGTTCGGTTACATGTTTTCCCGCGCTTGACAGTTCGGTTACATATTCGTCTGCACTTACCACTACTGGTTACATGTTTTCCCTCGCTTGACAGTTCGGTTACATGTTTTCCCGCGCTTGGCGCCAGTTGCATTTTTTTTCTTCGCGTTCTGATTGACTACGTAATTTGCGTTTGTCACGATTGTCCACATTACTTCGCTCCGCTTGGTTTTACAACATCTATATCCGTATAGCGTTATTAGCGATATTTTTTTCCATTCATTACCTATTTTGTAGATCCAATGTCAAATGCATGCCTAGTTTGGCTTCTAAAGAGAGTGAAAAACACGCCAGTACAATGGTTTTCCAAGTGGAGAATCGTTGCGTGGTAAGCAATTTGTGTTTTTAATTCAAATTGAAAAATTTTCAGTATTTACAGAAATAAATAATTGAGCACAAGAGCCTTAACATCTCTTTATCCCAACAGACAACACAGACACAAGAAACGAAAGAGAGCAACGTTTCTTGGCCAGTTTATTCTGTCGAAATTCTCAAAGAGCAGGTACATAACTTCTTCCCAAAAATGGTTTATTTTACAGATGTTTTCCCAAGCTTAACATCGAGTGCATTTATATAATTCCGACCTTGGTATCTTTTGCATAATATTCCATACGTGGGACCACATACATTTAATTTTGCACTCAGCGCTGTTTGCATATTCATGTTCCCGCGCTTGACACCGTTTTTATGTTTTCCCGCGCGTTTTGTGCTGTTTGCATGTTTTCCCGCGCGTTTTGCTCCGTTTGCATGTTTTCCCGCGCTTGGCATTTCGTGCATTTAGTCCCGGGCTTGACGACCGCACTGCTTGCACGTTTCTTTGTTCTTGTTTTTTGTTTCTGCGTTTCGCACTGTTTGCATGTTTTTCGCGCGTAGTACAGCTTATCCTCATTTCTATTCCAGTTTTAATTTTTCTTAAGGATTCTATGCTTTCTTATCTTTTAGACTATTGGAGACCTCAAAACTAAAGCACTACGATCGCAAAGCCAATGTCAACAAACTTCAGGTTTGAACCTTTAAAAAAGACTGCATATACTTTCTTGTTTGTTTCCTTAAAATGATTTATTACGACCATTTATCATCCGTCAACTAATCGTTCCTTTGTAATCTTTTTTGTCAGAAACTGCTTGTCGTTTGCGTGTATATGACGATCTTCAAGGACTTAGTCCCCCATGTAAGTGAAAACGCCAATTGTCTTAGGACTCGTTCCCACTAGCGATGTAATCGGATGCCGAGTCTAAGTCGGAAGCGTAAGGAGCCTTACGTTCTAGTGGATCGGAAATAAAAAACGAGTCGCGATCGCAATCGGAAGCTCGAAGGAAGGTTTCCTTTTTTTTCGATTCCGCCTCTGCTTCCGTATTATTAATTTCCACTTGATCGTTACTTTCTTGTGATTCAGATTCCGCTTCCGATTCGGTCGCTTCCCTCTCTAGTGGGGACCAGCCCTACAGAGTTTGCCTGTCTGTAACTTGTACAGTTACTACGGCCACTTCTCTTTTACGGACAGTTTCTTTGTTCCCGGTATATTTAATAAAGCGCAATGGTTATCAAAACCTGAGAAATCTCTTTGTTCGATGTTTTTGTTTGCATGTTTCGGCCTTAACCATGCATAACCACAATAGATTTTGAGCTTTGTTCGAGCAACTGACCAATAGAAATATTTTCCATAAGTTATTCAGTCATAGCGTGTGATCGAAAAACAAGAGAAGTGCACGGTTGATGTACTATCAACACAATTTGTGACTACTTTGTTATCGCCATTGAAGTCTGGAAGGTTTCATAACCAGTTCGTCGACTATGTTATCGGAAAAGACTAGCAGAGACGAGCCTTTGTTGCCGTTAGCTTTTTTAATGTTAAATGATGCATCGCTCTTGAATCTGCAGTGTATGACCATGAAACAGTCGGCGAGTCATGGCTTATAGATGGACAAAGGCTTGTTTTGCAGTCAGGAGCTCCTCTTCTTCAAGAAGAAATCATGATTCGGTATTATGTGTGTTCTCCGACTCACACCAGAGAAGAAATGGAACAGATTGTCAATAAAAAGATAACTGTTGGAGAGGTGAGTTTCATGAATGATTTCATGTTACGTACTGTGGTGTATCTCTGGCGAGGTTACCTCTCGTACAACCTTAGAACTTCAATTCCAGGCAAAGCCCTGGTCAAACGGCAACGCAAGTCAGCGCAAGTTTTAAAAATTTGAACTTGCGGACAAACTTGCGTTTGGTGGCCAAACGTGCTCACAAGTAACGTAAGTTGTTCGGAAGTTGTGCAAAAGCCATTTCATTGCAGCCTTGTGCACGCGATCATACCAAAGTAAACAATACTGAAAATAACTTGTTGTCCTATTTGCGGAGACATGTGATCGCAAGTGATCGCAAGCCATCGCAAGTACACGCATGTCCTGGCCAAGCGGAGTCGCAAGTTTATCGGCAAGTTTTGAACTTACGAGAACTTACGAGAACGTACTAGAACTTACGAGAACTTGCGTTCCCGTTTAACCAGGGCTTAAAGATGAAAAGATTGACGCGATAAACCACTAATTCTTTACATGAAGTACTAATTGATATAAACTTTATAATTCTCCCAATCTCTCTCCCTCCTGTTTGCATTAGGGTTTGTTAGCATACGAGTCACGTTCAGGCAAAATAAATCTCCCAATCCTGCGAATGGCAGCCTGTTGTAGGTACAACACAGCATATGAGTAAGATGTGATTTGAATAATAAATGGGGAACCTTTTCCTAGCTTGTCGCATCGGTTAAAATATTTTTAAAATCTCTTTTTATTAGTGTAGTTATACGACATGATCTTTTTTTCTTTAAGTGCCTACAAGTGTTGATGACACACGCCAGGCTAGAAGGTTTGTACATTTTTGTCCCTTAGTAATAGTGACCCACTTAAAATTTACACTCTAATTGTATACTATTAGAGATCCTAACAAACCTTTGGTGACTTAACTGACTGTTTTTGTCAGAGTAATTTTTCAACTTGCCGCTTTGGGAAATTGTTAACGAGTAAACAGCGCAGTGGCTAGCCGACACGTTTGTTTGTGACAGTATCGTCTAAATAGCAATTTGTTGTTTATATAGGAATGGCGTGGCACTTGAGAAAAACCAATTGGACTGGGGAACCCGCTAACGCTCTGGACAACGAGGTAAACACCAGTTCCTTTTAAAACGTTTAAATTCGGTGATAAGATGATCATAAAACAAGACCAAGTATTCACGTGGGTTAATATAACAAACATAAATAACGTACTCAATAAACCAATCAGAACAAAGTATGCAACCAGTGCTACAGATGTAAACGCGGGAAAACATGCAACTATTGCCAAGCGCGGGAAACATGCTACCAGTGCCAAGCGCGGAAAACGTGATTGGTTAAAGCACGTGGTACCATGTTTCAGCCAATCACATCGGAAAACAAGCGTAAAACCAAAGCATGAAACATTTCTTATCCACAACCAATCAAAACCTACTCTGTTTAAAATTTAACTCCGTTTCACTTGTATTAATTTTTTTAGGACGAGACCCTGGAAAACGAATATATAAAGAATGGCGATACTCTTATTATTGAAGAGGGAAGACTTCCTCCAAAGGTAAATAAAAGAACGAGATTGTATTTTTCTCCGATGCTGCCGGGTTTTTTTTTATTCGAGCGTACACTTTATGAAGTTTATAAGGTTTGCACTTTTGGAAACACAGAAGGAATAACTAATTATAATTCGTAAATTACACTTCTCACGGCAAAATAAGAACTGATCAGAGCAAGAAATTCTATTCCCAGTTCAGTGTAGTATGTTGCCGAAAAACGTTTATTTATTCATTTTTGCACTCAGGGATTTATTCGCATTTCGTTGTGGCAAATAAGCAGCGGGAAGACGAAACAAACTTCTGAAGGAATTGTTTCTTGGATTGCGTCTGGTGTACAAGGTGGGTTGACTAAAAAAACACTTCCTTTACATATCTACAATCTGAATTTCTCAATTTTTATAGTGCCATTAATGTTTAATATTACCATAATGTAATTGACAATGGTTGTTAGGAAGGTAACCTTGACGGAAGTGAGAGTAGCCGGAAGTCTCTAAACCGGAAGTGTAAATGGCAAAGCTAGAGCGCGTCTAGTGACACACCATTTCCGTTGCTTACGACAGGCGATTTTTTTTTCTTTTTTCT
>JAJGOT010000010.1:50000-322500 GCA_022457155.1 Cladopsammia gracilis
ACGTTGTTGAAGGCGTCTGAAAGGGAAACGCTTCCTTCTGCTTCATATTTCTAACTTCTCAAGCTTTCGACGCTTTAATTTCCAAGATAGTCTCCTTCGCAAAGCTTCCATCTAGTGAGGGAGAGTGCTGCTTGATCACTCTGACAACGGCGGCGAGGAGACTCGTCCCAAAGCAATTGTAAATCTCATTACTATTCTGAACTCATTTCTTTTTGTTAGTTTGGAGAATATGGTGGTATATCAATGCAATATCATCTACTTTATGGTTTTCTTTTTCTAATGCATGTCTGAAACTGAAACACATGTTGACTTTTTCGGTGATTTCTGTTTTTCATCTCCAAGGACTGTTATTTGGATCCTGATAACAAAGACGATTTTAGTACGCCAGCTGACGATGAAGGAAAAGAAAGACTTCGACGAGAGGAGGAGGAAAAGAAGCAAAGGTAAACATAATCTTGTTACTAGGCAACAACAACAACTACTTTTATTTGTACTCTATATTCATTTAGTTTGAGTCCAAGAGTTACCTACAATAGTACTTGTGCAAATTTTAATACACATTTTCTCAATTGCTTGGATGTGACGGTTGTCCTTATAACTCTTTTTCGTTGTTTTAGGAGAAAAAATAATCAAGCAAGACGACCAGAAGTACCACTAACAATTTACGTGGATGACTTTAGATAGCAGTAATTTTTTTTGAGAAAGACGACCGGGTAGTTATTTAAACGTTTTAAAGTAACGCAAATTAAAATCCTTTCGCTTCCAGAATCGACCCTCCGCTCTAACTTTTAAAGTCTACATGAAAACGTAGTGCTACCATTCAAATGAAAGCTATTGACCAGTACGTTCTTGTGGTACTGTGTATTATGCTGTGCAAGATGGTTCTAACGTTTGAGTCTGTGGTTGAAATCCTACGTGCGACCATTCACGTGAAAGCTCTTGATCAGTACTTTTATTTGGAAGTAAAAAGGGACTGTATACAATCACTGTTGTCAGAAATTTGCTGAATACACTTAAGCACCTCAACGGCAAAGATCTCATGGATATACCCACCAGACCGTGAACCAAAGACTAAACAATAGACTATAACAATGGGGAATCGTTGTGTGTATATCCATGAGATCTTTGCCACCTCAACGATACGCTTTACTTTTTTTGACAGTCTAATAGTGTAATACCGTAATGGGCTAAACTGCAGAATGCCCCGCAACTTATTTGCATCATATTGAACAACAGTAGTACCTATTGTTTCATGCCTCGTTCTTCAAAGAGTTCTCACACATGTACATAACATGAATCTAATTTGCGGGGGTATTCTGCAATTGCTCCCAGTAATGAATTATCATATCAATAACAATTTTAATAAAGAATTTAACAAGGAAATGTATAATTATTAATTTTGTACCTGTTGTGATGTTGTCCTCTCGTACTCGGGCAGCCGCGCGAAGCCTGGGGCAGCCGCTCAAAGTCCAGGCCTAAACGAGTAGAGAACGCCTTGGGACTGGGCTACGGTTGTTAAATAGTAAGAATAGGCCATTTCCGAGTTGCCTTTAGCCTCTCTATCAAAGCGAGGCTAGGTGCGAAACCTTTCATATGAAAATGACTTTTCATTCACATGCAAATAAAACGTGTTTGCATATGAATGAAAACTCATTTTCATATGAAAGGTTTCGCACCTAGCCTCGCTTTGATAGAGAGGCTAAAGGCAACTCGGAAATGGCCTATTGAATTTTACTTGGTTTTTTTAGCGGAGCCCCATACTCATAGGACCTATGCCCGTCATTTTTCATGGTCATGGCAGGCGGAATGTTTCGCGGGCGGCGTCTGTTGCATGTGTGTCCGTCTGAGCGAGCAAGCGTCGGAGCGTCCGTACACAACATCCGGGATCTTAGCAATTTTGAAACCAAAGTGAGGCTTTGTTTTTCGCGCGGCTTCAAATGTCAGATCAGCTCGGTAAACACTTTGATGTTTTGCTGTTTTTGGCGGATTTACAGTTTTAACTGCATTTCTTCGCAGTTTGCTACTCAAGACAGGGATACTAATTAAGGGATACTCAGAAGCCGCTATAGTGGAAAAAGAAGAGCTTTCAGGGATAAAACCTTGCTTCAAGGAACTTCATACGTTTTTATCAATGCGGGGCAATATTTCGGAACCAGAGTGACTTTAAGGTAAAATAAATGACATTTTTCGATGGGAATTCATGTTGATATCAATTTTTGATTGACTTTTCCTTTGTGTTCTCGTTAGTTTTGGAGACATGTTTATAAAACGTGCTCAAATTAAGTCGTGTTGTTATCTTGAATTTCATCGAGGACAGCTCTGCCTTGATGCGCTATAAATGGTACGTGTTTTGCTTTTAAACATAAACTAATAGATTTTGGAATAAAATTTTTCAAAAGAAGATTTTGTTGTCCACTTTTATGTGTTTGTTCATTCATTGCATAGGTTGAAAAGCGATTTTATTACTCATGCGCGTAGCGGCATGAGTTATAAAATGGCCTCGGTTTTTCTTCTTATTATTTTTCTTTTTTTTTTTTGTGTCACGATTTTGCATGCAAATTTACGCACGCATATTTTAAATTGGCACTTCCGTTTCATAGACTTCCTGTTTAGTGACTTCCGGCTACTCCCACTTCCGGTAAAACAGCGTTAGTGAAGTGTCACGACAGCATCTCCTACAACCCTCCTTACATTACTAATGTTCATGTTAGGTATATATAAGACGTAGAAGAATCACTGGCTTCATTGTGGTACAGCTTTCATGTCCACAACATTCAATAGTGAACAACGTGGTTTGCAGGAACGATGACTGAATGAAAGGAGTAACTCTTCTTCATATCGGACATCTTCTTATCATGTTTAAAATATATCATAAAACTTTCGTACGCATGCGCATGAGTATAGGCTGCTTGCAGCCTCTTGTTTAAATAAAACAAGACTTGGATTTTATAGTTCTAAACTTCACTCGCGTCGCCTTCTGCAAATATGTTTGTGTTTTTTTGCAATTTTGATTTCTAAATCAGATTCTAGGGCAATTTTTGTTAAGCAACAGGTGTATTTTATTCGGAAATAAGTCATTCTAGACCGAGAAAATGTTGTTTTTGTGAACTTTTGTACGGTCCGGTTAAATGTACTGTGCAGACGGTCGCGTAATACTGTTTTTTAAGAATTGCTAAAATTGAAAGACAGCCCGGTCGTCAATCTTAATTCTTGTGCTTCCGACCTTTCACCTTAGTTACTGCGCCTTTCAACAACAACAAACAACAACAAAAATCTTTATTACTTGGTTATTATAAAATTTATAATACTGGCCTGCAGGTAGCAAAAGCTAATCTTGGCAGGCCAGTGAAATTAATTACATGATTAGAAATCGCTACACACACTAATTTGTTAACATAAAAAGGAAGGATCAAACAATACAAACAAATAGGAAAAACAAGTGATCGAAATAAAAGAAAGAGAATTGTAAAAATATTAATTAATTACTTTTTGATTGAACTTTAGAGATAATCTCGTCAATATTAATATAGGAATCTGCTTCTTTAAGTATAGTTAAAAGTATATTCTTAATTTTGTTTTTGAATGAACTCTTTGGTAGTTCTCTCAGAAAGCATGGTATCTCATTCCATAATTTTGCTCCAATTCTAGAAAAGGCTTTTCTTTGTATTTCAAGTCTCGAGTTTTTTTTATATGGAAGTTATTAGAAGTGGAGGATCGTGTGTTATAAGAGTGGACAGTGGAATATAACATGCGGAATCTAAAATTCAAATCTCCAACGGTTGCGTTATTCCCTGCCGTCAATCATAATTAATACGAAAGCCAAGAACCATGTAAAAAAGAAACAAACAAAATGGATCGAAATCTACCAATCATAATGCACGGACGTGACCTTTTGAACTCATTGAAGTGAAGATCTGTTTCCTGAGATGTAAGCTAAGATGATTGACGGCAGTGTAAAACGCAACCGTTGGTGGAAATTTGAATTTCAAATTCCACATGTTATTAAAAGCGCAGTAAGCTTATCATCGGCTTTCTGTTCAAGGAGCTTCGCTGTTAGGCTCGGCTTATCTATATATACTAGCAGTAATCACTGATCATGAAGACGCGTTCGAAGGAATTTCCGGCGGAAATGAGCCCCCACCAAAAAATCCCAAATTTGTCTCCAACACGAAATTAGGATTGCGTTCTTCGAACGCGATTAATCTCAGGCAAAAATAAAAAACAAGAACAACAAACGAACCTACAAGTAATAGTATATATATTAAAATTCCTATACAAAATTTTCATTGCACTAGTTGTTTACTCAAAAGGATTTTCGTGGTAACAATATACAACTCCTTTATTCTCCAGTTTTAAAATCTCCATATCATCAAAACCTAGAAGATCTGTTAATACTTCGGTCGTGTGTTCACCTAATATGGGGGGTGGTGTGGGGGCACCCTGGCAGGTTTGACCGTTATATTCCACAGCTGGTCCTAAAAACAGAATGTAACAAGAACAGAATGAAACAAAATCAGTATATTATGCAAGGGAATAAATTATATCATACTTAGTTAATCATTAACAATTCTTGGAATACACCAAGGCCAAGAGGGCTAATTAAAATTCATAAAAAGAATAATAAATTGGTCGCCATTTTGGAATAAGGTGTATACCTCCCAATTCAAACGCCTTTTTTGATTGGACAAGAACGTCTCAAAAACAACAACTTGAACTTTCGACTCGCACGTGATCAAGTTGTGCGCCTTGAAACCGCGGCAAATTTGTGTGCCAGCCGCGTCAAGCACACATTTTTTCTCATCTCAGCCATGGCCGCACAACTCTTTTTTGAGTTGAGAGGTGTAACGAAACACTTAATAACCAGCCCCACAAGAAACTGTACAGTACCTGGCAGTCTTATCCTGCCCGCTGTTGGGTGTTCCAACTCCTGAACCATTCCTTTGTACTTAACCTGTGAAATCGATGTAGAAAAAGTATTTAATTCCCTCCTTTACAGAAAACGACAATTGAACATGAAGTTACTGAACTCGCATATATACGGTACCTGTGGGTCTTCAAACACCTGCTTTATATTATTAATAGGGCCGTAAGGAATGCCGGATCCGTCAAATGCCTCAACCCAGTCCTTCGTCGTTCTTTCTTGAAAACTGCGTATTGAATAAATACAAAATGTTAAGTTGATCAGACAGGTCTTCCAAAGTACTCATACGAAGCAAAAGTTGAGTTATACTCTCGGTTGCATGAGTATGAACATGTACAGTGGAATCCCGATTTTTCGGAACTCCCGATTATTCGAACCAAAACTCGTTTCCCTTGGATTTTATTTCAGTCAATACCACCTTCGATTTTTCGAACTCCCGATTTTGCGAACCAATTTCCGTTTCCCTTGGAGGTTTTGTAAAATCGGGATTCCACTGTGTACTCCCCGATTGGGACAAAAAAAGAGCCGCACATCACGAAAAAAGATGACTTAATTTGACATTATTAAGTAAACATGAAATTATTGGTCAGCAATCATTTTAACGTTTTCAGCTCGTTACACCGAATTTCGCGCTCTAAGTGTTTGTTTGTTTGTTTTTTTTTTGCTGTGACAGTCACGGTTAACCGTGGCAAAGTTAATCACTCCAGCACTAGATTAAAATAAATTCAGATCCTTTCAAAACATGTCTGTAAGCCAAGTGTTTTTGGTCGACAATAACGGGTGCGAAAGTTTGCGTAACGCACATTCAAACTTTGAAAGTTTGGCGACCAAGCAGTTCTCCCGTCGTTTCATGATATCTTTTCTTCGTTTCGTTGTGTCATTTCGCCGCTTTGTTTCGTCGTTTCGTTGTCCTGTTGTTTCGTGGTACCTCGCCATCTTGGAAGGTTATCAATAGCCAATATATGTAATCGAGATGCGTATTGTAGTCTTACTCCTTTCCAGTCCAGATCAGTCCATAAAAAGAAGAAACGAGATGGCAAAACGACGAAACGAAACAACGTTGTGAGGAAACAAAACAACGAAGTGACGAAACGCAACTAGGAACGACGAAACGAAACGACGACATGACATCGTGAAACGACGATACGAAGCGACGAAATGACACAACGAAACAAAGAAACGATATCACGAAACGACGAGTCAAACATTTTCTCCATCATTTGACTCCATACATTTCGGTCATGTTTTCACGCTATCTTGTCACAATTTAAAGTGAAACTAGCTAGAAACGGTGTGATTACTCGACACTGGTTACCTGTACAAGTATACGTATGCATACACCATGCCTTATTTTCAATTTGTCTATAATAAATTGCAAACTTTACTCTCTGTGAAACCAACCAACCTTTTTTCTAGAATGGCCAGCAATTCCTTGCGATTTTCAATTCGAGCAGTGTTTGTGCTGTATAACGGATCCTCAGCCAGACTATCCAAACCTAATAACTAAAACAAAAAAATAATCATTTTTTCCATTCAGTGACATAACTGTTAACCCAGTGACCATAGCAAAACGAAGTTAAAACCAGTCAAAGTAACCACAAATCGCATTATACAACGAAAATACCTGTAACATAGTTCAAAATTGGAGGAAAGGAAAGCTAACGTAAATAATGAAATTGTTCGAGGTGGCGAAAGTTTGAGAATTTTAGCAGCGCGAGTCGCTCGCTTCTTTACTCATTTTTCACGGGGTGATTTGCCAAGCGAAACACAAATAGTGCTTCAAACAGAGGTTTGAGCTGATCAACACTGAGGCAACCAAATTCTACTGTGTTTATTCGCTAGGTGCAAGCCTGGAGAGATAAGTATCTATTTCACAAAATGAGTACTCCGGTAATTGTTATATATCTTTACAAATTCTTGTAGAAGAAAAGGCCTAAATAATGCACACAAAAAGGTCATTCAAGTACACGAAAAAATCCACTTATCTGATTGGTTTAGATGCGTCACGTGTGTGATATCATGTTCTCTGATTTGATACTCCCTAAAGTGACTCCTTATACTACTACTGCGTACCTGGCGAGATTTTCTGTGCGAGGACAAAGTTTTTTTTTTTTTTTTTTTGCGCAGGTGAATATTCATTTTATGGGTATTACAGGTGGCCCAGCATAGGTTTTCAAGTCGATACGTTGCAACAACCATAATATTAAAAGAAGATACCGCGATATTTTGAGTCGTGAATGGCTTAGAATACCTCAACAAAAGTTTAAAACGCATCGACTAGTTAACATAAAACTAGCCGTTTGTATCACTCGTTTATCCCAAATTGATCTTCTCTCGTGGCCCGGTGTGTAGTATCGGAATAAAGAAAAGCTCTGGTGCATATCGATTACTTTCCAAAAATGCCCATCTATCGTCATCTCAATTACTTTGGTATCAGTCCACCCTTTAAAGAATAGTTGAGCTTACATTACAAAGTTTTCTAAAGAAGCCATCATTTCCAGCGCCTATTAAGAAGTGTCCATCTTGAGTTTTGAAAGCCTGTGAAGTAAACAACATGAACTGCAAATTAGCATACCAGAATAAGGCAAGTGGTTATCGATTGCAATGCTGTTTGTAGCGTCTTGAATAAGCACATCTTCATGGTCAAATCCGGTATAAAAATAGCAAGACAGATCATCTATCATTTTAAGTTTGACAGTCTGCCAAACGTCCGAACCGGAAATGAGTGCTAATGTATGTCTGTCCACTGTCTGCAGGTGATGCATGCCTATATGCTCACCTAATAAGGCAGAGTACTGCGATCTGCTCTAACAACGCTCTGTTTAAATCCAGCTTTAAGGTAACCTGTCGCAATATGACATAACATGGCTGTGATCTGTACACTATACGTGTTCTCACCTGATAAGGCACAATACTGTGATGTGCAGTGCCGTAACGTCCTGTTTCAAATCCAGCATTTAGATAGCTTGTGGCGATATGAGATAGCATGGCTACCTGGAAAAGTAGCAACCTTGGTGTTAGCAGTCTTTTAAGCAGGCTTCTATACTTCTCAAAAATTTACATGAACAGAAATTCAGATTATCACGATTTCACGACCTGGAAAACACATCATGATATGGTTTTGAAGTGCTCAGTTACCCATAAACAATTAAGTGGCTTTGGTCAATGTTTTATGGGAAAATAGTTCCATTTTCAAAATAACTGCTCTACTCATGTTAGAGACTTTTGGCTATCAGTAATTAATTGGCTTAATACAATTCTTGAACCTTCTATCGAACACTTTAGTGAAACAGATATTATGTTTGGATATTTGAAGAATAACAAATAACTTCATGTCATTTTATTAGGGAAACAACTTATCTACCAATGGCTGTGTTTTCACGAGGCCATTTTTTTCGCTTAACATTCCTAGAGGTGGTTTGTTTACCGACAGCGTTAAGCTGCTTAAATAGTTTATGCGTTTTCACGGACAAAGGGCATGGTCGCACTACAGTCAAAAACAAAAATTACCCGTGCAAAATGACATAAAAAAACAAAAACATTCCACAAAAAGCGTGTCCCACCGGAGCGGTTTCTTTTGTTTTCCTATGTTTTTGCACGGGCTAATTTTTGTTTATGACTCTAGTGCGACCAGGCCCAAAGCTTTATTCATTTTTTCTTGATATTTGTCCCTTGTTATTCGCGGAATAACAAGAAAGATGGCGGGAAACAGAGACGCTTGCAAATAAAGGATTCTTATGTTTATAGATGTGCTATCGCGCTTGTTCTAGGATCGAAGGAGGAGACGGTTTCAGCAAAGGCTCAAGTTGCTTGCTTTTCGAATAGGAGAAGAAGAATCGAAGCCTGTTTCTTTCAGCAGAGAAGGTGGAAAATTGACTGTAAACATGAGGAAATGGTAGCGTGCCATTGCATTTTTGGCCAATTCAAATATTCGCGGCAAATGCCTGGCAAATGCAAATCATATCACTTCTGACATTTCTCGGTTGTTTGCATATGATACCCGATATAATCTCTGAACTCCATTGGCAGTACATTGTACACCTCCATTGTATTAGGTAAAATTATGTATTCTAAAATATTCTATCAGGCATATTCTATAGTGTTCTTATATTCTATTGTTTTAGCAAAGGAAAATATATCGGGCACGGTATAGCTGTTTGAACGCTGGCCAAATGTGATTGGCCGAAATTAATTGCCGACAAGCTTAAGCGACCTGGTTTGGTGGCTTAAATTTAATGAGAATTCTATTGTAGTTCGCCGACTCGCTTAACTTTTAGCAAGTTGGACAAGCAACTGTTTTCACGAAATTTCCGACTGTCACTCGCTGAGCGACTTGAAAAATCGCTCGTGAAAACACGGCCAATGAGAATTCTATTGTAGTTCGCCGACTCGCTTAACTTTAAGCGAGTTGGACAAGCAACTGTTTTCACGAAATTTCCGACTGTCACTCGCTCAGCGACTTGAAAAATTGCTCGTGAAAACACGGCCAATGTAGGTGTTACGCAAATATTCCTAATATTTTATTGCTGATAGTAAAACTCAAATATATTTTTAAAATTGAAAAACAGATCGCAAGATCAAGCGATAAGCTTTTAAGCCACTACAAAAAGTGGGAGAGATTCTTACCTTTACAATATACCTAATTATATCTAGATACTTTTTCTTTTTTTTTTCCTAGTATGTGTGTTTTACTAAAAATGTGGTTGTTGTTCATCGTGATGTGTAAGATAGGTAAACGATTTTTCGTTTGTCTCACGATGGAGTCACTTTAAGATGTTGATCGCGACGTTTCGACTGCTATTACTGCTAGTCTTCATCAGGCGATGAGGTCGATTGGTTACGTGTCGCTTATGTAGCACGTTGGCTTGTTGCTATTGGTGCATTTCGATCCTCATTATTATTCCGAAAAGATGTTGTTCCCTCTCCGGTGCGATTTGATATCGGTCGGCTGTTATGCTTCTTGATTGTAGGCATCCACGCTTCGGGAATTTCAATTCCACTATCTCTGTTGATGTTATTAGGATGAAGTCTTATGTGGATGGCCTCTTTAACTCTACGGGTGTACCAGTGTGGGTCACGGTCAATAAACTTAACCTCATCCCAAATAGGAAAATGCCCGGTCTTGTTAGCGTGTTCTGAAACCGCGGAGGTTTGAGTACGAGCAAGCCGTATGTCTCTATCGTGTTCTTTTATCCTTTCATGCATAGACCTGCCTAAATCGATCCATCGTACTGGAAATACGTAGATCTCAAAACGAAGTTCATTACTAGACCATCAGTTATCTCCAACGAAAAGAAACATTTGTCGTCGGTTCTTGTTTCTAACGGATATCCTTCCTCTTTTTTGTCCAAAAAATCACAAAAACGAAAGGACCAACAACAAAGAAGGAATCCACGCAGGATTTTAAATCTACTGCAGTATTGCCCTATATCAAAGGTGTATCAGAGGTTCTTCGCCGCTGCCTACAACAACAAGGCGTACGCACTGTTTTCAAATCTGACACAACTCTCAGGTCACACTTAGTACGACCTAAGGACGTCCTCGACTCTAATAAACAGGACGGTGTTGTCTACAAGATTCCTTGCGAATGCGGCAAAGTGTATATCGGAGAAACAGGCAGGTCTATGCATGAAAGGATAAAAGAACACGATAGAGACATACGGCTTGCTCGTACTCAAACCTCCGCGGTTTCAGAACACGCTAACAAGACCGGGCATTTTCCTATTTGGGACGAGGTTAAGTTTATTGACCGTGACCCACACTGGTACACCCGTAGAGTTAAAGAGGCCATCCACATAAGACTTCATCCTAATAACATCAACAGAGATAGTGGGATTGAAATTCCCGAAGCGTGGATGCCTACAATCAAGAAGCATAACAGCCGACCGATATCAAATCGGACCGGAGAGGGAACAACATCTTTTCGGAATAATAATGAGGATCGAAATGCACCAATAGCAACAAGCCAACGTGCTACATAAGCGACACGTAACCAATCGACCTCATCGCCTGATGAAGACTAGCAGTAATAGCAGTCGAAACGTCGCGATCAACATCTTAAAGTGACTCCATCGTGAGACAAACGAAAAATCGTTTACCTATGTGTGTTTTGTAACTATCTTTGTGTCTTGTGGTTCAACATGTATTTTTATTTGTAAAAACGTAAAAAGCAATAAAATAAAAAAACCACATTTTCAAAATGCTCCACTTTTGACAGCATTTCAAAACGACATCGTTTCAGCAATTGTGTTAAACAGTGTTGTGTAAACGGGCAACGTAACTGCAACTAAAGCAAAGCCATTGCCAGCCTGCAATCTGCAGTTGTAACATGCAAAAGCAATGAAATACAAAAAACAAAAACATTTTCAAAATGATACACTTTTGATGGCATTTTCAAAACGATACAGTTTCAGTAATTGTGTTTAAAAAAGTGCTGTGTAAACAGGAGACGTAACTGCAACTAAAGCAAGGCAGTTGCTAGCCTGCAAGACAAGCAAAAGCAAAGGCTATGCACTTGCAAACCAAACACATGTCCACGTAAATGCCTCCTGATGTATGCACATGGAAGATCAAGGCCTAGAACTTGTCATGATCTCTTTTGAAAATTGTGAAAATTAATAGCTTTTAAAATGTTACTTTAAGGCCCGTTTACACATGCGATTTTTGATGCGATTTTTGTCGCAGCCTCTCCAATGCAACTTTTGTCGCATGTGTAAACTAACGGCAATTTCCTGTGCGATTCGGTGCAACATTTGCTTTGATTTGCTGTGATTTTCCAAAAATCGTCACCAAGTTGCATCAGGAATCGCACTGAAATCGCCGCCCATTTACACATGCAATTTGAAGATGCAACTTGCGTGCGACAAAAATTGCATCAACAAGTGCAACAAAAAATTGCAGGAAAAATCGCCTGTGTAAATGGGCCATTACAAAGTTGTAAAAGTGGAGAGGAAGTATGAGAGAGTGATACTAGCTAAAAAGATTGCACCAACCAAAAAAAGTGGAATCTATGAGATGGCAGGAAGCAGGAGAAACAGAGAACGTTTTTGCATTTTTGTATAACATTTTGCAAAAACTAAAGTGCAAAAAGGGTTGAAGTTGCAAAGGAAGAGGCAGTAAGCAGGATTATTTAATGCACAAGAAGTTCAACTCCACCCCCTCCCCTCTCAAAAATAGCCTGCACCGGTTTATGATAGGGTGCAATTTCGAGGATGCACATGACGTATAAACCGATATCTGTTTCACAGGCTACCTTCTCCATCCCTTCTCGAAGTTAAAAAAACATTGGAGGCACAGAGACCTGCGATGCCAGTAGTGAACAGTCAATTTTCTGACCCTGCCCTGTTTTCTGTCTCTGTATGAGTGCTGCCATAATTGCTCCCTGTGCATGTAATCCTGTTGTGAGGTCTGTTACTGCAATGCCAACCTTACATGGACTCCCATCCTGAAAATGAAAAAGGTGAAGCATGTGTGAGGTATTATTCAATTCAAAGCATTATTCCCTGGCACATAACCAGGGCATTTGACTTTATAAGGTTTTCTTTACACAGTGTCAATATCAGCAAAACGATTTTGATGGTGGTGCAGGTATTTTATTCTCTAATTTAAGGTGGCTCGATGGTGTTTTTTTCTGTGCCGACCACTCTTTTTCAATCACGTATTTGGATATCTTATTCAGTATTTACCTAAATACTCATGGCACACACTTACTAGGGAAAAATTGAAGTTTCCATTTCAGTTGTATTTTTTGCGATCGAAGCGTCCTTGGCAACGATACGTTGCTAGGCGTAGTTTTACTTGTGAGGCCGCTGTCGGCCTGTATGAGAAATTTTGGCAAATCGCTCTTGAGGACTGAAAGAGTACCACAATGCACACATTTTAGCCAAGTTTGGTTAACTTCTGTGAGAGGATTTTTGAATGGCGCGAGTTTACTTATTTTAGGGTTAAATTTGGTAAAATATCAAAGTTTGTTGTATTTCACCCCAAACTGAGAGATCGAGGACCTAATGCCGATTTCAACTTTACTCATTCATAAGAACAACTATTGTACCTTATTTGTTTGGCTCTTTTGGCGGATTGACGGTTTTCGATTTTTTCCTGTGCCGAGTTATAATAATCGAAATTTACGATGTTTTTGCAACAAACGAACAGAGAATCTTCTGACCTCGCTTATTTTAAAAATCTGAGATAGAATTTCCCAAGAATAAGCGAACTATAAATTTGGACCTTCTTTTACTTAGTCTCCAAATTTCGTGTTGGTTGAAATGCTGTGAGACTTGTACGCTGAACGTCGAGTTGGTAACATGCGCGCTAGTATTTTCAGAGATTTCTTGTTCTCCGAGATGTTTACAATTCATGATCTATTCTGCATATTTCATTGTTCTGAAATGACACCTGCACGCGAATTCCAGTCTAGCACGGGCGGAACCAAAACGCTTGATTAACTTCCGAAGACCTGCCGATTATGGTAATTCATCAGTCCTGGCAATGTGTTCATGAGATAACAGGTGAGCTGTTGAACATCAACGTTAAACACGTAATTGACCTAAAAATAGCAAGAGCATGCCGCAAACAGAAAACAGAAATTTTTACTCACTGTCAAGGCAGCAATTATTTTCCTTATTAAAAGACGTGAAAAACGCTACAATAAGCGTGTCTAACAGAAGATTTTATTACCATAATCGGCAGGTCTTCGGAAGTTAATCAAGCGTTTTGGTTCCGCCCGTGCTAGACTGGAATTCGCGTGCAGGTGTCATTTCAGAACAATGAAATATGCAGAATAGATCATGAATTGTAAACATCTCGGAGAACAAGAAATCTCTGAAAATACTAGCGCGCATGTTACCAACTCGACGTTCAGCGTACAAGTCTCACAGCATTTCAACCAACACGAAATTTGGAGACTAAGTAAAAGAAGGTCCAAATTTATAGTTCGCTTATTCTTGGGAAATTCTATCTCAGATTTTTAAAATAAGCGAGGTCAGAAGATTCTCTGCTCGTTTGTTGCAAAAACATCGTAAATTTCGATTATTATAACTCGGCACAGGGAAAAATCGAAAACCGTCAATCCGCCAAAAGAGCCCAACAAATACGGTACAATAGTTGTTCTTATGAATGAGTAAAGTTGAAATCGGCATTAGGTCCTCGATCTCTCAGTTTGGGGTGAAATACAACAAACTTTGATATTTTACCAAATTTAACCCTAAAATAAATAAACTCGCGCCATTCAAAAATCCTCTCACAGAAGTTAACCAAACTTGGCTAAAATGTGTGCATTGTGGTACTCTTTCAGTCCCCAAGAGCGAGTTACCAAAATTTCTCATACAGGCCGACGGCGGCCTCACAAGTAAAACTACGCCTAGCAACGTATCGTTGCCAAGGACGCTTCGATCGCAAAAAATACAACTGAAATGGAAACTTCAATCTTTCCCTAGTAAGTGTGTGCCATGAGTATTTAGGTAAATAATGACTAAGATATCCAAATACAAGATTGAAAAAAAGTGGTCGGCACAGAAAAAAACACCATCGAGCCACCTTAAAAGTGAGTGTTTCTGCATTCTCTACCAACAAAAGTGTATGTTGATGTACAAACCAAACTTTGAAAATTGCTTACCTCTATAAAAGGGGGAAAAATGATGTTATGCCCCAAGCTATTTACCCAGCAGTATTTGACCACTAATAATTGTGACACACAGTGAATAATATGACCAACCTTTCTCCAAAAACGTCAAATACCTGGGTGTTTCCCTGTCGGTGCCCTTTTACCTGCAGACAAATCAGTGGCCCTTCATATCAGGCCTTACCTTACCTTTTTGCAAAATAAGGGGGGGGGGGGGGGGGCAGGCCCCCTTTCCTAGACCCGCCACTTCAAATGGGAGTCATCTTCAGGAAAGCTCTGTCATTCTCAATAAACATAACGTATATGACATGAAGAATGTTATGGAGTTTAAGA
Source organism: Cladopsammia gracilis (assembly GCA_022457155.1). Classification (NCBI taxonomy): domain Eukaryota; kingdom Metazoa; phylum Cnidaria; class Anthozoa; order Scleractinia; family Dendrophylliidae; genus Cladopsammia; species Cladopsammia gracilis. The sequence continues at coordinate 64,874 of JAJGOT010000010.1, forward strand.
TACCTCAGGGCCTGTTATATGCATCAGTCCACCAACACCTGACACTACAACATCATATCCTGGCCTCTGATCATAAGGTCCCCCGGTGCCATATCCTGTTATGGAGCAATATATCAGCGATGGAATTGCCAATTTCAGACTGTCATATCCTAAACCAAGCTTGTCAAGTTTTCCTGGAAGGTAGTTTTCTGTTAGAACATCACATTTATTAGCAAGCTGTTGAATAAAACAAGTAGATATTTAAGAATAAAGGACATACTAGATAAATTTGCATTTTTTGGTTTGTTTTTCAGCATTTTACAAAATAATGAGATTTGGGATTTTTTTACTTCCAGCTGCTCTAGGAAGTAAACAGACTACTCTTGTGGCTTTTTAGAATTTAGAATTTGCAGAAATTGCCCAAAATTGGTCAGCTACATTTTTGCTGGCAAAATTTGATAAGTAAAGTACAAAACTAAAAAAAACCTTGTTCTGGCTTTCAGTCAATGACAATTAAGTCTAACTGGAGCTTGGTGCTTTCAGAAAATGTTTGGTTTCTTCTTTGTCAGAATTTGATCTTCTTAAGGGCATTGTGTTAAGAAAGAAAAGAAGAAATGACCAAAAGTAGAGTGGGGTATGTAGTAACTACACTAATATAATATATTTTATGGAAGGTAAGTAGCACCATTTCCTTTATGTAGATTGAATTTTGCAGGATTATATAATGCAAACCCTTGATGATGCACAACAATAACAAAATTAAAACCTGTGCAAAAATTAGAGGCAATAATTTGGAGTAATAATCATTTCAATCAACAAACCTTTTTGACAATTTCGGCACCTTTAGGATCTTTGATGTTAATGGCAATGCTCTGAAATTCCATAACATTATGACAGATTATTCAATTAAGAAAACTACCAATCTTATGTGACACCTGCAGCACCTTACTGCAATATTTTATTCTCTGTAAAAAGAAACGGTGTTTGAACAAATACCTCTCAAATAATTAATTGTGATTGGACTGAACAAGATTTCAAATTAAAAATATTATGGTTAACTTTTATGGATACGGAAAAAATTACCTTTTTATTTCTATTAACAGAAAGAAAATATGTGCTTTCATTTCCACAGTAAGGAGGGGCCCAGGATCGTGTATCATCTCCACCGTCTAAAAAATGGACAGAAAAGAAGGAAGGAAAAAAAGAGCTTTTAATAGCATCTAAATTATCTCTGTGTCACAATCTCTTTATCAGACCCCTCTGTGCGACAGCACATAGATTAAGATATGATTCAGTGGCAGATTCAGACGGCAACATAATGGGGGGGTCCGGAGCGAATAAGGTGGGGTGGGGGCACTGTAACTGGCCCGCCTTCTTGGAATAAAAGGTACCGTAATAGCGACAAGTGAGTCAACTTAGTGTAGAGAATCAATGTGGTACAAAGTTTCTTGCCTGAGGAAATGATATGATGGCAGAGAACAGGATTGAAACAAGTACCATTCTTAAATGTCTTGATATGGTTATCAGTATACCACGCTGCCTTCACACCACCTTGGAATGCCAAATTTAAGCCAAGAGGTGAGGTTAAATGAGAAATACAGTATTATTAATATTGCATTAACTATTTTGTTACATGTAGTTTACCTGGGTTTTCGACTTTTATAATTTCAGCCCCCAAATCTCCAAGAAGCATTGTTGTAAATGGTCCTGCAAGAACTCTATTTAAGCAAAACAGCATTGTTATTTATTTGACTAAGCCACCTTCTGTTCTTTACAGTACCCTATTATTTTGTGTGATTGTCAAGTTCTATACGCACCACCTTGATTTACCATAATAGGGTGACTGAAGCCTGGAGGGGGAACCAAACAACTGAGGGGAAGAGGTGTGGAATGTGAGGTGGTAGAGAAAATACCTCAACACATCCCCAACCTATTTACTGTAAATGTTTGAATAGCGCCCTGGTGCTTATTTAATTTTCTGAGTCAAGCAGGAGTGCTAATTTGAAAGTGGCACTTATTTGAAGGGGCGCTTGTTTCCTGTTTTAAATTTCAGCCTAAATATGACATTGTTTTTATTTTAAGTGAACACAAACTGTAACATTAAATAGCAAAACTGAAACAAACATTTTAGTTGAAACACAAATCTGTGTGTGTGTGTGTGTGTGGTACATATTTACACTCAGCTTTTGACTTCCTGTTGTCACTAAGTTCTGGTAATCCTACTAATCCACTTCAATTTATTAGGGGGAGGGGTGGGGGAATGCTTATTTAATATTTTTACCCTTAGATCGGCTCTTATTTCACGCTGGACGCTACTCCACCTTTTATACCCAGGTTTTGCTCACCATGTTAAAATAAAGATGGCACCTGTTTAAACTCATTACTGTGAGTGGGGGAATGAATAGGGGGACAGTAACTGAGGAGAGGGCTCAATCCACATGTGCAAGAACATACCCCAGCACCATTCCAGACCCTCAGCTAGGAGTGGGGGGGGGGGGGGAGTGGATATTGAAGGCTCAATGCTGGGTAATGAAGGCCCCAGAGCCTCAATGAAGGCTCAACACTGGGTATTGAATGGCCCAGAGGGGCTCAGGCCCTGCACCATTTCATACCTGGACATGTCTAAGACTCTTACTCCAGACAAGGGACCAGTTACCATTGATCTTCTACCTGATGAACAGTTAAGCACACCTTTAGATGTTACAAATTATAATTGATATTTAGGGTCTATATACTGGTAGCTTGATTTTTGATTTTTCGTTCTGCACTTAGGTGTCGTTCACACTTGGTGCCCGAGCACCGGTGCCTGAGTACAAGGTATAAAATCAACCTGGTACCCGTGCCTGAGCACCATGCCCAATTATTGGCACGGGCACTTACAAAAAGCTGTGTTCACATTGGTGCCCGTCAGGCACTGTGCATGGGCACGGTGCTCGGGCACCAAGTGTGAACGACGCCTTAGAATGACTTCAATAGTCATTCATCAAAACAAAAAATACCTGTATAATGTGTGCTAATCCCAAAGGCAGTCTATTGTTTTCTCTGTTGTTCTCAGTTTTATAATAGCGCGTATGCATAATTAATGTAGGGGGTTATACGGGAATCTTGCCGTGGCCAGCCGTGGCCGGGTATTGTAAAATCGCTCCCCACTTTATAGTATGCTCAGTATTAACTTTTTTAAGCTTCAAGGGAAATACAGAAATACACCAGACTTAGATCGCTACACAACAAATCAAAAGTAATGGACTCACCCACGATCTTTCTGTAGAAACAGCTATGAAAGGGTTGAATAAAACGAACAAATTTGCGAGTATTCATTGTTTACACGGATCAAAAACCACTGCTCCGTCCTAAAATCTCCCAAAATCAGTAGTTCAAATCCTGTGTTCCATAAACAAAGTAGATAGTCCTTGTTTAGATATCCGCTGACTCGTACTGCGGCTTCAGTAGAATTCCAAAATGGCGGCGGCGGATGTGATAACGACGATCATAAGAAGAAACAGGCCGGGAACGAAGGCTGAGGTAGGTTCTTTTTTAGTATTATTGTTAAAGAGAATTTACAGTTTAATGCTTCTGTTAAAGGTACAATTATAGGGATTCACCTCGTTATATTTATGAAACAACAACAACAACAACTTTATTATACCTTATATCCCTACAGATATATTGGCAACATAATACTAGATAATATGAGTAAAGTACAAAATATAATGTCATTGCAAAAACAATTACACATCTATTAATTCTTTTGCTAATTCCAAAACATCATGAAAATATTTTGAAGATATATTAATAACGGAAACATCCTTCATTGAGAACAAATACAGGAATAAAGACCCCTTATCAAATACACGAAAAACATGAAATGAACCATGTAGGTTTGGATGGTTTGACATCGATCAATGATCATGAGTCACTGTTGTTATTAGTGAACTTTAGATTTGAATACGAGTACGAGATTGAGTACGAGTACGACTTTTGAATTTCAAGCCAGTCGCGTCCACAGAGCTGTCGCTCCTTCCTGTTGCCGACCAGAAGATAATGAGACTCTAGGTATAAAATTGTGGTGATAAAATTATGGTTGTGTAGTATTAAAAGCTTAATTTTACCACAGGACATGTATGGATGGCCTGACGAGCCTTTTGAGGAGATGGACAGCACTTTAGCAGTACAGCAGGTAAATGATCAACTTGGATAAAATTGATGAATAGCTCCCCAAAATATTTGTCAGCTGAGAGACAACCAACAGACAACTAACAGTGGGCCAACAAACTGTTCACCAGTAGTTTCGCAAGTCTTAGGTTAAAGTGTCGACCGACTGTGAGGTTCCCTGTTGGTGATCTGTCGGAGAGTTGTTGGTAGGCTGTCAGTAAGTTGCCTAAATGTCCTAAATGTCCCTTCAGTGAATGAACAGGCAATGATAATTGATTCTGAGAAAATGTCTTAGTCAGCTATGCCTGCCATGTTGTTGAATTGTTTATAAAACCTAATCCCCCAAATTAAACAAAATTCTAGCCAAAGGGCTGGTTAGTTGTATGAGTTTGGTTCATTGACAGGTATCTTTCGATAATCTGTTGACAGACTGTGGACTGACTGAGAGTTAAGTGTCTGTGAACTATGGGTCTGCAGTTTACTGGCAGTTGGCCGACATATTTTTTAGGGAGCTGTTGTTTAATTTTACCAATCAACTGTAGCTAAATAATCAAAAGTTTCAAAAAGAAAAGATGTGACATCATCTTTTATTATGTTTTGCTACCAGTATATTCAGCAACAGATCAGAGCAGACTACACCAATATAGATGCTATATTAGATTCCCCAGAGGGACAAGATGAGGGTGTGTGGAAGTATGAACACCTCAGACAGTTTTGCATGGAACTCAATGGACTGGCAGTCAGACTTCAGGTAACTTAATTACTTTGCTTATCAATAATGCACAAATTCTGAAGTTCAAGACCAAATTAATGATTGCATTTTATACAATCTGAATTATATGGTCAACCGTGATAAACTTATAAAGAAATATCACAATGGTATATAAACCTACATGTAGTGTATGGCAAGTGTAGCTCATAGAGCATCTGACCAGTAACAGAAGGTTATGGGTTAGATTCCTGATCAGGAACTCAAAATTTTTCATTGTCCCATGCTCGTAACACAATAAACATTACATCTTTCTCAGAATTATATGATTTCAATGATGAGAGAGTGGGTACGCACTGGCTAAGTGACAACAAGTGCCATCATGTTGCCAGTACAGTTATTAGAAGCAGCAATCGGCGAATACTGCCGGCTTCTTCCTAAATTATTGCCGCCTACTTTTTGATTAATTTCACTGAAGTTGATGCCCAGAATGCTGGAAATGCCATTTCCGAGGTCCTAGATTTCAAAATTTTCTAGGAGGGGCGGCATGCCCCCAGACCCCCCTAGAGGAAACGCCCCTTTGTTGCCAATGCCATCTATTTTACAAATATTGCCACTTACTCTCAATTGTATCGAATCCCCTGCATACCCCTGTATACTACTGTTTTTATTGACAATATTAATCACTTGTCACAATGATCAGAAAAACTTGTAAGAGTCATGATTGTCAGTGGGCACACCTGTAATGATTTTGTTGCAACTGGTATCTAGCATCACTTACTAGCTAAATCAAGGTCATAATGTAACATTTGTCAAATGTGCAATCCATAACAAAGTCACCCACTGTTTGCGTGTTTTTTTTTTCTTTAGGCTGACTGTACTCCTTCCACCTGTACTCAAATGACGGCCACAGAACAGTGGATATTCCTCTGTGCTGCACACAAGACCCCCAGAGAAGTACGGTTGATTACAATGCTTACATTGTAAGCTGCAATTATATAATTTTTTGATGGATATACATCTATGAAAAACCCCCTTTAATACAGACACCTTAGGCTTTATATAGACTAATATATTCAAGTTTGCAACAAAATTATCAGGAAAATGTTGTTAGCTGTAAAGTATCTTACAGTACAAAGTTATCCTCTATCCCACAGTGCATTGAATTTCTAACGTCATCCCATTGTGCTTGTTTCAATGATATATACATTGTACAGTCAAAGCTTTCGTAAATGGTTACCCTGGGGATTTGAAAAACATGGTTGTAACTATAGCTCATTGCTTACTATATGTTATTAGACAAAGAGAGACAAAAATTAAACTGGTTTGAAAATTTTCAAAGCAAAGAAAAATTTGAGCCACAGCATATACATGTACAAGAACTTTCTATTACAAAGTTTTATTTACAATTTCAGTAAACAGTTTTTTGTGAGGGTGGTCATCAAGGGAAGCTGGTTGCTCACCAGAGTGGTCACAAAAAGAACTCCAAATACCTGTGATAAATAAGAAAACCCTGGAGATGTAATTGCAGACATCTGTAAAAATATGTGAGAGCCAGGCTTTACTTGATGTTATTTTAACTTTTTCAGTGCCCAGCTATTGACTACACACGACATACTCTAGATGGCGCAGCATCATTACTAAATAGCAATAAGTACTTTCCCAGCAGGTTAGTATTAAAACAAAATTAATTTTACCAATTTTCATAACTGAAAAATTGAAACATGACAGTAGTACCTCAGGAATGTAATGCTCTGCAGACAAAAGTTTTCATTTCAATGGTCACACTTTAGGATTTCATCCAAATATTCAAAAGATAGAACTTCATTGTTGTGTAGCATAGCAAACAGTGCTGCTCAATAGCTTTTGAGAGGGCTGTTAGTAGTAGCCAGCTGCCAGCTATTAGCTATTATTGTATGACAGCAACGGTAGCAAGGACGGCACAAAACAATAGGTTTAATGAGTGAAAACAATGCCTCTGCATGTGCATTTCACATTTTGGTACATTTCTTTGCCGTTCACTGCCAAACAACAACGTCTAATAATATAGAGAGAATGCGAGCACACTACGGTAAATTGTCTTTCTCCATTTGAACTGGAAAGCCATCCCTTCAAATTCAGCTCCTGGACAATCCTGACAAATTACACAAACTAAACAAATTGGAACAACTACATAGTAGTTTAAAATAGCGCAAATCCTGTTTTTCATTTTCAAGTGACGTTTTCCTTGGCGTTGCCTGTCATCATTGCTTAAGCTCGCTAATATTATAGCTGGCAACTGCAGTGAAGATTACCAGCAACTCAAAGTTTGAAATGAGTAAAGGACAAAAACTATGGAAAGATACTGGTATCTTAATTTATGGCCAGTATTTTCCTTATGTAGCCAGCAACCTCAAGCTTAACCCTTTCACTCCCAGAGTCAGTTATGGAGACATGTAGCGAAGTTCCAATTTTTGAGTCTGTGGACAAAATCCTATGGTGTGACCATTCAAATGAAACCTCTTCAGCAGTACTTTTGCATGGTACCATTTGTTCTAACTTTTGAGTCTGTTGATGAAATCCTATGGTGTGACCATTCAAATGAAACCTCTTCAGCAGTACTTTTGCATGGTACCATTTGTTCTAACTTTTGAGTCTGTTGATGAAATCCTATGGTGTGACCATTCAAATGAAACCTCTTCAGCAGTACTTTTGCATAGTACCATTTGTTCTAACTTTTGAGTCTGTTGATGAAATCCTATGGTGTGACCATTCAAATGAAACCTCTTCAGTAGTACTTTAGCATGGTACCATTTGTTTTTCAATATTTTACAAAATGAAATTTGGGATTTTTATTGAATTTTGATATTTAGCACTCTAGGGAATTAAAGGCTTAATGACAGCCCTGATTGAGTGGCCATACTTTACATGTACATGTAGGATTTTATCCACAGAACTAAAAAATCAAACCAAGTGTATTGTTACATGCATGTTTATGATCACTAAAGAAATCATTGGCATTGCCCTGAAGCCTTCTAAAGGCAGTAATTTAGACCTCAGGCAGCTGTTTCATTAATTTACTGACTTTGAATGATTGATTTGCTGTGTAGAGTGAGCATTAAAGAATCCTCAGTGGCCAAGCTGGGATCAGTTTGTAGACGTGTTTACAGGATATTTTCCCATGCTTATTTTCACCACCGTAGCATTTATGATGAATTTGAGGTAAGACACCCAGTGACTTTGACAATGGTTTTTCCTAATCATATTGATAATTCCTTTATCATAATAAATACCCTACCACTTTTAAAAGAATTTGCTAAATGCTTCTGAATACATTTGGCATCAGAATGGACTGACTTGTTTTTACTCCTTTGCATGTAAATTTACTAAATTTGCATTTATATGTACCAGTATGTTTCTTCAAATCCCTAGTATTGTTTGCTTTGTAAGTTTACTTTTAAATCAACTAAATGACTACACTTTTGTGGTCAAAATCCACCAAAATGCACCTCTTACACCTAATTTTTCTAAAGAAACTTTCTTGGCAAGCATTTCCCCAGAACCCCCAGAGCTTAGACCAGCTCACACTTTAATTGGACCTGCTTTCTCAGTTTTTCTTTCACAGACTAACATTTTGTGATGTTGTGTCCTCCTATGGGTGTTTGCCTGACTTGTTTAGGTCATGCGAGTCGCGCAATACACCCAGGTAATTATGTTCTATTGTGTATTGGTTGGTGCAGATCATAAGGTCTGTGTTTCAAGGCCTGGTATCGTCCATCGTATGTTCTCCTTAGACAAGAAACTTTACCCCACGTTGGCTCTGTCCACTTGGGTATATAAATGGATACTGGCAATGAAATGCTGAGGGTAACCTTGTGATGGACTAGCATCCCATCCAGGGGATTTTAAATATGTAGCTCCGGCTGTATGGGCCACCTGTGCCTTGTGCGACATTACCTTTACCACTCTCCATCGTATGTTCTCCTTAGACAAGAAACTTTACCCCACGTTGGCTCTGTCCACTCGGGTATATAAATGGATACTGGCAATGAAATGCTGAGGGTAACCTTGTGATGGACTAGCATCCCATCCAGGGGATTTTAAATATGTAGCTCCGGCCGTATGGGCCACCTGTGCCTTGTGTGACATTACCTTTACCACTCTCTATTGCAGAATGAAACTCTTCTATGCAAGAGGTTCACAACTTATGTGTTGAAGTATGACTTAATGGCAAAAGAAAATCTAATTGTGCCAATGGATGAAACTTCACACCCACCCCCTGAGGATCCCAGAGATGAGAGACCAATGGATAGTGAAGCGTGAAGACATCATGAACAATATTAAACCTTTCATTTTGAAAGGGGCCAGGATCATAATTCATGAAAAATACTTAATTTCGTTTTGTAAAATACTAAAAAAAAAACATTACCACAGGAAAGTACTGCTGAATAGCTTTCATTTGAATGGTCAAACTTTAGGATTTCATCCACAGACTCAAAAGTTAGAACCATCCTGTATATTTTAGTTTAATAAACAGTACCAAGACTCTACCTAGTCTACCAAAGGAAAGGACTGCTCAATAGCTTTCATTTGAATGGTCACACTTGAGGATTTAATCTACAGACTCAAAAGTTAGAACCACCTTGTACAGCATAATAAACAGTACCACAGGAAAGTACTGCTCAGTAACTTTCATTTGAATGGTCACACTTTAGGATTTCATCCACAGACTCAAAAGTTAGAACCACCTTGTACATCATAATAAACAGCACCACAGGAAAGTGCTTCTCAGTAGCTTTCATTTGATAGTTACCTTGTAGGATTTCATCCACAGTCTTAAAAGTTAGAATCACCTTGTACAACATAACAAACAGTATCAAGGAATTAAAGCACTGCTCAATAGCTTTCATTTGATTGTTTACACTGTATGATTTTATCCACCGCTTTGAAGATTAGAGCCACAACATGTCTAAAACCCTGGGAATGAAAGCAAGCCGGCAAACTTATTTAACCTCTCATTTGAACTTTGAAAGCACTAATAATGTCAGCAACAAGACAGTAAGAATATCAAGCTGTGCGTGCTTCTTGCACGTGTTAGAAACATTTATTTCGTTCTCTCGCTGACACAGTGATAAATTACAAGTGAAACAGTTGTTTTGAGAAAGTTTCCCAATAACATGGCATTATTGTTCTTCCACACAGCTGAAAGAAGTATTAAAGCAGGCAATTCCTTACTGGATAAAAGATTAGATGAAGCTCGTATGGTAGACGAATGTTTATTCATTTGTGTCACTATGAGGTGTTGATTGACCTCTGATAGAGCGGTGTCGTAAAACCAAAACCAAAGTAATCACTCTGACCAATCACAGCAGTCGTAAACAATCCAATGAACCAATCAGAGCTCGAAGCAATTACATGTCGGCGGCGCCAAGCGCGGGAAAACGCGTCCGAGCAAGTCACGATTGGTTTTGGTTTCACTTCTGATTGGTCGAGAATCAATCAATATTAGTTAAACTGTAAAGTTTCGTAAAGATTGCTCGTACACTGAAGGAGATATGAAGTTTTGAAACTTAGTACTCTGGCCTAATTTTTACAAAGAAATGTATGGGAAAAACACGAAAACGAGGTTGGACGGGCAATCTATGCCCGTCCACCATACATTTCTTTGTAAAAATGCTCAGTTTTAAAATTCATATCTTCAGTTTGCTAGCAATCTTTACAAAACTTTGTAGTTTTACTAATATCGATATGCTGAATTTTTCTTTCATAGAAGAGTAGAAAAATATGGCAACGTTTGAGTTGATTCCACAGCAATCAGCACCGGACAAGAATCTTCGACCATGCTCAACTACAACAACAACAACAATTTATTCAGTATTCCCATATATATACATGGCATTACCTACTTAATAAATCTGAATTATATTAAATAATTATGTCTAATAATTAAACTAGCATTGATTGTCGATTAAGCATTGAGTCATAAATATAAGCAGCAATGGTTCTACAAACAAAAGGATCAACGTTATTAAAAAGAAACAGGATTTTTGAAATATTGTCGAGATCATTAAAATTTCGATATTTGTCGTTTATTTCATCAAAAAATTTCTTACGTGAAGCATTATAATGATTGCAAGAGAATAGAAAATGGAATTCGTCTTCGATTTGATTTGAATTACAGAGAGAGCAGGTTCTTAAATTTTCAGGTGTCTTGTTGTGCCGGCCAGTTTCAATTCGCAGATTGTGATTTCCAAGACGAAATTTATTGATTTGTTTTTTGTGGCGTACATTTTTTATCGAATCCAAGGAGCCAGATTTGTGACAATCTTGTTTAAAGATAGAGTAGAATTTAAGTTTTTTATTTAGATTTAGTAAATTAAGTTGGTGATTAGTTGAAGTTTTATTAACACTTAGCCGAATACGTTCAGTGAAGTTGTTAATGTTTAAATTTGAAATGTTTAAATTCGAAAGATAACACAGAGAGTTGACTCTTTGCATAATGCTCAGTTGGTTTTTGTCGGACATTTCTTTAGATAGATAAAGGCATTGTTTGGCAATGTTATCTTCTGGTAAACTTTCCAGGTGTAACCAAAATTTAATAATATTCTCACTGGGGCCATCTCGTACAAACGCCCCAAATCTCTTCGGAATTCAAGGATAAAAATTCCCGCGCGCTCGTAGTCTCCCGGGTGTTCTGTTTCACACAGGTTTTGTATAAATAGGCCTGTTTTGGCCTGTTTAATTCCCTTTTCGTTAAACGTTCGCCAGTCGTTAGCTTGGCGTTTTTTCTCTTGCCCGGTCATCGCTGCGCCATCTTCGAAGGTTTTCTTCGTTCTTCGTTCTTCGCTCTCCACGCCGGACCAAGTCCCTGCAGCGGCCGTCGAGCCTCCAGCTGTCGTGCCTCCAGCTCCAGCCAACGCTGCCGGTGATAACAACGCACAGAACGCTAACGACAACGTGGTTCCTGTGCCCCAACCTGCGGCTCAGGTGGTTAGTGTTCAGTCAGTTGTCCTTGTATCCGTCCCCTTCGCCCGTTTTTCGGGCTAGGCGTTGTTGGTCTTTTAGCTTGGTTCTCGCTTCTGTATTAGGTTAGTTCTCGCTTTTGTACTACTAGTTTGGTTTTTGCATCTGTGTACAAGCTTACAGTTTTCGCGTCGGTGTTACAATTTTATTTTCGCGTCTGTGTTACAACTTTAGTTTTGGCGTCTGTGTACAAATTTGGTTTTCGCGTCTGTGTACAATTTTAGTTTCTCGTCTGTGTGGCAAGTTTAGTTTTCACGTCTATGCTACCAATTTAGTTTTCGCATCTTTGTTACAACTAAATTTTCCGTCTGTGTGACAACTTAAGTTTTCCGTCTGTGCGGCAAGTCTGTGTGACATATTTAATTTTCGCGTCTGTGTGACAAAATTTTGTTTTCCGTCTGTGTGACAAGTCTGTGTGACAAATTTAGTTTTCGCGTCTGCGTGACAAATTTAGCTTTCGCGTCTGTGTGCCAACTGTAGTTTTCTGTCTGTGTTACAAGTCTGTGTGGCAAACTTAGTTTTCGCGTCTGCGTGACAAATTTAGTTTTCCGTCTGTGTGACAAGTTTGAGTTTCGCGTCTGTGTGACAAATTTAGTTTTCGCGTCTGTGTGTCAACTTAAGCTTTCCGTCTGTGTGACAAGTCTGTGTGACGTATTTTATTTTCGCGTCTGTGTGACAAATTTAGTTCTTCGTCTGTGTGACAAGTCTGTGTGACCAATTTAGTTTTCGCGTCTGTGTGACAACTTTAGTTTTCCGTCTGTGTGACAAGTCTGTGTGACATATTTTAGTTTTGCGTCTGTGTGACAAATTTAGCTTTCGCGTCTGTGTGACAACTTAAGTTCTCCGTCTGTGTGACAAGTCTGTATGACATATTTTAGTTTTGCGTCTGTGTGACAAATTTAGTTCTTCGTCTGTGTGACAAGTCTGAGTGACAAATTTAGCTTTCGCGTCTGTGTGACAACTTTAGTTTTCCGTCTGTGTGGCGAGTCTGTGTGACAAATATAGCTTTCGCGTCTGTGTGACCACTTAAGTTTTCCGTCTGTGTGGCGAGTCTGTGTGACAAATTTAGTTTTCACGTCAAGTCTGTGTGACAAATTTAGTTTTCACGTCTGCGTGTTAAATTTAGCTTTCGCGTCTGTGTGCCAACTGTAGTTTTCTGTCTGTGTTACAAGTCTGTGTGGCAAACTTAGTTTTCGCGTCTGCGTGACAAATTTAGTTTTCCGTCTGTGTGACAAGTTTGAGTTTCGCGTCTGTGTGACAAATTTAGTTTTCTCGTCTGTGTCAACTTAAGCTCTCCGTCTGTGTGACAAGTCTGTGTGACGTATTTTATTTTCGCGTCTGTGTGACAAATTTAGTTCTTCGTCTGTGTGACAAGTCTGTGTGACCAATTTAGTTTTCGCGTCGGTGTGACAAATTTAGCTTTCGCGTCTGTGTGACAACTTTAGTTATCCGTCTGTGTGACAAGTCTGTGTGACATATTTTAGTTTTGCGTCTGTGTGACAAATTTAGTTCTTCGTCTGTGTGACAAGTCTGTGTGACAAATTTAGCTTTCGCGTCTGTGTGACAACTTAAGTTCTCCGTCTGTGTGACAAGTCTGTATGACATATTTTAGTTTTGCGTCTGTGTGACAAATTTAGTTCTTCGTCTGTGTGACAAGTCTGTGTGACAAATTTAGCTTTCGCGTCTGTGTGACAACTTTAGTTTTCCGTCTGTGTGGCGAGTCTGTGTGACAAATATAGCTTTCGCGTCTGTGTGACAACTTTAGTTTTCCGTCTGTGTGGCGAGTCTGTGTGACAAATTTAGTTTTCGCGTCAGTGTGACAGATTTAGCCTTCCGTCTGTGTCACAAGTTTGGGTTTCCCGTCTGTGTGTCAGCTTAGTTTTCGCGTCTGTGTGACAACTTTAGTTTTCCGTCTGTGTGACAAGTTTAGTTTTTGAGTCTGTGTGACAAATTTAGTTCCCACGTCTGCTTGTCAACTTTGGTTCCCCGTTCGTGTGACAAGTCTGTGTGACAAGTTTAGTTTTCCCGTCAGTGTGACAAGCTTTAGTTATCGCGTCTGTGTTTTAGTCTTCCCGTTCCTGTTTGTGTGACGATTTTTGGGCCTCCCCGTTAGTTTTTACGGGGGTCGACAATACCGTCGTCCCGCGTCCAGGCCCCTATCCTGGAGGTCCATCTGGTCGCGATGGACGTTTCAGGCCACAGCACTTCCGACCGGGAGCCTTTCCCCGACGCTGTTTTAATTGTAGAAGAGTTGGTCATTTTGCTAGGGATTGCCCATTAGTCTCCAAGGCTGTTTTAAAGTTACGTTTCTTTGCCATATATTGGAGTTTCAGTGCCTTTGATCGTTTGCCTTGTTAGATATTTCTGTGTTCTTCTGTATGAAGTCCACGCCTCATTTAAGTTTGCTTCGTCTATTATTTTGTGTTTGTTTCGCTTGCCTTAAGCTAACCGCTGGTATGCCTTCGATGGGGTCTTCTTATACCCTTAATTGCTCTGTCCCTGGACGGGGTATTTCGGGGCTGCTTCGCGGTTGGCTTTTCCCCTTTTCTATATCATGTTTCATTGGCGCCTTTTTTCGTTGTCCTTTTGTTTTAGGCGCCCCCGTGCAAAACCTCGTTATGATTTTCGCCCGGACGAAGTCCCGTCAAATTTTTTTCAGTGGTGCAATTTAAAAGGGGAAGAGCCTCGCGTTGCAGGCCCTAACCCCTCGCTCTATATGGTTTCCAAGGGAATCGTTCATGCCACTCCTCAAGGTGTTATTTTCTGAGATCCCAGTAGTTTTGTGGCTGGGAAACTGACTCGATCGGCACCAGTTTTACTGGAAGTTCATTCTGTCAGAGCACCCAAAGAAAGATGAGATTTTATCCTACATCGTCCGGGGGGTCGACATTTCATTCTGGTTTTCCATAGTTTGTATTAGTTTTGCCTTTCACTGTTTTGTGGCTTCATATCTTTAAGGTCGTAAAGTTTGCAATAGAGCTTTTTGAGTTATGGGGAGAGTTACGGTCATCTGTGTATTTTGTTGGGACCTTACCACCCTGCCTAGCTTTCGGGAGTAGCAGCCGTAGGGCTCGCTTCTTCCCATATCTTATCCTTGCCTGGGGTGTTTGGGAGTGAGGGCTCCCAGTGTGAATATATTACTATTCTCACTGGGGCCATCTCGTACAAACGCCCCAAATCTCTTCGGAATTCAAGGATAAAAATTCCCGCGCGCTCGTAGTCTCCCGGGTGTTCTGTTTCACACAGGTTTTGTATAAATAGGCCTGTTTTGGCCTGTTTAATTCCCTTTTCGTTAAACGTTCGCCAGTCGTTAGCTTGGCGTCCCTCCCTCCTCCCCGCAGCGATGACCATTGTTCCCATCCTAGCTAGCTCCCGCTCCTTTACGCCTCCGGGCTCGCTTCTTCCCATATCTTATCCTTGCCTGGGGTGTTTGGGAGTGAGGGCTCCCAGTGTGAATATATTACTATTTATGTCAATTTTTGCTTTTAATGATAATCTACCAAGTTCATTTCTACATGCTACATTTGGGCATTGTTTATTGACTCCTAAGAAAAGTTTACAGAAATAAACATGTGTTCGTTCGATTATATCTTTTTCCCATGTGTTATAGTCATTTTTGTCATAAACTCCCCAAACTTCTGAACCATACATGAGGATAGGGAGGAATAAAGAATCAAATATTTTATTTACAACATCAATTGGTAATTTTGAAAAGTTCAGGAAGCGGCGTGTTGCAAATATAGATCTCCTAGTTTTTTCTTTTAAATTTATTTTATTGTCTCGGAAGTTTCCATTGGACGTAAAATTGACTCCAAGATAAGTGTAGTTGCTGACAGTTTCTATCTTTTCTTTGTTTATATGGAAATGGTGATTATTTAAAGTAGATTTTCTGAGTTTCTTTTGAAAAATAACAACTTTCGTTTTCTTGAGATTTATATTTAGTAACCAGTCGTTACAGAACTGGGATAATGTATTTAATGCTGTTTGTAATCCTTCAGCCGTGTGAGAAATCAAAATTAAGTCGTCAGCGTAGAGGAGGCAATTAAGTTTTGAACCGTCCGGTAGTAGGACTGGATCTGTTTTCATTGTATCAAGAAGGATAGGAATCTCGTTTAAATAGAGGTTAAAAAGCATTGGTGAGAGAATGCAGCCTTGTCTAACACCATTTGCGTATTCAAAGTGTTCTGTTCTTTGATGGCCAGATTTTATAGAACATTTAGATTTTGAGTAAAGGTTTTTAATTAAGTCATAAAATTTACCTCCAATCTTATTTTGTAATAATTTGTAAAATAGGCCGTCGTGCCAGATTGAGTCAAAGGCTTTCTTAAAATCTATAAAACAAGTGAATAGTTTACCTTTAGTAGAATGCGTTACATATTTGTCAATCAATGTTCGAAGGGTGAAGATGTGATCAGATGTGCGGTGATTTGGCAGAAATCCAATTTGAGCTCGGTGTAAAATGTTATTGTCATTGAGGTAGTGTTGTAGTCTGATGTTCAAAATCGAGATGAATAGCTTTCCAAGACAGCTGTTAATGCAAATTCCTCGGTAATTTGAGGGGTCTGATTTGTTTCCAGACTTATGTATAGGAGTGATGATACCTTCACACCAAGATGAAGGGAAGAACCCGCATTTTAATACGAGATTAAAGAGTTTACATATTGAGTTTTTCAAGTACGATATTCCTGTTTTTAGCATTTCATTGCGAATTCTATCAAAACCGGGAGCCTTATTTGATTTTAACAATTTTGTTGCATTTTCAATTTCTTTTAACGAAATTTCATCATCTAAGTGATTATGATCTTGTTTAAAGTCTTCTAATGCGGATATCTCGTTTGTTAAGGAGCGGGTTGCATTTGGTTTCGAATGTAAATTCGTAAAATGTGTGAATAAATTATCAATAGGTACTTCTTCTGCATTTTTGTCACGAGGATTGTCTTCATTTATAGATTTTAGGTAATTCCAAAACTCGTGGCTTTCTTTACTATTTACAAGATTATCAATTTTAGAGTTAAGAAGTACAGATTTTTTAAATTTAATTAACTTGTTGTAGTCACGGAGAGATTTGTGATATTCTTGTCTTAGTTCTTTGTTATAAGGGTTTCTGTGTTTTTTGTTAGAGAGTACCTTTAACGACCTTCTCGCTAATTTGCAGTCGTTATCGAACCACTTTTTAGAGAATTTATTTCGTTGTATTTTCTTTCGACAAGTGAGTATCCAGACATTGATATTACTGACATGTACTGAGGCGTATGATTTCAGAATCGGGGAAATAGCCGAAATGGAAACAATACAAATATACTTTTTTTATGTGGGAAATATCTGACCTTTCGGAGTACACAACACGTTTTTTGCCGGATTTCACGGCTATAGCGTAAATTTGTTTGATGTCGGCCCGACGTTTTTGCCTGCGTGACATATTATAACATTAGCTCTGAAAAGTATAATTTTGAACGCGAATTTTAAAAGTAGTATAAAGATAGACAGGCTAAACACGGCTCCCACTCATCGCAAAAAAGGATCTAATAAGCATAAAGCTTTCCCAGTAAGATTTCAGAGGGAATTGCTACATTGGATCACAGTTATGAATTTGTTTTCTTCGATGATATTGACCTTTTGATCTCGGCGGATTCTCTCTCAAATATATTGAAGGATTTCATGTTGTCCAGGGCCGTTGTTCGGTGCTAGCTCTTTTGGTATACATTGTGGTTTCTTTGGCTCACTTTTGTTGCAGGATAAATACTTAAATATCGACTAAAATTTGTTATCGCTTTGAAAGTGCTAGGATCCATTTCTCGGGCCGTGATGTCTACAGCCTGTAAAGTCTGCGGTGTGCAAGACTTGTGTTAGAAGCAAGATCACATTCGAGACTTAATAATAGAAAATAAATAACAAATGACAAGGTGTTGTTTTGTAAATTTACTTACAATTGAAAAAAAAGTTTCTTTGCGGCTTTCAGACGGAAGCACGTGTTGTTACTTTGCATTACCGCTAGTAACTCGATCTTTTAACTCGAACTCGATATTTTAACTCGATATTTTAACTCGAAACTCGGACTCGTAACTCGAACTCGAACTCGAACTCATGAAATTGACAGACCCGAGATTTGGACAACTACTCTCGAAATCGCGTTCTAAAAATGTATTTTCTATAGGACTTAATTATCGAACGTCAGTGTCACCTGTATGCATTACACAATACTGTTACGTAATATTTGTCAGGTATGCATGATTTCCTACCTTGTGATCCGCAAGGGACATCAGGTGTCAGTACATGTCTCAATATATAAGTTGGGTTTGTTACACGCAACTTTTACTTCTCGCGTCGCCAATATAGCTTTTTTCTGTAGCTTATTTCCAAAACCGTTATAGGAGACGAGCCTGCTGAAATTCAACGCGATCCAGTGGCTGAAGGAAATGCACGACACAGTTCACCACAACAAAATTCTACATCAAATACTTCGACCTCTGAGGAAATTGACGACGTATTCTCCTTATTTATGACCTACCTTGAGAACCGTTTGGACCAAAAAGGAAAGGAGTTAGTGGCCAAGCAAAAGATTAATCTCCAGGCGGAAAACTTCAAGTTCAAGGGAAATCAGAAGCAATACGTATTTAACGCTGAACTTGAGGAGTTGGTCGGTAGAATCGGAGAAAGCAACGCCTCAAAAGATCACAAGAAAGTGGCACAAATAACCGAGCAGGCCAAATCGCTGTTGCACAAGAGGCAGAAACTGATCAAGCTTGCAGATTCTAGTGACGCTGGTTGGGACGTGGTTCAGGAGTATGAATCCCAAGACATCGCTTCGGACGATGAAGATGATAGAAAAATTCGGAACGCTCGAGCGAATGCTAACAGGAAAAGAAAGCAAAAAGAAAAGCAGCGCCACCAGCAAAGCAACAAGAAGCAGTGCACAGCACCGCCAGTGGGCACGCTGGATCATCAGCTTTTTTCGTGGTATTTATATCACTGACAGATTTATTTAGTTAGATATTTTCTTCTCCTCATTTTCGGTGCTTTGTTTTCTTCTCGTATTGACTCCACGTGAGTTACCAACCAACGTGGTTGCAGTTGTATGTTGCTAGTTTCCATATAGGGATTTAGAAAATATTTTTCATTTGGGTGAACGCAGTGAGTTAAAATGAAATTCGTTTTTTTTTTCGCTGATTTCAGTATGGAAAAACACCGCATTGATATACAGGATGGTCTTTCTCTTCAAGAAAGGACTTTCTAACTAAGGTTCACCCTGAAAATGTTAGCCTCTGTCTAAACAAAACATCGGTGAAGTTTGGATTTAACACGATGCGTGGAAATAGCATTCAAAGCGCTATTTTCTAGAAGGTGTTCCGGAAACTAAAAGTGGCGCTCCAAAATGTCTTCCAACGAACTCCCACAAGACCGGCAAACGGATTTAAATTTGAATAATTATCTCAACACAAACAATGTTCCCTCAGTCGTGAGAGGCGGGCGCTTGCTTTTTGCTTGTTCAAGTTAGGATTTCAAAGAGAAGCCATCATTTATTTCACATTTCTCATTGTCCGGCAAATAGAAAGGCCTATATTATTTTTTAAAACCTCAGTTAATATACTCTAGGTCTGTACTACGTTAATCGATCGAGTAAAAGAGCACGTCTAGATCTGGACTGCAAAACGAGAAACAAGAAACGAGAAACAAAGCGCAACGTGCATGCGAGTGACCCGTGATTCACGCTCTCTATTTGGCAACGCTTTTAACTGAAAACCATGTTCTGCGGAAAATAATTTTGCCATCGTGCTCTGACCATTGCGAATCTAACGAGTCAAACTGAAAATCTTGCCGCACACGAATTTGTTGACAAAACGCTCTGTAAAAGGCGATCTAACTGACTGTTAAAACGCGGTAGTTTGATAAAAAATTTCCGTCTTCGAGCCTCTTCAGTCGTCCGCCATATTAAAGTTCTGTAAAGAGCACGAGAAACAAAGCACAACGCACAAGCGCCGTGACCGGCGCATCGCGCTCGCTATTTGGCAACACTTCTAACTGAAAACCATGTTCTGCGGAAAATGTTTTTGCCATCGCGCTCTTACCATTGCGAATCTAAGGATTCACAAAAAAAAAATAAATAAATAAATAAAATTTTGCCGCACACGAATTTGTTTACAAAATGCTTTGAAAATAAAGTGTCCTGGGGGGTGGCACGGTACTCCATGGCTGGCATCACAAAGTGTCCTGGGGGGTGGCACGGTACTCCATGGCTGGCATCACAAAGTGTCCTGGGGGGTGGCACGGTACTCCATGGCTGGCATCACAAAGTGTCCTGGGGGGTGGCACGGTACTCCATGGCTGGCATCACAAAGTGTCCTGGGGGGTGGCACGGTACTCCATGGCTGGCATCACAAAGTGTCCTGGGGGGTGGCACGGTACTCCATGGCTGGCATCACAAAGTGTCCTGGGGGGTGGCACGGTACTCCATGGCTGGCATCACAAAGTGTCCTGGGGGGTGGCACGGTACTCCATGGCTGGCATCACAAAGTGTCCTGGGGGGTGGCACGGTACTCCATGGCTGGCATCACAAAGTGTCATCGCCGAGAATGCCGCGACATATCCGGGACCTTCTTACGATACAAAGCGCTAAATTTGAAAACTTCCGTCTGACAAAAGAGCCAAATTACAAAGAAAATGGGGGTAAATGGCGAAACAAGGTGTATGTTTTACTCCATAACAAAAAAACTGAGTACTTTGGCGGTTAGGTTCACCCTAGCGTTTTCAGAACTGAGAGGTGTAAAGGAATCATTTAAGACGTTTTTTACTTCCCAGAGATTTGGACAACTACTATCGAATCGTGTTATAAAAAACGCCGCATTGATATACAGGATGGTCTTTCTCTTCAAGAAAGGACTTTCTAACTAAGGTTCACCCTGGAAATGTTAGCCTCATGTCTAAACAAAACATTGCCGAAGTTTGGATTTAATACGATGCGTGGAAATAGTATCAAAGCGCTATTTTCTATAGGTGTTCCGTAAACTAAAAGTGGCGCTCCAAAATGTCTTCCAACAAACTCCCACGAGACCGGCAAACGGATTCAAATTTGAATAATTATCTCAACACAAAAAATGTTCCCTCAGTCGTGAGAGGCGGGCGCTTGCTTTTTGCTTGTTCAAATTAGGATTTCAAAGAGAAGCCATCATTTATTTCACATTTCTCATTGTCCGGCAAATACAAAGGCCTATATTATTTTTTAAAACCTCAGTTAATATACTCTAGGTCTGAACTACGTTAATCGATCGAGTAAAAGAGCACGTCTAGATCTGGACTGCAAAACGCTTTGTAAAGAGCACGAGAAACAAAGCGCAACGCACAAGCGAGTGACCCGTAATTCACACTCGCTATTTGGCAACGTTTTTAACTGAAAACCATGTTCTGCGGAAAATGATTTTGCCATCGTGCTCTTACTATTGCGAATCTAACGAGTCAAACTGAAAATCTTGCCGCACACGAATTTGTTGACAAAACGCTCTGTAAAGAGCGAGAAGAATAGGACATCACGTCTCTTAGAGACATTCGACGCACTTAAAATAACTTTAAAACGAACTAAACACTGTTAAAACGCGGTAGTTTGATAAAAAATTTCGGTCTTCGAGCCTCTTCAATCGTCCGCCATATTAAAGTTTTGTAAAGAGCGCGAGTAAAAAAGCGTAACCAACAAGCGAGTGACACGAGCATCGCGCATCGCGCTCGCTATTTGGCAACGTTTTTAACTGAAAACCATGTTCTGCGGAAAATGATTTTGCCATCGTGCTCTTACTATTGCGAATCTAACGAGTCAAACTGAAAATCTTGCCGCACACGAATTTGTTGACAAAACGCTCTGTAAAGAGCGAGAAGAATAGGACATCACGTCTCTTAGAGACATTCGACGCACTTAAAATAACTTTAAAACGAACTAAACACTGTTAAAACGCGGTAGTTTGATAAAAAATTTCGGTCTTCGAGCCTCTTCAATCGTCCGCCATATTAAAGTTTTGTAAAGAGCGCGAGTAAAAAAGCGTAACCAACAAGCGAGTGACACGAGCATCGCGCATCGCGCTCGATATTTGGCAAAGCCTTTAACTGAAAACCATGTTCTGCGGAAAATGTTTTTGCCATCGTACTCTGACCATTGCGAATCTAACGAGTCAAAATGAAAATCTTGCCGCACACGAATTTGTTGACAAAACGCTCTGTAAAGAGCGAGAAGAATAGGACACATCTTTTAGAGACATTCGACGCACTTAAAATACCTTTAAAGCGATCTAAACACTGTTAAAACGCGGTAGTTTGATAAAAAATTTCGGTCTTCGAGCCTCTTCAGTCGTCCGCCATATTAAAGTTCTGTAAAGAGCGCGAGTGACCGCGAGTAAAAAAGCGTAACGAACAAGCGAGTGACCGGCGCATCGCGCTCGCTATTTGGCAACGCTTCTAACTGAAAACCATGTTCTGCGGAAAATGTTTTTGCCATCGCGCTCCAACCATTGCGAATCTAAAGATTCAAAAAAAAAAAAATTAAATCTTGCCACACACGAATTTGTTTACAAAATGCTTTGAAAATAAAGTGTCCTGGGGGGGGGGGGGTGGCACGGTACTCCATGACTGACATCACAAAGTGTCCTGGGGGTGGCACGGTACTCCATGACTGACATCACAAAGTGTCCTGGGGGTGGCACGGTACTCCATGACTGGCATCACAAATTGTCCTGGGGGTGGCACGGCACTCCATGACTAGCATCACAAAGTGTCCTGGGGGGTGGTACGGTACTCCATGACTTGCATCACAAAGTGTCCTGTGGGGTTGCACGGTACTCCATGACTGGCATCACAATGTGTCCTGGGGGATTGCACGGTACTCCATGACTGGCATCACAAAGTGTCCTGGGGGGTTAAACAGTACTCCATGACTGGCATCACAAAGTGTCCTGGGCGGGTGCACGCCACCCCATGACTGGCATCACAAAGTGTCATCGCCGAGAATGCTGCAACATATCTGGGACCTTCTTACGGTCCAAAGCGCTAAATTTGGACAGCTTCCGTCTGACAAAAGAACCAAATTACAAAGAAAATGGGGGAAAATGGCGAAACAAGGTGTATGTTTTACTCCATAACGAGAAAACTAAGTACTTTTGCGGTGAGGTTCACCCTGGCGTTTTCAGAAGAGGTGTTAAGGAATCATTTAAGACCCTTTTTATTTCCCTGAGATTTGGACAACTACTTTCGAATCGTGTTCTAAAATTCAGTTTTTTCGCTGATTTCAGTATGGAAAAAACCCGCATTGATATACAGGATGGTCTTTCTCTTCAAGAAAGGACTTGATAACTAAGGTTCACCCTGGAAATGTTAGCCTCATGTCTGAACAAAACATTGGCGAAGTTTGGATTTAATACGATTCTAGAAGGTGTTCCGGAAACTAAAAGTGGCGCTCCAAAATGTCTTCCATCGAACTCCCACGAGACCGGCAAACGGATTCAAGTTTGAATAAAATCTCAACACAAACAATGTTCTCTTAGTCGTGAGAGGCTTGTTCAAGTTAGGATTTCAAAGAGAAGCCATCATTTATTTCACATTTCTCATTGTCCGGCAAATACAAAGGCCTATATTATTTTTTAAAACCTCAGTTAATATACTCTAGGTCTGAACTACTTTAATCGATCGAGTAATAGAGCTCGTCTAGATCTGGACTGCAAATCGCTTTGTAAAGAGCACGAGAAACAAAGTGCAACGTACATGCGAGTGACCCGAGATTCACGCTCGCTATTTGGCAACGCTTTTAACTGAAAACCATGTTCTGCGGAAAATGTTTTTGCCATCGTACTCTGACCATTGCGAATCTAACGAGTCAAAATGAACATCTTGCCGCACACGAATTTGTTGATAAAACGCTCTGTAAAGAGTACCCATATTCTTTCAAATTCCTGTCCAATCCAGTTACTAACCGTTCTTTCCCAAAATAAACACTGTGTTCTAGCCAAAATCGTCTTTCGCGGCGGTATTCCCCCAGAAGAAAGGGTAGAAGTTCCTGCCACCTCTTTCTTCGCTGTAATATAAGGAACTATTTCACAGAAGATATTTTTTCTGCTTCTTCTTTGTTTCATTAACAACGCCTGCGTTTTAGCTAACACAAAGCGAACTAGGGGCGCCATATCCGCGCCATTTTGTACGTTTTTAATTACCAGGGCTTTTTCTTCAGTCGGGTCAAAACTAAGGCCTGGCTACGAAGGTCCGACTGGTAAATCCTGGGACAATCTTGGATCGATCCGAGATCGATCTCATTTAGATCGATCTAAATGGCTAAGAGTGAACGGCCTCGTACACATCCAGTTACATTTCGAAACACCACTTGTATGCTTGGACTGGAATTACAACGTCGTCAACACAACAGTGTAGGCGCCAAAGCAATCAAGTTTCGATTTCAGCCATGGCAAAGAAAATTTAGTGTCCCCATAAAAAATGTTCTGGCAAGAAATTTCAACCTTCGCTGGTTAGTTTTAGACCTTTCATGATTACTTTTACACTCGGAGAAGCAGACCGTAAAATGACGTCCGCGTAAGGACCATAAGCACAAGCCGCGTTTTGCTTCGAAATTACGAAAATTCCAACGGCTCAAATCCGTTGAAATCCCGGAGGCCTCAGGAGTCCTTATAGTTTCGTAGATTGTGTGACTACAAATGTACTAAATTATCATAATATTATGCTAAGGACGCTTTGCAGGAGGTCGAATCACAAACAAAAGAACGAACTATCGCCAGAAAAATAAAACCAGCTGATTCAACGATTCATAATTATGGCATATTTAGCCATATTTAGCCACAATCACTCATACTGGTCTTTAAATGCATTTACGGCCATACAGGCTCCTACCCTAAACATATTCAGGAAATGTTTATCCTGCGGACCTTACAGCAGCTACAATCTTCCCGGTGCGGTAATCTGAAGCTAATTCTTCCTCGGCCGACGTCATCATATATGCTACACTCCTTTTCTCCTACCAGGCCGCAAAACAGTGGAATGACCTACCCGACAAGATCAGAACTTTAGAGTCTCTAGGCCAACTTACAACGACTCTCATTAACATCCTCGCATGCATCGGCGTACGGGAAAAATTTTGTCGGGGGGGCTGAACTTAATTTGCCCGAATGAAACTCGTGATGTCATGTTTATTCGTCATGATGATGATTCTAGCACTCGCTGACATTTTACTTTTCTACCACTGTGAACGATGCGAGAATGAGCTTCTACATCTCGCATTCTTCGCACTTCACACGGTACCGAATATTTTCGAAAATTTAAGGTAGCTCTGAACCCCACGTACAGAATTTTTTTAAACTTTGCCAAAAGTTGCATCTTATCCTACTGATCAAAATTCGACAATAAAAATGGGGTTCACCGAGTCATTTTTGAGTTATTAACACTTAAAGCTAAAATTAAGGGTGTTTCAGCACGTTAAACTGTTGCTATAGTGTCACAAAAATAACAACGTGTTCACCAATCATTGGGCATTCGTTTGATATCATGACTGTAGCATCAACTGATAAAGAGTGGTTTTAATGACCCATCAAATTCTAAGTCTTGAAAAGTGCTGGAAACTGTTGGGAACCACCTTAAGCGGTCACCTCAATTAAGCGGTCAGTTGGCTATTCCCCAAGGGTGACCGCTTATAGAGGTCTGACTGTATCTATTATTTAGTAAAATACAAAACTGAATGCAAGGCTGCACTACGGCAAAGGGCAGATTTATTAATGGCTAATATTTCGACTAATAGTACTTTTCTTCCTCAGGGCCAGGGCTGTACTGAAAGAAAATATTGTAACGGCTCCTCAAATTTTTTTTAATTTTTTTTTTATTATTTATTATGTATATTCTTAGTTATTTTAAATTTACATTTGCATTTATACGAGCCTCGGCTCATTTGCGATATGTGATTAAATAAAGTTTACCAACCCACCAACTAACCTTTCCAGTTGGCGCCATTTTATTACATAAATTACCGCAATGCATGACGGGAAGATGGTAATATCCTCCTTTGGCCGAGTATTAAACATAAAAAAATAATAATAATAATTTACTTTTATCCTTGCGTCGCTGGTGAAAACTACTCTCACAGTCCTTTTAATAGAGATATTAAGATACTTATCATCCACTGAAAACGTAGAAAGAAGGCCTTTGAAAACATCAGTATTTTAGGTTGCAAAATTGAGTGCTTAAACCCCCAAAATCGTCTATCCGTAAAAACAAGTTTCACGCAAAAAAGTTCAACAACTTTCTTATCAAGCGGCAATTTCCTTTGTAACCAAGCGCATACTCCTTACACATTTTTATCTCGTGGTTTATCGATTATACCATTTTCTGTGGGTTCCGGTTTCACAACTTCTGGTGGAGAGATCACACTTGACTGGGAGACGTCTTCATTTTCACGGTTTCTTGTCTTCTTCTGTTGAAAGTTTTCCCTTTTCCGTCTCTGGGTGCCACGGAATAATAGCGCGAACAAACACATCTCACACCCTGTTTGTCAATAGAGATACTTGTTGAGCCTGAAACTGTGCCGTTTAGCGTCTTACTCCTGGTCCGGCTGAAGCTGGCTGAAATACATCAACACGCAGATTTGAATAGAATTAATAGAGGTTCACTTGTTTTGAATAACTCATTGTAACTACAGTTAATTATTGAATTACATGCTGTAAACATCTTCGGAGATAGAGGAGCTAAAAACCAGCGATGTGAACATGGTGAATAAAGAAATGTGTTTTCTACACCTGTCTGTAAGTCACAAGGAAACAGATTTGGTGGTTTTCATGGTTTTAGGAGAAAATTATATAATTTGAGGGAATCGCCTGAATAAAACAATTAAAGTTTTTTTTTTTTATTTAGAGTTGGGGATAGGATTTTTTCTAAGGAAGTATGGAAAATTGAACCCTGGGTACAAGAGCCGGGCTTTTCTCGGGAGCGGTGTCGTAGCTGTCCAAACGATGTCTGTGAAATTGATATATCACTTGAACAATGCCCCTATCCCTATCCCAGCGGGACAAATCTATTGTTTTCTTAGCGAATCACAGACATCGTTTGGACAAGTGTTGTCCCGAGTCTCACGAAAACGTGCCGCGAGAGAAATTTTGGCACCCAGGGTAGGAAAACTTGAATGTAATATACACGGTTCCTTTCAATTTACAACAATTATTTTCATGTTTTGTTTTGTTCTGTTTTATTCGCATCGAAACTGAGGTTGCCTTAATGTGGAAGACTGCTTGGAATGATTTCCATATAACCCCATACATTAGTTATGCATACCGTTCTTAAAACTGAAACAAAAGCCAAAACAATAGAACTCCAAAAGCAAAACAATAGTACATACATGGATGGGGTTATACGGAAATCTTACCGACTGCTTAAATGCTGCAATACAAAGTTACAAATTGACTTTTTCTTAGTAAACTAGAATGGCGGTTCTGTCCTCGTGTACCCGGCGATGATGCGGTTCACAAGGGATTTCAAATTGTATTCCCTTTGTTTATAAGGTATTATGTCCGTGTAGTCTATAGTTTAGTCTTTTGTTTTTGTCCTTGTGTACCGGCACCATGCCAGGACAGAACCAGCATCAGCGGTATAAAAAAACCAGTTCAATATGATAAGCTGAACGTCGTCGTTTCAATGTACCGCCGAGTTTCAGGAAAATTTAAAAGACGGTGTCAGTGCTTGAGTTTTCTGCTTTCTTACCTGAATCGAAGATGCGCCGATTATCCACAAAGGCACTCCTGGAGGATTGTGCTGCTTGCTTCACCAAATTTCAAACACAATCCGCGAAATTTCAAACACAATCCGCGCTCAACGAATTCGAAGTGACTTTCAATTCAGCGATAGTCTTTCAAAATATATGTATACTACACACCAATTATTGTTTTTCTGTATTTATATTCAAGACAATGTAACATATTTGAGAAAAACGTTGGTAGTCTAGGCAACTACAATGCAAGAAAACAATTCAACGATCGATTCCAGTAATCTTACACGGTATCTCTAAACCAATATCCACTTATGAAATATTGTGTTGGGTATAAAAAACTCTTTTCGCTTCAATATAGAGTAGGTTATTAAGCCACGGTAAAATTTATTCTTCCAGCAATTTGTAATTTTCTCCGGCGTATTTTTCAAGACGCGTAATTTTTTTGCCGCCTTTTTGTTAGAGGACCTTAGAGCGAGCCCGAGGGTATCCCCGAGGGGAAATGGCCGGAAAATGGTCGGAAGATGGTCGCATCAACAACAACTTTATTACGAAAACCAACATTATTAACAATATTTCCACCCGCAAACTAGCCGAAAGAGTTATTCGAGATGGGGGCAAATTAAATACTTATGGCAGGGTTATTCAGTCACAGTGTTCAATATAACAAAACAAATTAAAACAGAAGCTTATCCCGTTGAGTTATAAATTTTAAAAAGGAACTGTATTTGGCAAAGACCACCATAACGAAATAACAGCACCGAATCCTAGTATAAAAGAGCTATAAATCTGCTATAAAAAATTGAACGATTTCATAAAAAAGTAAGGCTGATTCACGATACGGAAACGACTATATTTGTCATCCAATATTTCGAAAGGCACAGCTTTCTTCTTCAGGGTTAATAGTAAAATAAAGGTGCGCCAAAGTTGGAAATTGTGTTCATGATCAGTATTTGGGGATATGTAGACTTGCCACAAGTCGACCTTCGTGTTTTTGGTCGACTTTTATTCGACAAATTTGCGCGCGGAATTAAGTTTAGTCGCTAAGAACCTAACTTAGCGAAAATAAGTGTTGGAAGGGACTTGTGGCAAGGCTAGGGGATATGCAATATAGTCGTCAGCTTTCTGAAGAATTTCGAGTCCGTGCTCTTGTCCGGGAAGAAGTTGTAAATATAAACTCTTGTTCTTAGGAAATCGTAGCCTGCGTGGCAGGCGTTCTAAAGGGAAGGGGAAGGGAGAAAATTCGGGCGCGCGAGAACGCGAAGGGCGGGGAGGGGAGGGGCGTCTGTAGGCAAGACGCGGGAGACGCGCGTGGGAATCCTTGCGTGATCCATCATTGGAATAACATCGGAACCGCCAAGGTGACGTGCAGTTCATGTGAGTTGCACAATCATTGTCGCAATATAGTGAGCTATTATTGGCACAATGACACTGCAGAAACTAAAACCCTCGAGGAAATCACATGAGAGGAAATACAGCCATTTCATTGGTTGGTTGTCCCACGCATAATTGTCATAAAGTGTTCGGCGTGGCAAAGTTCACCCATATTGGCCCAACGAAAGTCTTGAGAAACAAGCCAAGAAGAACTCCGCCACTCCTGAATTCCGCCATTTGGAACCACCTATTTTGCAAGTTTCAGGTAAAATTTTCGCTTTTACTTTCTTGAGAGGTTGTCCCTAATGTACCACGTAACTGTAGACTTCCATTTTCTTTTAATGCCTTCCTCTATCAAACGTTATCTTCTGCTAAATTTGTCATTTCGCTTGACTGCTTTTGATGGTTGTTTTTGGCCATTGCTAGCCAATGTTGTTATGATAAAGTTCACGACTGCCCCTCTCGCGACCTGAAAGAACAAATTCAACCAACCGTTTTACTTTTCGTGTGAAGCGTGGAGTGTTTTTGTAAAGCTGTTATTTTGCCTATCAGAGTAATTTCGCAATTTTATGGCCCTCGCCGTCGCCCTTGACCAATTTTCGTGTTCATTTTTTTTTGTCTGGCGGGTTCCCAACATACGCATGTCACGCATAAGTTTATTATGTCTTTCTACCTGGAATTTTGAAAGCCCTTTATGCGTGAAGAGACTTCCAACCTTGCATTTTAGAGGAACATATTCAATTTGAGATTCAATTCGTATACTAACAACAAGGTGGTTTTCAATCAATCTCTAGAGACATAGATAACAATAGTGAAACGAATAAATGCTGGTGGACGAACAAAAGGAGCTAATGAGAGAACTATTGTTTATGTCCACCAGCATGGCGGCGATGACGTAACATGAAAACCACCTATTGTAATGTTATTTTGATCTTGCGTACACCAAAACAAAAATAACTTAAGCTTACTAGACAATTTTTTTTGTCCCGTAAAACTTCAGGTCTTAGGGCCTGATTATATAAGCCGTGCTGACCCAGTAAGTTGAGATGAGTTTCAGCCCGGTATTACTTGAGGGGAGGTGAGCCAGCCCTGGCACAAACTAAATTTAGCATCAATGTTTTGGGGTGAAAGGGGGGGGGGGACTCCCATATAAAAATGACGGGGGGGGGGGGGGGGGCTCGTTGTGCCTTTTAGGAGTCAAAATTTGTAGTTTTGATACCGCTAAGGGTACCAAAATCTAAAATGACCACTGTTAGAATTATCGCGGTACCTATTAGGGTATGGAACCAAAAAGAATATGACAGAAATATGACATGTGTTGTTTTAAATTGTTACCTCTTAGGGGTAAAACTTATTTTGAGCAATGCCCATGAAATGGGATTCTGGTACCTTTTAGGGTGTTTTTCGAAAATCTCTGACAAGCACCCCAGTCATTCTTATACGGGAGTATCCGCCCCCCCCCCCCCCCACTGGGAGTGAAAGTTGTTTTGAAATGGCAGCAAAGGGTAGAATGGTTTAAACTGAGGATTTTTTCTGCATTTTGGTTTATTTTCTTTGTGCTTTTGGAACTACACAGTCTTGTGTACCTCTTTATGTTGTTTAGAAAGAAAAATGACAATTAACAGGCAAGCTGGTTTGCTCTGATGCAAATTTTTTGCTGTCCCAGTTAGCCAGTAAAGGAATGTCAGTCCCGGTTAGCCGGGATCCTGGCATCGCTATATCGTGATCCCGGTTTACTGGGCTGGCCCAGTTGTCACGTAATTGCAAAGTTGATTTTTGTTGCATTTATCAGACGAGCCAAACGTCTCAGCAAAACCAGGCCAGTGCAGCTCATATAAGCAGACCTTCAAGACATCAAATTAATTCTGTAGTTCATATAATATATGCAAAACCACAGGCAGGTGATGCACTTCTAGATTTCTGAATTTCTAATTATTTATTGTTTTTTTTTAATTTACTTAGATTTATCCAGTATATCATGGAGTCTTATGAGAAAGAATCAGTCCACGAAAAATGCCCTGCCTTTAAGGATGGCTGCCCCTATTCTAAGCTTACCCAAGACCTCTTCATGGAAGAAATCAAGAAATGCCCTGAGTTTAAACAGGGATGCCCCTTTAAGAGCACAGACAATATCAAGGAGATGCTTGAAGAACTGTCCAAGATGCCAGAATCAAAGCACCATACTGGTGCAGCACATGAGCAGTTACTAAGCATGCTAAAGGCTGTTCATGCTGAGTCTAAAAGCTTGGAAGAAAAAGTTGGAGAATGCCCTGTGTTCAAGACAAAAGAAGGCTGCCCATTTAAGGATGCCAGCAAGGAAGGAAAGCCGTTGATTGAGCCACCAACTGCCGTCCTGGAAATTCTGACTGCCTCTGACATCAGCAAGCTAAAAGAGAAGTGCCCTGCTTTTAAAGAAGGATGTCCATTTGCCAAGATGGATAATGAAGCCCTTCTGAAGGAAATCAAGAAATGTCCTGAGTTCAAAGAGGGGTGTGCCTTCAAAGATGCAAAATCAGTAGAAGAAATCTACAGTAAGCTGTCACAGATGCCAAGCAGTGACAAGGATTGCCATCATAAAGAAGCTCTGATGCAGACTATGAAAGTTATTCACAGTGTTGGCCATGAGAAAGCTGATGAATGCCCAGTGCTTCAGAAAGGATGCCCATTTAAAACTGTTGAGAGTGAGGACGGAAAGCCACTTATTAATCCCCCAGAGGCTGTCCTTCCAACAGGGGAAAACAAAGCTGAGCCAGTTAGCCCCTCTGTTCATTCTGTTGGTCTTACTGATTTGAAAGAAACCTGCCCTGCTTTTGAATCAGGATGCCCATTTGCAAAAGTTGGTGGGAAAGATTTTGGAAAAGAACTGAAAGAATGTCCTGAATTTCAAAACGGCTGCCCTTACAAGGACAGTGCAGATGTAGGAGGCCTTTATAAAAGGCTTGCTGATTTGCCACAGTTTTCTGTTGAGGGATCTCATGGGGCTAAGCTGTTAGACATTTTCAAGCATGTTCATGAAGTATCCCATTCTTTGAAAGACGACCTTGGGGAGTGTCCAGTGTTTGTGACAGATGAAGGATGCCCATTTAAGACGGTCTGCAGTGACGGCAAGCCCCTGATTGACAAGCTGGATGGTCAGCGGTGGACGAAAATCCTAGAAACCTCAATATATGAAATCATTCAAGATGTAAGCGAAGAGATTGAGAAAACAGAGCCATCAATACAGCTCTCCAAGGAGCTCAAGAAAGGCACCAAGCAAGTGCACAAAGAAGCAGAAAATATCCACTTTGTAAAAGAGTTTGCCAAAGGAAGAATTGAAAAACAGTGGTACAAAGAACTTCTTGCTGATCTCTACTTTGTGTACAGGTTAGTTTGGATTCTGCTTTTTTCCCCATTTTTTTAACCATCAGATAAACGTGACTATTAAATAAATAAAAATCAATCAATCAACTCTGTTTAACAACAGTGACACCTAACGGTCATGCGACTGACTGGAACTCAAAGACAAACTGAGAACGCTGAAGTTTGATGTTGAACACTTTAAATTGAGAAAGCAGTATGGCGGGAGCATGTTTTGTTTTGTACAGTGCTCAATGCATCATGACGCCAGCAGTGTACATGTATACGTCACAGGAAGTACCAGTGTTTATTAGCTTATTATCATTACAGTGGGTGGGAAGGGAGGGTGGCAAAACATCCTTGTGAAATGTCCTGATGAGCCACCTGACTTGTGAAAGACTTTTAATTACTGCTTGTTTCCTCTTTTAGAGCTCTTGAAGAGGAGAGTGAAAAACACAAGGACCATGAGCTGTTCAAGGTTGTTCATTTTCCAAATGAGCTTGGTCGCCTTCAGTCTTTGGAAGAAGATATGGAGTTTTATTTTGGGTCAGAGTGGAAACAAGTTCCTATGTCTGATGCCACCAAATCCTATGTGAACAGAATCCATGAAGTCGGTGATAAAGATCCATCCTTGCTCATTGCTCATCATTACACTAGGTACCTGGGTGACCTGTCTGGCGGACGGGTTCTTCGTAAAATGGCAGTTAAAGCAATGGATCTGCCAAGCACAGGTGAAGGGGTGAAGTTTTTCATGTTTGAAAACATCCCTGATGCAAAGAAGTTTAAGAACATGTACCGGTCATGCCTCGATGAACTCCACATTGACAAAGTCAAGTCAGATGAGATTGTCAAAGAAGCAAATTATGTGTTCCTGCTCAACATCTACTTGTTTCAAGAGATTGATGAGCTGTCTGGATATGAAGATGAGCAACCAAAGAAGAAAAAGCTAACCATTGAGGAGATCCACAGTGCTGTTGATGATACAAGTAAAGAAGCCCCTGGGGTGTGTCCATTTGCGACAATGGCCAAGAAACCTGAACAAACAAGCACAACAGCTTCAAAGCAAGAAGGAGCAAGCATTAATCCAGTGTTGGTGGCAGTATTAATTGCAGTTGCAGCCATTTTGATAGGGTTGGTTTTCACAAAAATGAGGTAAAGAAATCTTAATACAAACAACAAATCTTGCAATAGGCAGTGCTGGTATACACCAACTTTGCATTCTTTAGGTGTTTGATTTCATTTTCTTAATTGTCTATGTGGGAAAAAAATGAGTGACACAACTGAACACTCATAGATGTAGCATAAGAACTATGTTTTGTTATTTGTGTTTTTGATTGATGTTTTCATTTACAGTTAACTCCTGCCTTGCAGACAGCTTGCTATAACAGACTCCTCTTAAACCTTAAACTCCCAAAAGTGCAGAAAATCAAACTTCATTTTGTAAAATATTCAAAAACAAATGGTGCCATGTAAAAGTACTGCTGAAGAGGTTTCATTTGAATGGTCACACCATAGGATTTCATCCACAGACTCAAAAGTTAGAACAAATGTTACCAAGCAAAAGTACTGCAGAAGAGGTTTCATTTGAATGGTCACACCATACGATTTCATCCACAGACTTAAAAGTTAGAACTACACTACATGTCTCCATAATTGACTCTGGGAGTGAATGGGTTAAAAGGATGGTGTCCTGGAGAAACATCAAAATTTTGCTTACCTGATTTCCATGTTATATCACCAAATGCCACCAAATATACAAATGAATTGGATGAAAAGTTTCTGTTGTGCAAAACAGAAGAAGTTGTTTTGAGATAAAGTGCAGGATTACAAGGATGGAAGTGGGTAACAGCTTATGAAATTTAATTTTGTGACATGGTCCTGAAAATATCAAAATTGTTAGTCTGGTGGAGTGCCAAATATCAAAAACATTTAATCCTAACCCATACTACCTTGCGGTCTTGGCTTTAAGCTTTCATCCGACAACGTAATTGAAATAGCTGTACATCTTTGCTTTCATCAAATTTGGTAATTTTTTCTTCCATTTTCTGGACAATGAAGTTTTGGTTCCTGGCAATACTCACAAAAACATGATATGTTAACTTGAACACTGTCCCTTCAAGTGCATACTGGTGAAAAAGGACTTGCTGAAATTAACTTCTGTTGTCACCAACTCTCTTCTTATGCACATCAAATCATGGTCCTAGAGGTGTCTGAATACAGCAGGAGTTGACTCTATTTAGCTTGTCACTAAAATGACTGTAGATGTGTTTAAATTATGAAATTATCACTGTGGTCCATTTTTAAGGGTCTGTCACAGGATTTTTGTGTTTACATCAAAACTGCACTAATTATATTAACTCAGTACCCTTGCTTATACATGAAATTGATTTTACAACATGGAGACAAAAATATCAAGTGATTACCTGATTGCAGGTTAATTTGAAAAAGAATTAAGTAAACTGTATAGCAGGCAATTTTATATTGTGTAAGTGCAAGCAAAGAGCATTGTCAAGCACAAGTTGTGCAAGGGTGGCACGACTCATGTTCCATGCAATGTGCACCACAATTTATTAATAGGAGATATAAAATATATCTAGAATTTTTTTAAGTATCCGGACAAAGTACTTTATAGTGGTCAGGCACTCTGCCCTAGTTTGGGATCAATTCATAATGGTGCAAAAGTTCCTTGGAGCTGCTACTTAAACTATCATAAATGTTCAAATTAATGCAGATATTGCTGTTTAAAATTAAGTTGATGACCTTGGATGTCAAGTTTACAATTATTTGAATAGATAGCTAATATATAAATTAAATGTAAGCTTGTGTTTCAGAAAATTTGTTACAGACATGTAATGTGCTAGGATTTTCAAAAAACAAATTAAATGATCAATAATTTGTAATTAAAGACAGGGAAAATGAGTTTTTTCTCTGTAGGGTTGTGGTAGCATGGTCTGTTCATAGAGCATCATATCCCAGTTCCTAAGTTCCATCTGGTATCTTACACAAGCTTTCATCCCGACCAGGGGGGAACTCTTGTTTACTTACGTGTGCTCGTTGGGTGGGAGGGGGGGGGGGGGGGCGGGGGGTGGACTCCCATATAAAATTGACGGAAAATTTTGAAAGGAACCTATTAAAGGTACCAGAAACCCGTTTTGTGGGAGTGGAACTGAGGCAAAATTAGAAGGGTTTGTTTGGAGTCTTCAGCGTTAGCCTGTAAGCAAGCTATCTGGCTCACGGGTTGGGGGAAGGAGCAGGGGAAGGAGCAAGCTCCTTCTTCCTCCCCCCTACCCCTCCCCTGACTCCGAGGCCAAGAGCTTGCTTGCAGGCTGCACCAGAGTATCAAAGTGCCTGCAGTAGGATGCTGATTTTTGCCAATATGGGACATTTTTCATCATGCTCTTTCCGAATATCATAAAATCCCATAATTTTAAGTTTTGTGACATCACACTCCTGCGACAGACACCACCTTCGGAATAAATTTGTGTCACAAGCTACATGAAGGATTTATCTGCAAAATCAACTTCATTAATCAATCCACAGGACATAGAAGAGTCAAATTTGATTGTAATTCCTTCTATATATTTTAGAGTGGTTTGCAATTAAGTATCGAAAGTAATTTCGTGATTGTTTTGATTTTACATTGCTACGCTTTCTGATTGGCTAAAAAAAGTCGCGCCACTTTCTTAACCGATCAAAAGTTAAACCAAAGCCAATCGTGAGTGAGTGGTTTTCAGTGCTTTGGTTTTACAATACATTGCCACTTTCAGGACCAATCAACCAATCGTGAATTGCGCGCACGAGTTCATTTGATTGTCTGCCTCCGTTGGGATGGGTTGGGTTTTGAAAAAGTCTGGGTATATAACGTTTGTACCGAACAAAGTAAACAAAGTACCGGGTAAGGGACGGACCATTTAATTTTTGTTGGGGGGGGGGGGGTGGTTTGGGCAATTACCAAAAAAAAAATTCCTGCAGAAATTAAAAGAAAAAAAATCGTGCACAAGAAAGCACGTGAAAAAAATGCGAATAGTTATGCTGAAAAAAAATTCATACTCGGAAGAAATTGCCCAACGGCCTTCACTCTTTCCCCTTCCCCTCCCTGCCCCCTTCCCACAGTGGTCGTATTTAAAGGTGTCTGGTGAAATAATATCTTCAAGTCGACAGCCGAGCAGAACTCGCCTGGGGCGTTCACAGTAGCGTTCCCGTACGAACGAATTTTTCCGCATTCTGGCCGCGAGAAAATTGGGGCGAGAGCAAAAAATCGGAGGACTGGGGTGGAAGTGGGGATCCGGAAAAATTCGGAAAATGCGGAAATTCGTTCGTACGGGAACGCGTGCTACGCAGGCTACGTTCACAGTCAGGTTCACAGACGTGAGTGTTGTTCTGACAACTATTCGGTGAAAATAGAACGTCCATTGTGATCAATCGTGGGAAATGGCTGGAGTGACTTATTTCAAGCTTTGTGCATTCTTGGTGCCTGTGTGTTTAGCAGTATTCCCGACTAGAGTAACTGCTTTGCTTTTCAAGGC
Source organism: Cladopsammia gracilis (assembly GCA_022457155.1). Lineage (NCBI taxonomy): Eukaryota > Metazoa > Cnidaria > Anthozoa > Scleractinia > Dendrophylliidae > Cladopsammia > Cladopsammia gracilis. Next base: position 101,676 of record JAJGOT010000010.1, read on the forward strand.
TGTGCTTGCGTTGTTGGCTTGCATTACGATTTTCGTGAGCCTTCATATTTTCAGCAAATGTAGGTCCAAATCTCACACTTTGCGAACTATGCTTGTGAATTATCTATCTATAATGTTCATTTGGATTTTCGGATGGCGGGCGAGAAAGCGACTAGAACAGGAGTCAAAAGACTGCAGCAAAGTGCAGGAGAAAATGTTGATGGAAATAATAAACAACAACAAGAACACTGTTTATGGCCGAGAGTTCAACTTTGAAAGCATAAAGAGTGGGAAAGACTATATGGAGACTCATCCGCTAACAACAAAGTCTCATTACAAAGAGTATGTAGGTAAGTGTTGGATATTTTATACCGAACACCGTGGAGTAAAACTAAAAGTCCGCCATTTTGGAAATGTGGCAAGTTACACGAAATGCTCACAGTGTTTATGGGAGAAAACCGGAATTCGATGTGTCAAATAATTTCTTGATAACACTGAAGGGAATTAAGAATAACTCAATCTTTGCCTCTTTCCATGAACATAATTTTGTTTCCTTTTTATTTTTTGAAGACAGAATTGCCAAGGGTGAAGATGCAGTGTTGACAAAGGAGAGAACAAGTAAATTGGCTGTTACGTCAGGAACAACAGGTCCCATTTCTATGATACCACGTGTACAAAGTCAGAGGAATACATATTTCATTGCTTTGGCAGCATTAACAAATTCTGTGTATAATACATATCCTAAGGTGTGTTGGAATGTGGAGAACAAACTGCTGCATTGGCAGAGATTAGGCATTCCTCCTTTTTCTTAGCCTGCATGACAGGCCCTTTATGAGCCAAGTGGGGCGAGCGAAGCGCGACACGAGCGCAAAGCGCGAGACAAGGTGAGGCGAAAAAATAAAGCGCCTGTAGACAGTCCATTGTTCTGGCTCTTCCGCCCACCAACTCCCACCAATATTAACTGACCGCAGTGATTTCGAAATAACCAATCAAAACACAATCAATATCTCAAGTTATTCTAACCGCAGACTTGCAATCACATTAAATCACGAACTGAGAAATGAACTATAAAGCAGGGAATAACTCCTAATTAAGCGGCTACTACTGATCTTACAATTCTTTCAAATTGAGTAAAAAAACCATTGTTATGCCAAGAGCTAGAGCTAGCAAACGACAGCATAGCTTTTTTATTCTAAACGGCTCTGGAAAGCGTAAATTCCTCCTGTCAGTATCACAGCTAGAGATTTTTATCTAAGATCAGAAAGGAAAAATCTCTCAGGCACGTAATTGGGGTAGACTTATTGTAAAGCTGGGCTTAAGTGCTTTTAGCGACAAGCAGGATTTGTGCTAGGCTTGTCACCTTTTTTGAGCTATTTTGAAAAAAATAGCTCATTAGCAGGCGAAAAGGTTGGTTTGTGATGTTTGTTTGTTAGTATGTATGTATGTATGTATGTATGTCTTGGGTTATGTCACACCAATCAGATTGTCTCTAGTATGTACACCGTGTACTATGTCAGCCAATCAAATTCTCGCTTCTAAAATGGTATTACTGAAGGTCAAAGAAGGGCACTTGGCATGAATCGAAAATCAGCCATATTGGATGTTCGCGATTGTTGCCTCAAACACGAAAAGTGTAAAGTTTTGAAGATTTGTTGGTTGGGAATTGTGCAGTAATCCCGACTGGCTTGCTAACATGGCAATAAGCAAGGGCATTTATTCAGAAATACTGCCTAAAATATGCTCTATGCATGAATTGTACAATGATCTGCGAGGGATGAGACGTCCAAAAAATGTGGACTGCGGTTACGTTTATAGGTGAGCTTGTACTGAAATAAGAAAGTATAGCTTTATTGCAAAAACGGCGAGCGGATTTCAAATAATGTGATCTGGAACATGAATTGTATGTTTCAAACCTGGGTTTCAAGCGATTACTATTTGAAATTGTATCTTTTTTGTCAGTCACGTTGTCTGCCCGTGAAAATGTTGAACTTTGTCCTTATAGAAACTTGTCCGGGATGCATGGAGTTCAACAGAGAAAACTTAATGCAATTAATATACAATTTACAGTATTTAAAACGTTTATCTTTCTGTGAATTAATGTGAGCAGATGTGTAGGTTATTAATTACTATATTCCCCAAGCGATTACTACAAGCGAGTAGCGACTGTATTTTGTATGAGCAGTCACGTTGTGTGCACGTGCAAATGTTGAACTTTGTCCTTATAGAAACTGGTACGTGATGGAATTCAACATGTTTTCGAGAAAACGTAAATTCTAATGGTGCATTAAAAAACGCCTGTTCAAAAAACTATTAGTTGCAAAATTCATTTTGGATGTGCTAAGTTTCTGATTTAAGACTTTTCTGGTCGACATTACAGGAAAAGATGTTTGGTTCCAAATGTTAACCTCAAGGTTGTGATTTTGAGTTGAAAACAATTTAATCTAATTAGTTTCTGTTTCTATTTGCACTACTTTTTTGTGGAGAATAAAAACAGTTGTTTGAATACTATTAGTTGCAATTTACAAGGAGACTACCAATATTCATTTTACATGCGTTTAGTTTCTGTTAAAGACTTTTCTGGTTGACATTACAGAAACAGGTGGTTCAAAGAATTTTTGTCACTAATTTATTTAGCTTGTGGTTTGGAGTTAAAAACAATTTAATTTAGGCTATGTCTACACTATACCTGATAGCTTATCATGTCGACATGAAAAATACTCCGACCTAGTGTGAACAGAAACGACCCAGAACTGGATATTTACTTCTTTTTCAATGGTTTCAATCTTTGCTCCTAGTTGTTGACTTCCGCTACGGTTCAGTTCGATTGCCTGTTCACACTGCCCCAGAGATTGGCACGAGAATCTATCCGATATGTGACGATTCACTTTTATGAGCGCCGCGCCGCAGCGGCGCTCCGGAACAAAAATCGTTCCGAAACTAGCGTTTCATGTGTGAACGAAAGGCCTATCCGGTATGGTTTTTGTGCCGGCGCAAGAGCTATCCGGTATAGTGTAGACATAGCCTTAATTTGTTTGCGTCTTCCAGGCCAAAGGGAACCATTTCCACGTTTTTTTTGTGAATGATAAAAGCAACTTTTTAAAAAAAGACTAGAATTTTCACAAAATAATAATCCTTCAATTTGGATGCATCAAATTTCTGTGCAGGACTTTTCTGGTTGATTACAGAGACAAGTTGGTCATTTCACTGGGGCCGTAGTTTCGTCATAAAATAACTCCGAAGATCCCGTGAAAAAGCTAGCCAAAACTTCCCACCTATTTTCATACCCTAACCCTTTAGGCTAGAATACAAAAGCAAACTTTGCATTTTTCCACCTAAATAGAGTTTTGGTCCCAGAGGGCCCGTTTCTCGAAAGTCCCGACAACTTTTCGGGCCCGCAACTCATATTCAAATCAGAATCTATAAAATGGTGATGCATTTTTAGCCCTCAAACCAGCTCGACTTGTTTTGTCAATTTAAAATTTTTTTGCTTAGCTTTCAAAATCAACAAAATTTTAATCTTTAATGAATACATTGCGCACATAAGATAGCATTCCGGGCCCGAAACGTTATCGGGACGTTCGATAAACGGGACGCAGTTCGTGATCTCGGTAGTTTTGGGGGGTAGGGGGCGGGCCGGAGGATTTGAAAAACGTATATCTGCAGGCGGTTATTTGTGCTAGTTTTCTTCCACTGTTTTGTTGCTTTCACCATTTCATATCATTTAAGGAATTTTCAAAATAGCTCATGCACGCAATGCGTGCCTATGTTATGACAACTGCAGGAGGAAATCCAACATTTGATGAATTTTTCAGTCGAGGAAACACAAACAATAACCAAGGTAAAATGTGTAATTACAACACAAGCGAGAGCTTTGTTTTTATCTTGTTGTTTACATTTGGTATAATTTTTTTTCCTTCCCTTGTCTCGCGCTTCGCGCTTGTGTCGTGCTCTGCGCTCGTGTTGCGCTACTTGCAAAATCCTTCACTCACTCCGCTTGGCTCATAAAACGCCTGATATGCAGGCTACCTGTTTCTAGGGGGGTGCACATAGAGTTGTGGGACTTATACACATCACACTGGGTGGATCCACTACATTACACCCTGTCGTTTTGGGTGGTGTGCTTCCTATTCAACATCCTTTGTACGACACTCTGAACACCTTGTTTCCCCACACAAGACTGGCATCTGGGGACAAGGCAGTGGGTTGGGGTGGGGGTGGGGGTGGGGGTGGGGGCTCTCCCTAAGGTACAGGGATGCTTGTCTGAAATTTTGAATTACACCTCTAAAGAAGACCAATCTGGGCATGGCAGTAGTAATGGGTTTGTGAGCGACACGGATGTTGCAAGGTTGTAAGATCCATGCAATAGTCTCAGAAGTGCCCTTGATGTAGGGCACTTCTGATTAATGTTGCTTTAATGTTGCTTATTGAAGAATACTCTCCTTCACGGACATTACGTAGATCCTCTAAACATTCACTTGAAACTCCTTGATCTATCAAATCAATCGCGTATGGTAATCGCACCTTCTCATCTTCAACGCCAAAACTTTGAAAATTTTTTCTCCCAATAGACTTAAAATCTGCCATCACTATGGAAGCATTTAAGTCAAAATAAAAGACATTTCATTTTAGGGAGAGTTTTTTGTTAGATGACATTTAATACTATAATTATTATTGTAAATAAGTATAATTAGACAGTTTTTTATTTTCATATTATTTTATCATACCTCATACTGATATTTTAGGCACTTTGAGTATTAGAAATGCACCAAATAAGAACTTAGGTATTATATTTATTATTATTATTACTTAAATAAAATGTTTTATTTTGTCCCTATTGCAGACTTTCAACTTGCAGCGAATTTTGTTTTTCTATCTACAAAAGCAAGAGGAGCTAACTGAAGGTGGAATTCGCAAATGCCCTATTTCCAATGAGCCCCCAAGCGGACCTCGATTATCGCTCTTTTCAACTCCTGGTCCTGGTTTTCATATCTCGGACAGTCATGCTTCACAATATGTTCATTTGCTGTTTGGTTTAAAAGATCGCAACATTGGCATTCTATTTACAAACTTAGCTGAGATCATTTTAAGAGGTTTCCTTGCACTAGAAGATAACTGGCAACAACTCATTAAGGATATTGAAGAAGGAAGATTAGATTCTAACTTGGAACTAAATTCTGAGACCAGAAGGTATAAATAAAAAGTAAATCAACTTAAGTATGAACATTAGCCTTATTTTTACGTCATGCTCCTTTAATGGGGTATTGAGTTAGAAGAAAATTGGTGAATGAAGCCCAGACCACCCCAGCATCCACCAGACTGCACTCGATTCACTTTGCTTTCCCATTTTCTTTTAACCCAATACCCCCTTGAAGGAAGCTGTTCACAGGCAATGTAAACATTAACCAGTACATGCCCAGTGGAAGAGGATGGGGGAGGGGGGGGGGGATGGTGTAGGACATGGAAAAATAAGGTTAGTGTAAGGGAGAAATGCAAATTCCCAAGGTGTATGGAAGTGGGAAGAATGGAGGGAGAGTTTTATAATAATTGCAATTAAAAATGTGCAATGAAAGTCACCAACAAAGTGAGAGGATTACCAGGAGAAAAGGGTATAAGAAACGAAGTGTCCCCTGACCACCCTCCCTGATTACAGTCATGCAAGAGCAGTAGTCAGAGCGTGTGTTATTAGCCTATACCTCTTTTCTATGGTTGGTGGTATGCAAAGAAGGTCCTACAAATTTTCCCAATTGAATCCACAGAGGAGGGCTGGGACCCGGGGGGGGGGGGGGGGGTCTCAGCTATTATAGTGATGGGAAGGTGTGAATAAGGCCAAATTGTTACCCCCAAGAAAAGTCCTATAATTAGGCTAAAACCAGACTCAAAACAAAGGCCAGGACAGCCTAGAATGTCACTCCCCAGAGTTCTTGTTCTCTCTGCATAAAAATATTACGCTTTTTGTTGACCCCAAGAAAGTCCTCACCAAAATCTTTCACGCCAACAAAGTCCTCAGATTGCAAATTTCAAACCCAAAAAAGGCCTTTGCGACCCCTTCCCCCCCCCCATGCCTGGATTTGCTGCCCTCTGTTCCCAACCAATTTTACAGTATGTTAATTTTGCACCAAATGGAAGCTATTGTAAATTGTTTATAGAGAATCAAAATGTCCTTTAATTCATTTTGTTATTGTTGTAGTAAGCTGAACAGTTACCTTAAACCAGACAAAAAGCGAGCTGAAGAATTAAGGAAAGAATTCCAAGCAGGATTTGATGCAGTGGCTCCACGAATTTGGCCAAACTTGAAAATTTTACTTTGTGTAACTACAGGTATCATTGTGCTGTTTCTTTTGTTACCATTTGTTTCCCCCCCCCCCCCTCTCCAGTCGATCTGCCCTCATTTTTCACGCTTATACGTGCATGGGTTTTTAGCTGCCCCACCACCCCACAATCTTAACCCTATTCAGCCTGGTGGGGAGGGGGGGGAGGGGGCACAAAGTGCCTGCGCTAACTTTCAACATTCATAACTTTCTTAATATGTAGTCAAACGCTATCACACTTTGTGACTTTTCCTAAAATTTATCTGGCAACAATTTGATTTGACATTTTATTGATCACGTGACTTGATGTTTCCACAGCAACAAGATTTTAACAGCCATGTGTTTTGTAATTTGCATATTTTTACCTTTGAATGAAGAAAAACAATGTTTATTGGGATAAATTTTGCATTTTACGTCATTTAGCGTTTATTTATTTATTGGTTGTGACTAATTTTGAGTCGATTTGGACAGTTTTTAAGAGGTTTTGAAAAATTTCAGAAATTCAAGATGGTGGCCATAAAACTAATTACCTAGTAATAACTACATCATATGATGTCATTGTTCCATTGTGCGGACCAGAAAGGGGACAGTTTTGGATGGAATATGTACCCTTTAGGTTTCATTGTCATAGCCTCAATATTGTTGAAGTTACGTTCAGGTGGGGGGGGGGGGGGGCAGGGGCAGGAACTCAAAATAAGCCCAGGCAAAATAGGGTTAACAGGTAACGCCCCGGGGGGGGGACTCCCATATAAAAATGACGGGGGTGCACATCGTACATTTTAGGGGTCAAAATTTGTAGATTGGTGCCGCTTAGGGTACTAAAATCTAAAATGACCACCATTAGAATTATCACGGTACCTTTTAGGGTATGAGCCGAAAAAATATGGATGACATGTGTTGTTTTAGAATTGGTAAAGTACCTCTTAGGGGTAAAAATTATTTTGAGCCACGCCCATCAAACGAGATTCTGGTACCTTTTAGGGTGTTTTTCAAAAATTTCCGACAAGCACCCCCGTCATTTTTATATGGGAGCCCCCCCCCCCCCCCCCCGGGGTTAACGCCCGGTACAGGCTAATGATGCTTGAGTAAGTCACTTGCATCTAGAAGTCCCTACTATACACTTACAAATTATCACACGTGACAGACTACTGATACTCCTGGGTTCAAACCATTTAGTTACAATAAATTGGTAGGCAACATTGCACACAAGCCACAGGTGACCCACACACAAGACAGGTGACCCACACGGCCAGAGCCTATCCCAGTTTCTATAGCATGAAGCAATTAGGAATATTACTGCTCCCCCCCCCCCCCAGATGGGATGCTAGTACATTGCAGGGTTACCCCCAGAATTTTGTTGCCAATACCCATTTATACACCTGGGTGGACAGAGATAGTGTGGAGTTAAGTTTCTTTTCCAAGGAAACAACACAACGACCAAGACCAAGCCTTGAACCACCAACCGTCGGATCTGAAGTCTAACATACTTTGGAACACTGCATCACCACGCCTCTTTCCATTATTTATATACCATATTTTCACTTGGGAACAAAATAAACAGTGTACGACAGTGAAAGTTCTCCTCCATAGCTGGTATGAGATGGCAGCGACTGTTTATGAAATGGAAACTTGCACTGCCAATATAATGTTTGGGGGTAACCCTGCAACAATAGACTAGATAGAAAGATTACCTGTATTTATACATGATAAAAACTTAATACTTTTCAGCTTGTGGGGTCGTGTTGAAGTTGAATAATAATAATAAAAAAAATATTAAGAACTATGTTACACTGTTTACATCCAGTAATGGCAGGTGCTTCATGCTACAGAAACTGTGTCAAGCCCTGTGGCCTAATGTGGGCTGCCTGTGGCTCATGTCTGCGTTATATTTTACCAAGCCTATTGAAATTATTAAAATTGCACTTTTTTTGCATTCTTTGTTAAGGTTCACAGGAGTTGTATGCAAAAAAATTGCGAGAAAAATACACAGGTCACATTCCCATGTATTCTGCTGTTTACACAAGTACAGAGTCACCAATTGGTGTAAATTTGTGGCCAAAGGATGAGCCCATGTACCTTCCTATTTTATCAGCTGCATTTTTTGAGTTCATTCCTGTTGACAATTCCTACGAAGAACAGCCTAAGGTACATGTAGTTTTTTTATCTTACTGTTTTGTTATGGTACCACTGTCTTATTAGTTTACTAATGATAGTCGAGATCCAATAAAGTGTCCATTGTCCTAACAACAAGGTGACTGTGAAGCAGGGTTCAACCCCCATATAAAAATGATTAGCCTGTCAACAGGCCTCTTTTTGGGGGTATGACGAAAGAAGATAGTGGCGAAAAGAAATTGTTCTTTTTGCCCCATATCGCATTACAGAGAGTCACTGTTCACAGGCTAAAAAATAATGGGGGTGCTTTTCGGAAATTTTTCAAAAACACCCTAAAAAGTACCAGCATCTGGATTAATGAGCATGGTTTAAATGGATTTTTACCCCTAACAGGTATGTACCAATTCTAAAGTTCCTGTCACAGTACAAATCTCCAAATTTTGACCCCTAGAAGGTACTACGAGCACCCCCTTCATTTTTAGATGGGAGTCACCCCCCCCCCCCCCCTCCCCCTTGGCGGTTCAACTGATTTAAACTTCCTATTGATAACTTGTTGCCAAGGTTTAGCTGACTTCCCTAAGACTTCTTTTCGCAAAGGACACCCGCAATGGTAGAAAAGAAGACTCACCGACACGCATTTAGGCACTCTCTAGTACGTTGTATCACTTGTGACGTCATCAACTTGTTTGACACGTGATCTTTTTGACAAACGAGAAAAGTTTGTACAATAAAAACAAAGAAGTTTTCCTTGCAAAATCGACAAAAAATTTGCCTTAACTTAAATTTATTTAAAAATTGTTCCAGCAGAAAGAAAGAATCTGATATTAATTCTGTTTTGGTTGCCTTTGCAGACTTATTTAGCTGAAGAACTAGACGTGGATTCTCTTTACGAGTTAGTTGTTACCACTCCTGGGGGTCTTTATCGATACAGAATTGGTGATGTGGTCAAAGTTGCACGCTTCCACAACAATTCTCCTGTCTTGCAATTCCAGTATCGCAAAGATCAATTATTCAATTTTTGTCGCACGACCGAGAAAATGATGTACAATGCTCTGGTGGAATCCATTCAAAGCTTTGGCGGGAAAATTCAGCTGGAGGATTACACATGCGCAGAAAATGTGTTGTTTAACGCTTTGCCAGAAACTGGGACCCAGCAGTCAAAGGGTACTTTTCACGTGGTATTTGCTGAGTTAAGTGGCATTTTGACCACAGAAGAAACCATTTTATTGCAAGAAAAGGTAAATTGCATAAACCCCTTTAAAAGCTGAACTTTTTGCACAAGTCTGGCTCACAATAAGCCATTTTTGTATTTAAAATTACCGCTGAATTCAAACACCAATGACACATTGATACAGGGTTAAACTCGACCTGATGTAAAATATTCACAAATACCGGCAGAATTAAGGTGGTCCTAGTCACTTCATAGAATATAAACCAGGCCAACCTGTGATGGACTAGCATCCCATCCACGGAGGAGTAGCAATACTCCTAGTCACTTCATAGAATATAAACCAGATAACCCGGTGATGGACTAGCATCCCATCCAGGAGGGAGTAGTAATACTCCTAGTCACTTCATAGTATATAAACCAGGTCACCCTGTGATGGACTAGTATCCCATCCAGGGGGGAGTAACAATACTCCTAGGAACTTCATAGTTTTTAAACCAGGCCACCCTGTGATATATCTAATAATATTAAAAAGGTTTTCAATAGGAGAACGGAGAACGAAAAAGTAAAATGGACAAAGGAGAAAAGAAAGAAATGGTAATTAGCATATTATCAGTTGCAGTGTCTTAGACCCATGAGGTGTTAATATTTTTGTTATAACTTAACTTGCAGATCGATGTATCCCTCTGCAACCAAAATATTTTCCATGGCAATGAACAATCCTTGGGTACTAAATCGCCAACTCGGTTGTACCGAGTGAAACGTGGAACCTTTGACAAACTGCGAGAACATCTGCTGGAACGCAATCCAACGACTTCACAGGTTAAAATCCCGAGGCTCATAACAACAAAGGCGTTGGGCGATCTGCTGCTTGCAAACTTGCATCCGCAGGACACTTTATAAAGTTAACACGTTGTTAGTTAACACAAACATAACGGATTCTCATTATTTGTAAACTGACTTACTTTTGTTACGTGGTTTAGTTAACAGGTGATTTAGTCAACACAACCAGTTTATTTATTCTTTTATATTTATGTTAATTAACCCTATTGGCCTCATTTTAGAGTAAAAATTCTTTTGAATTTTGCACACGCTAACGAGGCCACTAGGGCTAATTAACATAGATATAAAAGAATAAATAACTCGCCCGCCATTATGAAAAAGGTCTGTAGTTTATTCTGATTATTTGCAAATTTGCATCTGCAGAAGACACGATTTAGTTAACACGTGATTTAGACAAGTAACTTAGTTAAGTCCGTGGTTTAGTTAACACGTGATTTAGTTAACACCACCAGAGTGGATTCTTATTATTTTGTTGCTATTGTATAGGTGTTGGTGTAATGCCGAAATGAAGCTGCGATAAAATAATGTTGAACGTCAAGGAAACACCGCTTCGAGATAAATGCTGATCACCTTCAATCAATCAATCAATCAATTAACTTTATTTACTCATACATTTTTACAAGAACACGCTAAACAAGAAAATGATGTAAAAAGGCGGTGGGAGATCTGCTGCTTTCAAACTTGCATCCGCAGGACACGTGATTTAGTTAACACGTGGTTTAGTTAACACGTGATTTAGTGAACACCACCAGAGTGGATTCTTATTATTTTGTTGCTATTGTATAGGTGTTGATGTAAAAAGACGGTGGGAGATCTGCTGCTTGCAAACTTGCATCCGCAGGACACGTGATATAGTTAACACGTGGTTTAGTTAACACGTGATTTAGTGAACTCCACCAGAGTGGATTCTTATTATTTTGTTGCTATTGTATAGGTGTTGGTGTAAAAAGGTGGTGGGAGATCTGCTGCTTGCAAACTTGCATCCGCAGGACACGTGATATAGTTAACACGTGGTTTAGTAAACACGTGATTTAGTTAATTCCACCAGAGTGGATTATTATTTTGTTGCTATTGTATAGGTGTTGGTGTAATGCCGAAATGAAGCTGCGATAAAATAATGTAGAACGTCAAGGAAACACCGCTTCGAGATAAACGCTGATCACCTTCAATCAATCAATTAACTTTATTTACTCGTACATTTTTACAAGAACACACTAAACAAGAAAAACTACAGATAATTAACAATTATTGGATTCGGTTTTCGCATGATAGCGATAATTATCAACGCCTCAGTTTGTGTTATTCGCCTCAGCCTTCGGCTTTGGCAGATAACACAAACTTTGGCCTTGATAATTATCGCTAACATGCTCAACCTCATCCAACAATTGTTAATTGTAAAACAAGAAGTATTTTAAAACATGCACGTCTGTTTAAAGTGTCCTAAATAAAGTTCATTGTTTATCACACATAATATGAATCGGGAGTGAAGAATCCGCAGTGAACTTGACTAGTTGTTGGATGAGGTTGAGCATGATAGCGATAATTATCAAGGCCAAAGTTTGTGTTATCTGCCGAAGCCGAAGGCTGAGGCGGATAACACAAACTGAGGCCTTGATAATTATCGCTATCATGCGAAAACCGAATCCAATAATTGTTTTATTATGCATATTCCTGAGCTGCACTTGTAAAGACAAGAGCGCCGCGCACAAAAAAGTGATCAATGCACAGCAGTCAACTTGTAAGTAAACAACTTACGTCACTTCTGCATGCATAAAACTATTGTCTGTAGGTATGACGTCACTTCTGCATGCATAAAACTATTGTCTGTAGGTATGACGTAACAGAAACAGCAAGCAATAATTAGCTGCGTGCTTATAGCCAATCAAAATCGAGCTAGTGACACCAATGTATAATAATACTACTTATAACATGTTAAGAATGCGGAAACTATTGACATTTTTAAACGTAAACTTAAAACCTTACTTAGATTATATTTTTAGTGTATTTGAATGTAATTAGCGCCTTTGAATCACTTATTATCAGCAGTAAAAACTATCTGTATGCTATACAGTTAAAAGGAACACAGGGCGCCAAGGCGTGACCTGTGCTCCACCTAGTGAGACTAGAGTTAAAAAATATTGTACAATAAAAGGTAAAGTTAAAATATGTATATGTATATATATAATAAACTAAACAAAGATCTAACTAAACTATTGTATAAACTAAACAAATTTACGCTAATATAAATTAACATTAGAGCCTGGAGGCTTAATTAACCAAAGTGTTTTCAAGTTATCCTCCAGCTATTTTTATTTTAATACGTGAATAAAGGCTAAAGCAAATCAAAGAAGGAGTATTGAAGTTAACTTAATAATTTTATGAAAATACCAAGATTTTCTTTTCCAACACCAATTTGGTTTTCGGAAAGGTCGCTCGACCGCCCAAGCCATAACTGAAATTACTGATAACCTTAGAAAAGCCATAGACAACAACATGTGTACTTGTGGAGTGTTCCTGGACTTCTCAAAACCCTTTGACAATGTCAACCACGAACTACTTCTCAGAAAAATTGGAATCGTGTGGAATAAGAGGACCTTATTACCTTATCAACTTGTGCACTTTCAAAATCTTCCAGGTTTAAGGTTTTACAGATCGACACGTTTTAGTAGAAGAAAGTCTGCAAAAAGGGGTCGTTGCTTTCAGAATTTAACTGTATAAATTTAAAAGATAGATGATGGTCATTATGTACGTAATTTAAAATGCAATTTTCGTTCCCAGGACTCTCACAAAAGCAGGTATCGTAGTTTTCACTATTTTCGAATTGCCCATAATACACTTTGTTTGCCCCCCAAATTTTGCATAAACTATTGTTTGTAAATGCTCTTGGGAGAACTGCATATTCCCAAGAGCATTTCATAAACAATAGGTTATGCAAAATTCGGGAGGCAAACAAAGTGTTTTGTGGGCAAATGCAATTCGAAAATAGAGAATACTGTCCTCTCCAAAAGCTTGCATTTGTTGGGCGCTATAATGACACAGGCCAATACCTCTTCAGTTTCAATTTCCCTGTAATCTCCACCTATCTTTTACCTGTATTAAGCGGACACTTAAAGTGTTTAAAGAATTCATTTCTATTAGATTATGAGACAGAAAAGTCATGCGAGATTGATGACGAAGCTGAAGGCGAAATACTGGAGCCATAAAATCTGACCGTAAGGCGTTGAAATTGACGGAAATGCTCTGAATGCGTCAGACTTCTAGATTACAGTCAAACCTGTATGTGACGGTCACCGAACGACTTCCCAAAAATCGTGCCTTATATTTACTGTAAGGTTTATCACTATATAGCGGTCACCTGTATATAACGGACGCGGTCACCCTTTAGACTTCCCGACTCCACAATTTCATTGTTTTTTACCTGTATATAACGGTCACCAAATTGGATTACGATCAAACCATTAGCGAATCATGACAATCTATATTCAACAGCTCATTTGCGAGATGCCACTACTGTTTCCAATATAGACCATGACTATCGCATAAGACTTGGATCTTAGACTCTTTTAGCCGTGTATATATCGGTCACCTGGCCATTTCCCAAGGGTGACCGTTATGTATACAGGTTTGACTGTACCATGTTTTCACGGAAAGGAGCAACCGCCTTTGGCATTGGTCAAAGACAAGCAATAACAAGATGTATGTTGAGATGCAGAAACAGTCTTGAATCGAGGTTGAAGTATTGTCAAGCTGGCATTGTGCTTGCCGTGTGCACGGTCTTTGGTCATACACTGTACCCTGTTTAACATCTGTGATCAACACTTGATGGTATCAGTTTTGCGGGGTTTTTGTGTACGGTATTTTGTAGATTGTTATTAGGGACTTTTGTTGTTGTTTTTGTTGTTGTTATAAATAATTATAATGATAAATATAAATTATAATAAATTTATAAATGGTTATAAATTACGAATTGTGAATTAACATGCATATAATGAAATGCAGGTAAAATAAATGTGGAGATATGAGAGGATAAATGTAAAATAACACGGCAAACTGATCCGTATGGCCGAGAAAAGATTGACTCAAGAAAAATAAAGTAAAATAAAAGATATATATTTTGTGCCCGATATTTCGGTTTGAAACACAAACCTTCGACGGGGGCTAAAATAAAAATGAGTATATACGTTAATATCGTTACAATTTTAAAAGTTTAAAATATGGAACCAAGAAACATGATAGGTTACTACATTGACAGGTAAATAAAAAAAGCGTCCTATGATAAACTGACAAATATAATAGTTGACTAAATAATGACAGGCAGTTTTGTAAAGATAACATAATTAGTGCAGTTCATCGCGTTTATTAATACCCGAAGGTTCTAGTGTTTTTGCTTTGTCGATGAGATGAGCTTCACGCGCCTTTCTGACAGAGTCTCTTATGTTTTTCATGAGCTCGATGGGAATGAGTATGATATCATTGAGTGAGTGGCCTGGCTGGTTGAAGTGTTGTGAGATTGGAGTAGGCGTCTGTAGTAAATGAGGTTTAGTCACTGAGCGGCGATGTTCTCCAAAGCGTTCGTTGAGTCTGCGTTTAGTCTCACCGATGTATTGTTTTTGACATTTTCTACATTCGATCATATAAATAAGGTTTGTAGAGTTGCAGGTAATGCGTTCCTTGATATGTCTTTCTTCACTAGTTGCGGAAAATGTATATTTATCTTGGTTTTCTTTTAAGAAAGGGCAGGTTAGACAGCGCGGATGATTGCATCTGTGGATACCCGGAGAAGGTGGTATTCTATGGTCATCAGGGTCAGAGTTGTCGGGTAGCTTTGTTTTCACTAGAAGATCACGAAGACTTGCGTTTCTTCACAGGGAGCCCACACAAACTGTGTGACCGTTGTTCGTATTTTTAAATTTAGAGGAAATGTATGGGAATATCGAAAAGGTTCACTTATCGTAATATACTGCGATGAATATTTACACACAAGATCAAACTAAACGTATTTTTACCTGAAATGTTGTGTGGTGTCATTCTTGTAGCTGAAAACGGCGAATTTTAGCGATTTGAAGGGTTTTGCATCGGACGTTTACCTGACGCTACCTGACGCTACCTGACGCTACGTTTACCTGACGTATGGTTTCTTCTGTATGCTAGGACAGGAGGAAGGGCGTTTTCCATTTACCAAAAAATTCCGGAAATTCCGGTCGGGTTGTAAATGGAACACGACTTTTTGGTTCGTTTCACTGGAAATTTTCCGGAATAAACGGAATTCCTGAAAAGGTAGTCCCGTTTTCCCGGTGGAAATTTCCCAATGGAAAATTTGTGTTCCATTTACAGATTTATTGTCTTATCACCAGTTCCATGCCTTTCGCAGTCTATTGAGCCGCCTGGCCTCCCCAGAATGGGACTTGTGCCAAATGGAACGCGCTTTTCTCAACGGAAATTCCCAATAGAAAATTTCCGAATTTTTTTGTAAATGGAAAACGCCCTAGAAACGTTTCTTTACAGCGGATAGAGGAGTTGAGAATGTTAAGATGTTTTTTTACAATTTTCGAGGTGTTGGGAAGAGCTGGATTGAAGGTAATAACAAAAGGTGTACGATCAGTTGTTTTGTTTTGCTGTTTAGGTTTGAGGGTATCACAACGGGGTATAGATCGCACGCGGTTGACTTCATGTTTAAGGAAGTTTCGATTGTAACCTCGCTTTGTCAAGTGGTCGATAAGTTCATTAGAGCGCTTGTCAAAATAAGTGTCAGTAGAACAAATGCGTCGTAATCGTAAGGCGAGACTGAAAGGAATAGCACGCTTCGTGTGCTCCGGGTGACTGGAAGATCTGAGGAGATATTGATGTTTGTCCGTGGGCTTAGTATGCAGGTCCGTCTGGATGTGATTGTCGATTAACTGGACTTGTACGTCAAGAATTGGGAGTAGCTGGATAGAAGACTTCGAATATTCGTGTGTGAATTTGATGAACTATTGCGCAATTTTTTCAGAACCTGTATCAAGCGGACAGTAGCTACTGGGTCCCGAGGGTGTCCCGCTGTACAGGTTTGTATATTTTGTCCCGACGGTGTCCGCCACACACTGACAGGTTTGTATATTTTGTCCCGAGGGTGTCCGCTATACAGGTTTGTATATTTTGTCCCGAGGGTGTCCCACTATACCGGTTTGTATATTTTGTCCCGAGGGTGTCCCGCTATACAGGTTTGTATCTTTTGTCCCGAGGGTGTCCGCTATACAGGTTTGTATATTTTTCAGCCAACACTGTCGACACAGCTCGATCAGTGGAGGAGCGTGCAAGTGTGAATTGATATCATGTATAAATAAAGCTTATCAAAAATAAAATAAATAAATAAAACTTATCAATAAAGAAATCAAAAACGCGCCGAGTGCATTGTTGAGTTACCGATAAGCACGCGGGAATTATTAAGAACACGAGAGGAGTGCAGAGAAGCACGAGCCGAAGGCTAGTGCTTCACGCACTTCTCGAGTGTTCTTAAAAATTCCAAAGTGCTTATATAACATTATAAAATGCTCAAGGAAATGCGCGCGCTATGATTGGTTAAACCGAGTTCATTATTAAAGAAATAAAAAACGCGCCGAGTGCATTATTGAGTTATATAAGCACGCGGGAATTTTTAAGAACACGAGAGAAGTGCAGAGAAGCACGAGCCAAAGGCGAGTGCTTCTCGCACTTCTGGAGTGTTCTTAAAAATTCCCAAGTGCTTATATAACTCAACAATGCACGAGGAACAAGTTTTTTTATTTCTTTTATAAAATAAAAACGGTTATAATGAACGTTACGTCACGCGCGTGCTTTATCGAGTTATAATGAACTCGGTTTAACCAATCATAGCGCGCGCATTTCCTTGAGCATTTTATAATAAAGAAATAAAAAACGCGCCGAGTGCATTATTGAGTTATAAAGCACGCGGGAATTTTTAAGAACACGAGAGAAGTGCAGAGAAGCATTGGTTAAACCGAGTTCATTATAACTCGATAAAGCACGCGCGTGACTTAAGGTTCATTATAACCGTTTTTATTTTTTTATTTTATAAAAGAAATAAAAAACTTGTTCCTCGTGCATTATTGAGTTATATAAGCACTTGGAGTTATTATATAAGCAGTTATATAAGCAGTTATATAAGCACTCGAGAAGTGCGAGAAGCACTCGCCTTTGGCTCGTGCTTCTCTGCACTTCTCTCGTGTTCTTAAAAATTGCCGCGTTCTTATATAACTCAATAATGCACTCGGTGCGTTTTTTATTTCTTTAACAATGCACGAGGAACAAGTTCTTTTATTTCTTTTATAAAATAAAAACGACCACAATTATTGACATTTTACCGTTTTTACTTTTTTCGTCTTTTCTTCCTTGTCTCCTCCTCTTTAGACTACTTCAAGCAGAGTGACAATTTGGTCCTCACCGGGTGGTAGTCGCAGCAAAAATGACGGGTTGACAAAATTGAACGTGCCCTTCCCTGTGGGGTTTGATTTTACTCTGGTACTCAGTGTTGACCGTGCATCCGTGGTCTATTTTCTGGCGGCAATTTAGCAGTGCTATGTGATTTTGTGGAGCGGCTTATTCGTCATCATAACCAAGAGATTTTCAAGTTGTTCGAAAAAATGCAATTTAACGTTATTCTACTGTGAGGACGACCAGTCAGAATGGGAGCAGCACCTATTTTTGTGTGGAAAATGAGCCATTTGTGGACACGTGTCGAACGCCGAACTTCCTTTCCATTTATATATTATACAACAACAATTTATTCAGTATTCCCATATATATACATGGCATTACCTACTTAATAAATCTGAATTACATTAAATAATTATGTCTAATAATTAAACTAGCATTGATTGTCGATTTAGCACTGAGTCATAAATATAAGCAGCAATGGTTCTACAAACAAAAGGATCAACGTTATTAAAAAGAAACAGGATTTTTGAAATATTGTCGAGATCATTAAAATTTCGATATTTGTCGTTTATTTCATCAAAAAATTTCTTACGTGAAGCATTATAATGATTGCAAGAGAATAGAAAATGGAATTCGTCTTCGATTTGATTTGAATTACAGAGAGAGCAGGTTCTTAAATTTTCAGGTGTCTTGTTGTGCCGGCCAGTTTCAATTCGCAGATTGTGATTTCCAAGACGAAATTTATTGATTTGTTTCTTGTGGCGTACATTTTTTATCGAATCCAAGGAGCCAGATTTGTGACAATCTTGTTTAAAGATAGAGTAGAATTTAAGTTTTTTATTTAGATTTAGTAAATTAAGTTGGTGATTAGTTGAAGTTTTATTAACACTTAGCCGAATACGTTCAGTGAAGTTGTTAATGTTTAAATTTGAAATGTTTAAATTCGAAAGATAACACAGAGAGTTGACTCTTTGCATAATGCTTAGTTGGTTTTTGTCGGACATTTCTTTAGATAGATAAAGGCATTGTTTGGTAATGTTATCTTCTGGTAAACTTTCCAGGTGTAACCAAAATTTAATAATATTTATGTCAATTTTTGCTTTTAATGATAATCTACCAAGTTCATTTCTACATGCTACATTTGGGCATTGTTTATTGACTCCTAAGAAAAGTTTACAGAAACAAGAGGCTACCAGTAGCCTTTACTCATGCGCAAGAAAGTTTTATGGTTTATTTTGAACGTGTCACGCACCGCTACCACCTCAACGAATTTTGCGTGACACACATTGCACCATCAGTCAAGATACGTTGATTAAAGCTACCATTTTTTCTGTACTCGCTTTGCATATTTAATTTATTGATTCCCGTTCAAACCCGCATATCTTGGCTTTCACTTACGTCATATCAAAATTCAGAAGCATTAAAAAATAGATTTCGAATCCAAAATGTTTATGGAATTGTAAAGAGTTCAAAAATACACATCTTGGCCAAATTTTGAAGCGCAAAAGCATTTCGTTCAAGAGTTATAGGCGAACGAGTATTAGATATTTTTAGTAAGAAATGTATGGAGCGGCCATCTTTGTGCTCCTGAGAGGGGCACAAAGATGGCGGCCAAAAATTCAAAGTCTTAATTACACCAAAAATCACATCCAAAAATATTGTATTTGCTATAAGCTTAATTAACTCGGCTTATAAGCACTTATAATGCAAACAATAACTTTCAGCTGATTCAATTTTGTTTATTTTCGCGGCTTATCTGAAATAGCGTGACGCATTGCGTGACACATCGGAAGCAAAACATCGTTAAAACCTGAAACTTTTTGTGAAAGATTGTAACACTTGTATCCACATACCATGTTAGAAACAACTTTGTAGGACGTTTTCTTTAGATTTTTTAATTTTTATGACGTCATGTGAAAGCCAAGAATAGTCTAATACTTCCCAAACCGTGAATTTTTTCTATTACATTGGGCATTGGGTTATTCCAGAAAGACCCCCCCCCCCCCCCCCACCCCACCGACGGATGGCAAGATAGTTTCGTTTCGTGTGGAATGTAATTCGATCGCGCGCTCCACAATATTTGTTCTAAAGGTCAAAACATATTTCCTTGAATGAAAATGTCATTCCCTTGAATAAAAGAGTCAAACGCTCATCAGAATTCATTGATTTTCTGTTTCCGGAAGGCTTGGCGATTTATTTAGCCTAATTGCAGCGAGGAGCGCTGGGGTCTGCGAATTATATTAGTCTCAAGAGTCAAACGCGTTAAATTATCGCATCGAGGAAGCTCTCGGCAACGCATGCAAATCAAAGAATTTCTCGTGCGGCCGATAGTTCGCAAAAATTCTCACTGATAACAGAAATAAACAGTCCATGAAATGTTTCTTACAAAGTAAATGGACATTCAAAAATGTTATTTTCTTCACTGTAGTTTTCCAGGAATGCTTGAAAATTCTTAGTAAAGTCTGCCGCTTCGATGAGCTTCGAGTATGAATTCTGTAGGAACACATGTCTCGCTTTGTGCTGGGCTTTGTGTCTCGCTTTGTGATCCTCACAGGACGATTCCATCGCTTTCAGCTCTCTAACCGCCACTTCAAAGGCATACAAATCGTCTTAAGGACTCTTTCTTTCCATTTCGAAGTCTTCAAAGGCATGTTTACATTGGAAAATGAACGTCTGAAAAATTAAAGTGTAGAGCACAGAAGAGGCCATATTTGTTTGAATCTGAAAGTCTTCTCTGAGTGACAAACCGATTCTCTCTAGTCCTCCCTAAAACCCAGACATGTGCTCGGTAGACGGATTCTGATTGGTTTAACCTTCCTGAAGCCTTTTATAACAATAGGGGGCAAAAATAACTTTCTAGGGGGGGGGGGGGAGGGGAGAGTTCGCGTACACTAAACGTGATTACGGGCACGCCACTCGGCACGCCGAAATCACGAGGTCGCGTGTCAACCAATCAGACCAGTGAAAGTCGTCCCGCGGGATACGGGAAACTTTAAAAAAACAGGGCAATTTGTGACTACAAAAAGCGGGACAAAAGCTAAAAATAGAAACAAAAACCTTACCGAAACCTTGACTCATGCCGCTATGCGCATGAGTAATAAACATGTGTTCGTTCGATTATATCTTTCTATTATACAAGGTAAGATAAATGGACTAAAAATCGTTCAAATAGCGTAGAAACACTGTATAAAGATAGAATACAACACCAGTAAACGTTTCAACGATTTTATTCAGCAATTTGGATTTTATATATTGCTTAAAACGTTGAATTCGAAATTCCATTCGATGTCTTATACTTTTCAAATATCATTAAGGGGTGGACCATTAGAAATCCTGGGAGGGGGGTCAAAAATTTTTCAGTGTATGAATTTTTTTTTCGGCCCGAGTTTCCTGCAGGATTTTTTTTTTTGGGAGGTGCAAGCCTGCAGGTTTTTTTTTTCTGAGATCTTCTTTATAAATGCATGCAAGCTCCAATTTTTTGTTTTATACCTGGCCCAATCCATTTTTGGTATTAAACGCTGGAGAGTATATTTAAGTCAGACTGTGGAACCTTTGCCTAAAAAATGGCGAGAAATAAGAATTGAGATTGAGTGGTCGAGCGCCGAAGGCGCGAGCCGCTAGGGGGGTCTGGGGGCATGCCCCACCAGAAAACTTTGAAATCTGGATGCTCTGAAACTCCATTTCTAGTGTTCTGAGACAACAATTTCTGTCAAAAATGTTTGGCAAATTGATGTGGCTTCTCGTCGCTTTGCGTCTCTTTGTGTGGCTCCACATACAAGTACTCGATTTCATTTTATATTTCTTGCTGTTTCTTTAGTTTATCTGGATATCAGAGTTAAGTATACGCAATTTCGTCTTTTTGTATAGTGAGTATTATGAGAATTTGACGAAAATGACAGAACCGGATGTCAAAATCGGGATTTTTCCTATCCCGATCACATTGGTCGGGATTCGGGATTTTCAAGCAAAATCGGGGTAATCTCGACGAAATCGGGACGGTTGGACAATCTGTAATGTATTTAAAAAAAATACTTGCGTGTAGTAGAGCAGGTTACATATTTCATGATGTTTACAGTGTTTTCAAATATGTACATAAACAAGGTTTTAATTTAAGATGTTCAGGGGCGGATCCAGGAAATCTATAAAGAGGGGGCCGGAGCAATTTTTATAGTGACAATATGGGCGCGTTAGCGCCCATCAGGAGCGCCAAAGGCGTGACAATCTAGGGGGGTTCGGGGGCATGCCCCCCCGAAAAATTTTGATAATTGGAGTACTCGGAGATGCAATCTGGTGCATTCTGGACGCCTAAATTTATCAATTGCTTGGATTCCATATTGAACAAGAAATGCTGAAATATTTAATAAAATAAAGGTGTGGTTGTCAAAGAAGTACAATAAACACTTTTAAAATGATGCGTGTTTTGATGAATGACATGACCTTTTCCAACTTAACAATAATACTAAATCAAAAATGAGCCACAGCAATAGCTAGCAATTGCGGCGAGAACGCAACCTCGCGCGAAAGCAGCAACATTTCCCCCCGGAAAATTGATGCTATACTGCATGCATTCTGGGAACATTTGTGACCAAAAATGAAGGCTTCGGATGACAGATTTTAAGATAATTTTTCAAAAACAAATTAAACAAACGAAATATCCCGTGGAAATGACTTTAAGAAGAGTCACTGCAGGGGTTGATTAATGTCATCCTTCTCTGGTTACCCTTGGCATAGTCGTCAACAATTGCACCATAATCTAAAGCTACGTCATTGTGAACAAAGAGCAGCAACAGTTGAGGCGGTCTTCTCCCATGGTGCTTCTGTAAACATTCTTGAAACTTGTTTATAAAGGCGGGTTGATTCGAACAACGCTTGATAATGTTCATATTGATAATAAAGGAAATATATCTCAGGAAACAAAGCAAAAGCTGCAAAATACCATCTGACAGACGTTGCTAACTAAAATATTAAAAAAATAATAATAATCCCAGGCAAAAGGGGGGGCCGCGGCCCCCTCGGCCCACCCCTAAATCCGCCCCTGATGTTGGTACATGTACCAGATAGACCTTTGAGGCAGGTAATTTTTGACAGCATTTGACTCAACCTGAAGTTGCTTTTTGATGAATTTTACTACCAGAGAGCATGTCATACTCTCATATGTTCCAGTTTAAAATAAATAAATAAATAAATAAATAAATAAATGTATATATAACCAGTTGGCTTGCAGGATTTTATTTTTTTATGGTCAACTGCTTGCACGAATTTTTTTTGAGACAATTTTCCTTTGCAGGATTTTTTTTTTGGGAATTGTCACCCCCCCTCCCAAGATTTCTAATGGTCCGTCCCTAATGTGCAAACATTACGCTTGGGTTTCCTGTGGAGAGTTCACAGCAAATAGATTTCAGATTTTTTTGAGATATCGGATATTAAAGCGCCTGCCATGCAGGCTATATCGGATATCGGTGAGAATATAACGTCCATTGTGATCAATCGTGGGAAATGACTGGAGTGACTTATTTCAAGCTTTGTGCATTCTTCTTGGTGCCTGTGTGTTTAGCAGTATTCCCGACTAGAGTAACTGCTTTGCTTCTCAAGGCTGTGCTGGCGTTGTTGGCTTGCATTACGATTTTCGTGAGCCTTCATATTTTCAGCAAATGCAGGTCCAAATCTCACACTTTGCGAACTATGCTTCTGAATTATCTAGCTATAATGTTCGTTTGGATTTTCGGATGGCGGGCGAGAAAGCGACTAGAACAGGAGTCAAAACACTGCAGCAAAGTACAGGAGAAAATGTTGATGGAAATAATAAACAACAACAAGAACACTGTTTATGGCCGAGAGTTCAACTTTGAAAGCATAAAGAGTGGGAAAGACTTCATGGAGACTCATCCGCTAACAACAAAGTCTCATTACAAAGAGTACGTAGGTAAGTGTTGGATAATTTATACCGAACACCGCGGAGTAAAAGTCCGCCATTTTGGAAATGTGAGCAGCCCATTTCCGAGTTACGTTATGCCTCGTTGTCAAAGCGAGGCCAGGTGTAAAGCCTTTCATAGGGAAATGAGTTTTATTTGCATTTGAATAAAACCTAATTTACATATGAAAGGTTTTGCACCTAGCCTTCCTTTGACAATGAGGCACAACATAACTCGGAAATGGCCTAATAGGACTTAGGGGCTATTCACATGATACCGGAATGAGTTTCATTCAGGAATTAGTTTTATTCAGGAATAATTTTCGTTCCAGAGTGAAGTTTGAACTGCATTTACAAGACAAGATCGACTGGCTCATCCTAAGGTGTTATCGCTCTCGTTGTTTTTGCGCCATATTAGAAAACGTCATCTTGAAAACGATACGCATGCGCCACTCGCCCCAGACTACATGGTTTGCAGTTTTCATCTCGGAACAAAGTTTGTTTTCAGTTTACGTGATACCAGAATGAAATGTCATACCAGAATGAGAATTTCATTCGGATTGAAAACTGGAATGAACTCATTCCGGAATGACTTGTACAGGAACAAATTATTTTGTCTCGGTATCATGTAAACAGATACGGAGAAATATATGGAGATGGAATGAACTCGTTCCAGAATGAAAGTGATTCCGGTATCATGTGAATACATGTAGCCCCTTACAGTGTTTTTATGGGAGAACACCGGAACTCAATGTCAAATAATTTCGGACAACAAATTTAAAATTCTGTGGAAGATTATTCCACAACAGTGCCCCACTATAGCAAAGACTGCATTTTAAAAAATCTGTATGGGGCTTGGGCAGACAGAATTTGTTTTCCTTGTCTCTTAATTCATAGTCTGTGCTGAAAGGTGTAAACAGGCCTTGAAGATACTTCGGAGTTTGGTTGGTTTCAGTTTTAAACATTAGTTTCGCTTTGACTTTCTTCCGTCTGGCAGAGAGGTCATCCCATCCTAGACTAGTGCAAAGGGTAGTAGCACTAGAATAAAAATCAGACTTAGTAATAACCCTAATGGCGCGATTTTGTAATTTTTAAAGCTTATCAGCCAATTCAATACTTTGACCATCCCACACAGGGCAGCAGTTGTCAAAGTGCGGCTCGATAAGAGCTTGATATAGAAGAATAGCCGTTTCTTCACTTATAAAGGGCCTCAGCCTTTTAAGTGCCCCTATACCAGAAGAAATGGTCTTGGCGATTTCTACAACATGTTTGGACCAATAAGGGTACCTTTTTAACCGTGAATAATGAATGGATAATCACTGATGAGGACAGTTTCACTTGCTCGCCCACTCCTTCCATCAGCTTTAAGCTTTTCTTGGTAATTCCGCTGACCAGCGCGTAAGGCTTTCGTACTGGCAAAGGAATAGTCAGTCGCCAAAAAAGGGGACATTCCAAAACCGCTGCTCTGGTGTTTTGTATTTGGAGTCATTTAATGGACCATTAAAACTGACCTGCAGGCTTAACATTGATATTTTTCATCAGACACGCATTTTAATACGCATTTTACCGCATATCTACGTTGATATAATAAACTTTTATCTGCACAATCACCATTAATCTTGATAGCCTAGTGACGTAGAACAAGTGACTACCTTCGGATGTTGGCATTTATCAAAAGTCATTACGTTTAATTTTAAAAAATGTTGAACCATGTCGGTATAAAAACATCAGCTTACTGCAACATTGCATTACACGTTAGCATTTCTTATTCATGGATTGGCTCATGGAGTGAGGTGCGGGATTGCGGAAAATTGGTTCTACTCTTTTCAATTCTTTTTAGAACGAGGCATTGAGACAATAAGCTCTATTCTTATTCAATGAGATGCAAATTAGTATCTTCCAATTTTCTGCAATCCCGCACCTTTTAGGGCTCATGGGAGCCCTTGATTGAGGTTGAAGTTTAGAAAGGGTAGGGAAAACTGCCATTTAGGTTGCACATCAATCAATTATCTTTATTTAAATATGGAATCCTTCTCATAAAAATGCTCTTCCAGAGAGCCGTGCAAAAATCATGCAGTAAAAATCAAATATATTAGATAAGTATGGTCGTTAAAATTGTACTTAAAAACAAATGTGAGATAAACGATTTCAGGCTTGTCTACCTAGTAGCCTAGGTAGATAGCTCAAATTTAGAGAAATTTAGAAAAATAAGAGATTATAAATTTATAAGGTATTAAATGTAGAATTTAGTGTACCTGCAGTTGTTGACAACACTGAAGGGAATATTAAGAATAACTCAATATTTGCCTCTTTCCATGAACACTTTGTTTCCTTTTTATTTTTTGAAGACAGAATTGCTAAGGGTGAAGATGCAGTGTTGACAAAGGAGAGAACAAGTAAATTGGCTGTTACGACAGGAACGACAGGTCCCAGTTCTATGATACCACGTGTACAAAGTCAGAGGAATGCATTTTTCATCGCTTTAGCAGCATTAACAAATGCCATGTTTAATGCATATCCTAAGGTGTGTTGGAATGTGGAGGACAAACTGCTGCATTGGCAAAGATTAGGCATCCCTCCTTATTCTGGGGGGGGGGGGGGGGTGCACATAGAGTTATGGGACTTAGATGCATCACACTGGGCAGATTCACTACATCACACCCTGTGGTTTTCAGTGGTGTGCTTTCCATTTAACATCCCTCCTACAACACTCTCAACACCTCTTTTCCCCGCACAAGACCGGCATCTGGTGATAAGGCAGCGGGTTGGGGTGGGTCAGGGCTCTCCCTAAGGTACAGGGATGCTTGTCTGAAATTTTGAATTACACCTCTAAAAGAGACCAATCTGGGTATGGCTCAAATTTTATTGACTCCTAAAAGATACCATTCTAAAATTAAGTATAGACAAGCAAGAGTTACGAGACTTAATGATGACAAGCACTTTGTCATCGAATGCTTTGATTTGTTAACAGACTTTAAATACCTTGATGGGTTAAAATATTGGCCCTGAGTCATGCCAAAATCCTTCATTTTCATCCCTAATGAGACAACAAGCATCCCCATACTTTCCATATGGGAGTCCCATCCCCCACAACCGTAAACCTCAACAAAACCAAGTGAATGAATCTCTACCACCTAGATAGGGCTAGCCACCTTTTGAAAAGCCGGGGCCTGGTACAGTTCAGTTTTTATTTTAATAATATTATTTTATTTTTTCGTTTTATGCTTAAGGTGAAGATTTTTTTTTTGGTAATTATATTTCTAACTGAGTTGATTTCCTTACACCCCAAAAAGTTATCAAAATTTTGTGTTGTGGTTACCTCCAATGCAGACTCCCTGTTGTCACACAACCCATTCCTGGGGAGGGGGGGGGAAGGGGGGGGGGGGGAAAGACTCCTATATAAAAATGACTGAGGTGCTTGTCGAAAAACACCTTAAATTAAAAGGTACCAGAATCTTATTTCATAGGCGTGGCTCAAATCTACTTTTACCTTTAAGAGATACCAATTTTAAACAACACAAGACGTATTCTGTCAAAATAGCTCATTAGCAGGCGCAAAGGTTGGCTTGTGATGTTTGTATGTTAGTTTGTTTGTATGTCTTGGGTTATGTCACACCAATCAGATTGCCTCTAGTATGTACACCATGTACTATGTCAGCCAATCAATTTTTCACTTCTAAAATGGTATTCCTGAAGGTCAAAGAAGGGCACTTGACATGAATTAAAAATCAGCCATCTTGAATCTTCGCGATTGTTGCCTCAAACACTAAAAGTGTAAAGTTTTGAAAATTTGTTGGTTGGGAACTGTGCTCTAATCCCGACTGGCTTGCTAACATGGCAATATCAAGGACATTTATTTGGAAATAACACCAATAATGTGCCCTATGCATGAATGGTAGAATGGTCTGCAGGGGAATGAGACATCTAAAAAATGTGGACTGCGCTTACCTTAATAGGTGAGCTTGTACTAAAGTAAGAAAGTATAGTTTTATTGCAAAAAAGGAAGCGGATTTCAAATAAGCCTGGGTTTCAAGCGATTAATTACTATTTAAAATTGTTTTTTTTGTTAGTCACGCTGTCTGCACGTGAAAATATTGAATTTTGTCCTTATAGAAACTTGCCTGTGATGCATCATTGGATTTCAACAGAGAAAATGTAATGCAATTTATATACAATTTACAGTATTTAAAACGTTTATCTTTCTTTGAATTAATGTGAGCAGATGTGTAGGTTATTAATTGTATGCTTCAAGCGATTACTATAAGCGAGTACTACGTAACAACTGTATTAAGGTGGTTCAAAGAAGTGTTGTGTCACTAATTTAATTAGCTTGTGGTTTGGAGTTGAAAACAATTTATTTTGATTAGTTTGCGTCTTCCAGGCCAAAGGGAACCATTTCCACGTTTCTTTTGTGAATAATAAAAGCAACTTTAAAAAAAAAGACTAGATACGAATTTCCAGGAAATAATAAGCTTTCAATTTGTCAATTTGGATGCATCAAATTTCTGTGCAGCACTTTTCTGGTTGACATTTAATTACACTGATTACTGAAACAAGCTGCTCACTTCACTGAGGCCGTAGTTTCACCATAATTTAACTCCAGAAATCGTGAAAAAAGCTAGCCAAAACTTGTGATTTTGTTCCCACCTAATTTCATACCTAACCTTTTGGGCTAGAATACAAAAACAAACTTTGCATTTGTCCACCTAAATAGAGCTTTGGTCCAAGAGGGCCTGTTTCTCATTTCTAACTTTTCGGGCCCAGAACTATATTAAAATCAGAATCTATAAAATGATGATGCATTTTTTAGCCCTCAAACCAGCTCGACTTGTTTCGTCAATTTAGAATTTTATTGCTTAGCTTTCAAAACCAACAAAATTTTAATCTTCAATGAATACATTATTGCGCACATAAGATAGCTTTCTGGGCCCGAAAGTTATCGGGACTTTCAAGAAACGGGGCCCAGTTCGTGAACTTTTTTTTTTTTTTTTGGGGGGGGGGGGGTGGGGGAGGATTTGAAAAACGTATATCTGCCAGCGGTTATTTATGCGAGTTTACTTCCGCTGTTTTGTTGCTTTCACCATTTCATATCATTTAGCCAGTAATTTTCAAAATAGCTCATGCACGCATTGTGTGCCTATGTTTTGGCTCAGTACTCTAAAAGGTACAGGTACTGCAATAATTCTAACTGTGGCCATTTTAGGTTTCAGCACCCTATGTGTTACCAATCTACAATTTTTGACCCCAAAAGGTGCAAGGATCACCCCCGTCATTTTCATATCAGTCTCCCCCCCCCCCCCCCCCCCCAGGCTCATTCCTCACCCATGAACGTCTGTGAACAAAACCAACAAAAATGTTCACCAATCACAGGCCATTTTTAGGTTTTTGTAACCAAAATTGAATGTTCACTTAATTGTTTTCAAGTTGTTACCAAGCAAATGATTCAAAGAAGTTAATAAGCTTTCAAATAAACGCATTAGCTTTGAAATCCCTTAATACAATCAGTCAAAACGATATTGCATTAAAAGCGTTGTTATGGTGGGGAGGAAATACCCATAATGCTCACGGAAGAAAACAGTGATGAGTGGCTCTTCTTTGGCTGCAAAAAAGAAGGTATTTGTTGGCTGGTGTCAAGCAGATGATTGTATATCATGGGGGAGGAATGGATTGCAGGTTGAGCCCAAAGGATATCTGCATTATTGGAGGCTAGCATTGTGTGCTTGAATCCAATTTAAAATTATTTACCACAGTGACACTGCTAAAAGTCAAGTTAAGGATTATCAAAAGCTTGAAACTTAATTATAAAATATCAAAAACAAGTAAAAATTAACCTTACGTTGTTTCCTATTCACGAGATGGCTCTTAGAGCCTTTGATTACTCGTTAGAAGTACCTGAATAAAACATTATATTTACTGATAATTCCTCAATATGATATGAATTTTCTATCAGTATTTTATAAGATTCTAAAAATCATTCATTGTCATGTTATCATATGACAAAAAGCAATTGCATAGCATGCAAATATATATATCAACTTATTTATACTTAGCTCTGCTACCGCAGCATTGAGCACTTTATGCCAAGGTAGACTTTACCTCCACATTTATATATATAATATATATATTTGTTTGCATGCTATGCAGATTTTTGTCATGATAACATGACAATGAATGATTTTTAGAATCATTATATATATATATATATATATATATATATATATATATATATATATATATATATATATATATATATATATATATATATATATACACACATATAATGTTGCTTATTGAAGAATACTCTCCTTCACGGACATTACATAGTTCCTCTAAACATTCAGTTCTAACTCCTCCATCTATCAAATCAATCATGTATGGTGATTGCACCTTCTCATCTTCAGCGCCAAAACTTTGGAATCTATCCCAATAGACATAAAATCTGCCAGCACTATATATGGAAGCATTTAGGTCAAAATGAAAGACATTTCTTTTTAGGGAGAGTTTTTGGTCAGATGACATTTGATACTATTTTAAACAAGTAGACATTTTTTTATTTTCATATTTCATACCTCCTACTGATATATTAGGCACTTTGAGTATTAGAAATGCACCAAATAAGAACCTAGGTATTATATTTATTATTATTATTATTATTATTATTATTATTATTATTATTTCACAGGGGTTTTTTCCCAGGGGTAATATGTCCAGTCGGGTCTCCTCCCGAGACCTTAGACTTCCATCACTTTCCTTAGGATATGGGCCGATCCATTATTATTATTATTATTATTATTATTATTATTATTACTTATTTTTATTGAAATTTTTTTAGTAACACTTTTACGATATTTTATGGATTGTAATTATGAATATTTTTAGCATTTTAGTAGGTTAATAATTGTAAACGTGAAGTTATTTGAGAATTGTTTTAATTAATTGTAAACGTAAGATTGTTGGATATTTTTAATAAAGGTTTTATAATTATTAAATAAAATGTTTTATTTTTTCCCTATTGCAGACTTTCAACTTGCAACGAATTTTGTCTTTCTATCTACAAAAGAAAGAGGAGCTAACTGAGAGTGGAATTCGCAAATGCCCTATTTCCAACGAGCCCCCAAGCGGACCTCGATTATCACTCTTTTCAACTCCTGGTCCTGGTTTTTATATCTCAGACAGTCATGCTTCACAATATGTTCATTTGCTGTTTGGTTTAAAAGATCGCAACATTGGCATTATATTTACAAACTTAGCTGAGACTACTTTAAGAGGGTTCCTTGCTCTAGAAGATAACTGGCAACAACTCATTAAGGATATTGAAGAAGGAAGGTTAGATTCTGACTTGGAACTAGATTCTGAGACCAGAAGGTATGAATAAAAAGTAAATCAACTTTAGTATAAACGTTAGCCTTATTTTTACATTGGGGTATTGAGTTAGAAGAAAATCGGTGAATGAAGTCAATGGAAGAGGATGGCGGAGGGGGGGGGGGGGGGAGGAGGGAAAGGCTGTAAAACATGGAAGAATAAGATAAATATAAGGGAGAAATGCAAATTCCCAAGGTGTATGGTAGTGGGAACAATGGAGGGAGAGTTTTATAATAATTGCAATTAAAAATGTCCAATGATACAAGAGTCACCAACGAAGTAAGAGGATTACCAGGAGAAAAGGGTATAAGAAACAGTGTCCCCTGAACACCCTCCCTGATTACAGTCATGCAAGAGCAGACATGTGTTATTAGTCTATACCTCTTTTCTGTGGTTAGTGGTTTGCAAAGAAGGTCCTACAAATTTTTCCAATTGAATTCACAGAGGAGGGCCCTGGGACCCCGGGGGGGGGGGGGGGGGGTCTCATCATCATCATCATCATCATCATCATCATCATCTTTATTTAAAAAACACGGTAAATACATCAGGCATTAACAATTTCATATAAACTACAACTTAATAAAAAAACTATGTATGTAAATTAATCTTCTATAATTTAAAAATATAACTAACTATTAAAGAAAAGTAAACTAAAATAAAGCCTGTTTTACATGAATGCCGTGTCGGAATTAATTAAGAATCGTCGGAAATTAGTCAGAGATGTTGCCTGCCTAGCAGCTGAGGGTAGACTGTTCCAGAGGACTGCACCACTATAGGCAAAGCTCTCAGCTATTATAGTGATGGGAAGGTGTGAATGAGGCCAAATTTTTACACCCAAACAAGTCCTATAATTAGGCTAAAACCAGACTCAAAACAAACTCCAGAACAGCCTAGAATATAACCCCCCAAAGAGTTATTTATTCTCTCTGCATAAAAATATTATGCTTTTTGTCAACCCCAAGAAAGTCATCACCAAAATCTTTAACCCGAAAAACGTCACCACAAAATTTCTAACCCCATAAAAGTCCTCAGATTGTTAATTTTAAACCCAAAAAAGGCCTTTGCACCTCAGTCACTATTATACTAGAATACCCCCCCCCCCCCCCCTGGGGCCTGGACTTGCTGCCCTCTGTTCCCAACCAATTTTACAGTATGTTTTGACCAAATGGAGGCTATTGTTTTATTGAGGAAAAACAGCGAAGAAGGGAAACCTCATTCTCTAGTTGCATATTTTTTCTTCGCTGTTTTTCCTCATTATAGTTTTTTATTCTAAGTACTTAAAAAACAGCAAGTTTGAGGTTGTGGTCATTTTAATATAAGTTTCAACGTATTGTTTTATAATTGTTTATAAAAATCAAAATGTCCTTTAATTCATTTTGTTAATGTTGTAGTGAGCTGAACAGTTACCTTAAACCAGACAAAAAGCGAGCTGAAGAATTAAGGAAAGAATTCCAAGCAGGATTTGATGCAGTGGGTACACGAATCTGGCCAAACTTGAAAATTTTACTTTGTGTAACTACAGGTATGATTGTGCTGTTTCTTTTTATTACCTTTTGTTTCCCCCCTCTCTCCAGTCTGTCTGCCCTCATTTTTCATGCTCATACGTGCATGGGTTTTTAGCTGCTCCACCACGCCACAATCTTACATACATACAAACATACATACGTACATACATACATACATACATACATATAACTTAATTTCAACTCGGAAAAATCATTCAGTATATAAAAAGTGACAATTGCCTGGGGGGGGGGAGCACAAAGTGCCTGCGCCAACTTTCAACTTTGATAACTTCCTTAATATGTATTCAAATGCCATCAAACTTTGTAATTTGATATGACATTTTATTGATCATGTGACTTGATGTTTCCATAGCAACAAGATTTTGACAATCATGTTTTTTTGTAATTTGCATATTTTTACCTTTGAATGGAGAAAAACAATGTTTATTGGAATAACTTTTACGTTTTATGTCATTTAGCGTTTATTTATTGGTTTTGATTAATTTTAAGTCAATTTGGACGGTTTTTAAGAGGTTTTAAAAACTTTCAGAAATCCAAGATGGCAGCCGTATGACTAATTACCAGAAATCCATAAGTGGGTTGAAATATGCAACTGTCCCTTGTATGCTTCAAAACAAGCTTTCGGTTATTCAATTTGCTAAGAAGTTGTTACAGCCATATTTGGAAAATCAAGATAAAAATATTAACCAATCAATTCGCTAGAACAACTTGCTTCCAATCTCCCTGGACCGAGGGGTTTCCAAATATGGTATTAAGCAAAAAATGAATATTCGGAAGCTGTGAATGCATGTTACACGTTTTAACTCACTTATGGGTTTCTGTAATTACCTAATAACTACATCATATGAAGTCATCACTCGATTGTGCATTGTGTATTGTGCATTGTGTATTGGACATACTATGTACCCTCTAGGTTTCATTGTCATAGCCTTAATAAGTTACAAGCCCCCCCCCCCCCCCCCCCCCCCCCCCCCCCTCAGCTCAGGAACTCAAAAAAAAACCTGGCAAAATAGGGTTACCGCCTGGTACAGGCAACTGATGCTAGAATAAGTCACTTACACCTAGAAGTCCCTACTGTTAACACTTACAAATTATCACACGACAGACTATTGAAACTCCTGGGTTCAAACCATTTAGTTACAATAAATTGGTAGGCAATGTTGCACACAAGCCACAGGTGACCCACACACAAGCCACAGGTGACCCACACGGCCATAGCCTATCCCAGTTTCTGTAGCATGGATGGGATGTTAGTCAATCGCAGGGTTACCCCCCAGAATTTTGTCGCCGATACCCATTTATACACCTGGGTGGACAGAGATAATGTGGAGTTAAGTTTCTTTTCCAAGGAAACAACACAACGACCAAGACCAGGCCTTGAACCACTGACCCTTGTATCTGAAGTCTAACATGCTTTGGAACACTGCACCACCACACCTCCTCCCATTACAATAATTTATATACCATATTTTCACTTGGGAACAAAATAAACAGCGTACGACAGTGAAAGTTCTCCTCCATAGCTGGTATGAAATGGCAGCAACTGTTTATGAAAGGAAAACTTGCACTGCGAGCATAATGTTGGAGGGTAACCCTGCAATGGACTAGATAGATAGATTATCTTTATTTATACACAATAAAATACTTAAGCTTTCCAGCTTGTGGGATCGTGTTGACGTTAAGTAAAAAAAAAATACTAAGAACTATGTTACACTATTTACATCCAGTAATAACAGTTGCTTCATACAGAAACTGGGTCAAGCCCTGTGGCCTAATGTGGGCTGCCTGTGGCTCATGTCTGCTTTATATTTTACCGAGCCTATTGAAATTATTAAAATTGCATTTTTTTTGCATTCTTTGTTAAGGTTCACAGGAGTTGTATGCAAAAAAATTGCAAGAAAAATACACAGGTCACATTCCCATGTATTCTGCTGTTTACACAAGTACAGAGTCACCGATTGGTGTAAATTTGTGGCCAAAGGATAAGCCCGTGTACCTTCCTATTTTATCAGCTGCATTTTTTGAGTTTATTCCTGTTGACAGTTGCTACGAAGAACAGCCAAAGGTACATGTAGTTTTTTTTATCTTACTGTTTTGTTAATGGTACCACTATCTTAATTTACTAATAATAGTCGGAATCCAATCAAGTGTCTGTTGTCCTTAACAAGGTGACTGTGAAGCAGGGTTCAACCCCCATATAAAAATGATTAGCTTGTGAACAGACCTCCTTTTGGGAATATGACGAAAGTAGATAGTGGCGAAAAGAAAACTCGCCATTTTTTTTTTTTTTTTGCCCTATATCCCACTAGAGAGACTTTCCACAAAAAATGATGGGGTGCTTGTCGGAAATTTTCAAAAAACACCCTAAAAAGTACCGGCATCTGGATTGATGGACATGGTTTAAATGGATTTTTATCCCTAACAGGTATGTACCAATTCTAAAGTTCCTGTCACGGTACCAATCTCCAAATTTTGACCCCTAGCACCCCCTTCATTTTTATATGGGAGTCGGCGGTTCAACTGAGTTGAACTTTCTAACTTCCCTAAGACTTCTTTTCACAAGGACACCCGCAATGGTAGGAAAGAGGACTCCCTGACATGCATTTAGGCACGCTCTAGTACGTTATATCACTTGTGGCATCATTGACCTGTTCAACACATGATCTTTTCGACAAACGAGAAAAGTACGTACAATAAAAAACAAAGAAGTTCTCCTTGCAAAATGGACAAAAAATTTGCCTTAACTTAAAAACATTTTCAGCAGAAAGAAAGAAGAAATATTTATTTTTATTAGAAAAGGTTCATGTATTTGGACAAAACCTCTAGTCCGTTATCTGTTTCGGTTGCCTTTGCAGACTTATTTAGCTGAAGACCTAGACGTGGATTCTCTTTATGAGTTAGTTGTTACCACTCCTGGGGGTCTTTATCGATACAGAATTGGTGATGTGGTCAAAGTTGCACGCTTCCACAACAATACTCCCGTATTGGAATTCCAGTATCGCAAAGGGCAATTATTCAATTTTTGTCGCACGACTGAGAAAATGATGTACAATGCTCTGGTGGAATCCATTCAAAGCTTTGGCGGGAAAATTCAGCTGGAGGATTACACATGCGCAGAAAATGTGTTGTTTAACGCTTTGCCAGAGACTGCGACCCAGCAGTCAAAGGGTACTTTTCACGTGGTATTTGCTGAGTTGAGTGGCATTTTGACGACAGAAGAAACCATTTTATTGCAAGAAAAGGTAAATTGCATAAACCCCTTTAGAAGCTGAACTTTTTGCGTAAGTTTGGCTCACAATTCATCATTGTATTATGCTTAGTAGGTTGTCCCTCAGTGTAGACTACCAGTTGCAGTTGTACCCTTTCAGTCAGTTGAGGGGCGAGCCTGTGCGCTTATTACATCACGAGTTCATTTGACAAGGTTAACAAGTGCGAAACCTCTATTTTCATTGGCCGTTCTAAAACAGTACCTGCTATTGTTTATAGGGATAGGGGCATTGTTTAGGTCATTCATCTATTGTTTTGGTGAGCCAATAAAACAACTCGTTCAAAGGAGGTACGACATGACCCGAAATATTAAATAGCCACCGAATACAAATATAGAATTAGTTCGATGGAGAGTCTAGGAAGTCGTCAGCAAAGACAGGTGTACTTGTTAACTTACGGTATAGCCAACCTGTCTATTTTCCCTACGAAAGAAAGCTTTGCCAGTGCCGTAGTGAACGCATTTGAAACAACAACGCAGGCCAAGGTATTACATTGGGTTGTTTCTATGGAGGCACATAACGATGAGCATGAGAGTCCAAATCCCAGTCATTATCACATGGCTGTGAAATGTTCGATATTGGTTTGAGCCCATGCAAAAGATGCTTTGCAAAACTGATTTTGGACCATAAATAAACAAATTAAGATCATATACAAAGCGATGTCAACATGTTAAACAAATGATGTCACGCACGTCCTGTCACCGGTTGACAGTGCTCCGTCTGCGCCATTACATTTCTCCCTAAGAAAAGTCCATATTTTGGTGTGAAAAACGCGTTCCTTTAACTTAAAAACATTTGAAATCTAATGAAATTCAACATTTTGCTTTGTTCATAGCTGAATAATCAATGCCACAAAACGTCGTGTTATAAAAAGAACAATGCTCCGTCCAAATCAAGTGTAGTTGAAATATTTATAAAGCAGGTTTTTATGTTTTGCATGGAGAAATGATGAGATTCACACATTGCTGTTGTAGTTTCCACATGCTTCTCCATTTTCGTTATTTTCGTTATTTTGACATTGTATTTTGTTAATAGGCATATAGAAATACACCATGGGTTCTTTCCAGCAAAGGATAGACGCAATTTTACAGAGGGGAAATGTGTTGTTACTTCAGTTCACCTGCATGTGGGCTCCGTTTACAGACATTACGCAAGATTATAATCACAGACCTTTCAAAGTAAACTTTTATATTACATAATAAAAATAGACATTTTACAGTGTTTTCGCTTACAATTTTGTATTTGATCGTATTGCCATTAGACAAGATAATTTCACTTATTCGGTTTGGCATACTTCTTGTAGCGCGATCAATGAGTTCAGAGTTTACAGAGTCAAACCAACGAATAACTCTCATTTTAAATTCCTCAAACGACTCCTTTACAATGTTTAGCCGTATGGCCTCGTCTTCTAACACTTTTCTAATGATATTAAAAAGGTTTTCAATAGGTAGGTCTGGAGAACGAGCTGGAATTCAGTGGAACTCAGCGCCGATCTTTTGCAAGGCTAACTTAGCGGATTTACTTGTCTGTGAGGGATCATTGTCCATTATAAACACCCTCTGACCTGTACCACCGGATTAAGCAAAACACAAAGGGAAATGATTCCTTAAAAAAGAAGCAAAAAAACTTTCCGTCTGTTATATAATCATTCTCGTCCCCAGAGCTCAACGGTTTTTTTTTAACTTGCATCTTGTGTAGCTCTGGTAACGGACAAAAATTTGAATTTTTTGATGGGCCGTTCATTCTCGACCCCAGAGCTCACGGTCTTTTTTTGGGAAAAGAGAAGAGCTCTGGGGTCGAGAATGATGGGCCGTTTAAAAATGAATGCGCAATAAGGTAAACAATTTTACGCCTCTACGCATACGGTTTTTACTTCCGGTTGAATTTCAAATGTTGAAGTCCTATGACTACATCAACAAAACCAACGTTTTAATTTCAACGCATTCAACGACCAATGTCACCCAGTTTTGTTTGGTTTAGAAGGTAAAGATACGGCTGCTAAATTTCAAAGTATAACGGGATCTGATTGTCGCTAAATATGAGCGATTCGTTTCCGAAAATAATCAGTATGTGTCTTGGAAGACGAAGCTAATAATAAGCGGCCACAAATATTAAAGAAGTATATAGAGTACCGAAGTGTGACTTCACACTTGTGAAATTATGGGATTTGATTAGATATTCGGAGAGGGCATGACGAATAATGGCCGCATGCGTCAACGCGTCTTAGAGTCTCATGCGCATGAGACTCTAAGACGCGTTGATTGAAGTTACCAATTTTTCTGTGCCCGCTTTTAATATTTAATTTATTGATTCCCGATCAAATCCACACTCGTCTATTTCTTTCCAAGCCGTTAGTTATTTCTGTTACATTTGAAAAGACTACTTAAAAAATAGGTAACTCTCAAATAAAGCAAGGACCACTTGGACAAACAGCACGGCGAAGTGAAGCCGGAACTTGGTGTAGATCAGGATCAGCAGTATTGAATAAAACTTAAAACTAAATGCAAGGCTGATCGGACAGCTATAAAGGGTATTTTATTGCCCAATATTTCGGTTAGGCAAAACTAACCTTCATCAGGGGCTACAAAGAGCTAAGTAAAAATGGAATAAAACGGTTACAAGATATAAAATGATTCAAATGAAAGATTAAATATGATTGGTTAGCAGAAACGTTTACAAAGGCTACTATAAAAATAGAAAGTATATTAAGTTTCATCGCGTCTGTTCATCCCATTGGGTTCAAGAGTCTTGCCCTTGGAAATTAAAAATGCTTCTCTGGCCTTACGAATGGCGTCTCTGTCAGAGTTAATGATTTCAAGGGGAATGAGTTCTATGTCGTTGATTGAATGGCCAGGAAGAGTAAAGTGATCTGAAACGGCGGTAGGCTGATGAATGTGATGTTGGTTAATGGCTTTTTCGATTGCGCGTCTGTGTTCGCCAAATCTGTCGCTGAGATGTCGTTTAGTCTCTCCTATGTATTGTACTTTGCATCTGCAGCACTGTATCATATATATAATATATTATTTTTGTTAACCAATCATATTTAATCTTTCATTTGAATCATTTTATATCTTGTAACCGTTTTATTCCATTTTTACTTAGCTCTTTGTAGCCCCTGATGAAGGTTAGTTTTGCCTAACCGAAATATTGGGCAATAAAATACCCTTTATAGCTGTCCGATCAGCCTTGCATTTAGTTTTAAGTTTTACTTAAAAAATAGGCAGTCGAGAACTGCATGTGGCCCACATGCTGTGAAAAGAAAATTGATAATCAATGTAAAGACTTAGTTTTCCTGTGTTACTAAATCGCATGCAACCGGTGTAAAATGGGTTATTACAGAATCCCTCCCCCCACCCCCCCCCCCCCCCCTGACGGATGCAACATTTTTTTACCCCTCCCCCGCCCGGATTTCCCGGCCAGGCCGACCCACCCTCGCACCTTGATTTTTAACCCAGATACCCGCTCCTGCCCGGATTGCCATTAACTTTTTGTAGGCCCAAAATATACAGGAAATTGCATTCAGGAGATCAGGGATTTTTTAAAGTTTTCAAATCTTTGGTGATAATTGCTATGAATAGCCCTTTTCACGGTTAACTCTGCTCATTTGCATTACAATGAAATCTAGCATGTATGTGAGGCAATTTCGGGCTATTTTGTAGTCCGAAATTGCCTCGCATCCACGTT
This sequence comes from Cladopsammia gracilis, assembly GCA_022457155.1. Lineage (NCBI taxonomy): Eukaryota > Metazoa > Cnidaria > Anthozoa > Scleractinia > Dendrophylliidae > Cladopsammia > Cladopsammia gracilis. The sequence continues at coordinate 141,248 of JAJGOT010000010.1, forward strand.
GGATACCATTGTAATGCAAATGAGAAAAATCAACCGTGAAAAGGGCTATTGGTCAAACATTTTGTAAATAAACGTTGCGTGACGCATTTACTAAAATGTCTCCGTGATTTTAAGACCAAATCGAAATTAAATGTTTCCATAACTTAAAGCTAGTTCTTTAAAAAAATGCTTTGATTTTGCCATCTATAATACGTTTTTCCAGGCTTCACAGTTTCTTTAAAGTGTTGTCGCAAATACACAGTTTTGATTTATGCAAATTTCAAGAGAAACGGTAATGTTTTGAAATGACCACTGAATCCAAAATATATTTTCTATAAAAGGTCGAAACTTCCTTGAATGAAAATGTCTTTCCTTTGATTAAAGAGGCAAACACCTTTCAGAATTCAGTGATTTTCTGCTTCTGGAAGTCTTGGCGATTTATTGTATCCTAATTACTATGAGGAACCGGCTAGCGTCTGCGAAAATATAATAAACATCACAAAATAATTCAATTCAACAACCTATTTTTATTATGCTTTCTAAAATTTCCGACTTTTCCTGTGCAATAGAATGCCAATCTTATCCGGAAAGATGATTCACATAATGCTTTCGCAAAATCAAAAAAAGTTCTGAATGGTCAATGGTACAGAAATGAAATGCTGGCAGCGTTTGAATTATGAGTTCGGATAGCTCATGGTTACCCTGGGTGCCAGAGGTTTTTATTTTTTAGTGAAAACGGCGAGTTTGAGCGGCGAAGCCGCGACTACGAGGCGCAACGCGCCTTCTTCTAACCGTTTATGCGGTTAATTTCACTCGTGATATTCAGAGAACGGACCTCTGGATCCAGGGTGGCCCATGGTCTGCAAACAAACACTTCGATTCACAGCTCGATTTTTCACTTAACCTTTTTCCAAACCACGAAAACACTTAAAATAATCTTTGAAAACAATTCTTGGCCACATTTGGTGAAAGCTGTGTTTGGTAAAGCAGTAAAAAGAATGAGAAAGTTCCGTTTACCTTTCCCATGGATCCAAAGCGCGCACGTACAAACAGCTAGAACTTAACCTGAGTATAGCCCCCTCTCCCAAGGAAGGCCTGATAGTCAGGGTAGCTAGAACTGCCTTCAGGCTGTGCCTTGACAATCGAGTCGTCCAATCCGAAGCTATCAGAACTGTCTCATCGTACAGAAATTGGGTGAACTCGGCATAACTTCGCGCTTACTTAGACAGGTGATAACATAGTAGTTACTAGTAACCTATTAACCACAAAAAGCAAAAGAGTCAGTAAAAATCGACATTAATATGACACGCATTCCACAGTCCATAATCCACAGAAGTCCAGTCCCGAAGTCTATTTTTTTTTATTACATCCCATGGGCTGAAGTAACGTTGCTGTTTTGCCGTGTGTTTCTATTGTTCTTTGTTTAAAAAAAGTCTTGAAATTACTCACCACAGGCAGCGAGGACTGCTCCAACACAGGCATTGTAAAGAGTTGGCAGTAAATAGGGGAATAAATTGACAATATGCTTACCAGCGCGAGGGATCGATGTTTGTCATTTTTGCCTCGGAAGAACTCTGATTAAAAATAGCTCTTAGTTTTTCAGAATCGCGACAAATTTGGCCTCAAGTTGTATGCTGTGTATAAAAGCAATTTTCACCTCGACAGGAGAAATGCAGGACTGACTTATCACCAATAAGACCAAATGACGGAAAATGTTTGTCATGCGCATGCGTAAGAAACATTTGTCTTATATTTCAATGTACCATAAGAAAAGAAGCAATTTATATTTTAATATTTTAAACAAGATAAAAAGACGTCCGACATGGAGAAGAGTTACTTCTTTCATTGGCCCATTTCACACAAGTCGTCCAACGATTTGTTCGTGTGAATTCTAGACGGACAACTCACTTTGTGTTGGTCATCGTAAATTCATATCTGAACGAACAAACAGACGATTTTGAAAGCAAGGGGCCTGGCACTAACAGGCTTGGTTACCTTGCTTCCCATCCGCCATTTTGATTTTCCCATAAACCATCACTCCCTTTACTAGTTCCATTCCCCTTAGCGAGTACTGGGACCGAGATACAACCATTTGTTCGTCTGGTGTGAATTTAAGTCGGACTTCGGACGACTTATCCATCTAGACGAACAAATCGTCCTCGAAAAATCGTCTTAATAGACGGCCAAATCGACGGACAAAATCAGACGACTTTTACGTCCAAAATTTTGTTCGTCCCGTTTTCTCACTAAGACGACTTGTCCGTCTGAGACGACTTGTCCGTCTCTAGTGTGAAAACGGCCATTCAGTCATCGCACCTGCAAACCACGTTACTATTGAATGTTTTATAAATGAAGGCCGTACCACAATGAAGCCAGTCTTTACTGTGAGTTTAATATATACGTGACGTGAACATTACTAATGTGAGTAGGGTTGTAGGAGACGCTGTCGTGACGTTTTGCTGGAAGTGAGAGTAGCCGGAAGTCACCAAACCGGAAGTGATAAGGGCAAAGCTACGAACCGGAAATGCACAATTTAAAATATGCGTGTATAAATGTGCATGCAAAATCGTGACACAAAAAAGAAAAAAAAAAGAAAAACGGATGGCAAATTTTAACCCATGCCGCTTCGCGCATGAGTAATAACAGCAGCACGTGAAGCGTTTCTTCTTTCCTTTTTAGTGCGATGTTTTCCTGTAATTGTTAAGTCTTGTACAGTCCCTTTGAACGCCATTCCACACACACAACATTCTCGTCTCCAGAGCTCAACCAAACGAAACGAGAGCTCTGGGGACGAGAATGCACACACAAAAGGTTTTATTATTTCCGGTTTCTGGTATTGAGCAAGCGCAATAGTACATTATGCATTAGGCATGCGCTAACGGATGTTGTGGATTTCATGACATCCGGAAGGCACTGTTCCCAGAGCCTTCTTTTATTCCGCTGCCCAAACGAAACGAAGGCTCTGGGGACGAGAATGTTATATAATCGGCTTTTGTTACGTCATTGTTGTATTGCGCCTGTCCGAGCACGAGCACGTGGATTAAAGTGTGTTATGCTGTTGTCGTTCGTCTACTTGTACTTTCTCCGTCTTTAGTTATCTTTCGCTCCATTTACCAGGACATAGTTTCGTAGACTCCATGGAGAATTACACCACTGCAGTCTCGAAAGCCGGTCTTTCGCGCTGACAAGTCCCTTCTTTCTCGTCAAGCCAACGCCTTTTCCCGAAAAGGCGGTGTAAAACTACTGTAACATGAGCACATTAGGGATTTTGCTGGTTTTGACATTTTTTTTTGTAACGCACTTACAAGTAAACTAATTAAGCAATAAATATATCGCCTAATTCTCATCACTAGTCACTTCATAGTATATAAACCAGGTCACCCTGTGATGGACTAGCATCCCATCCAGAGGGGAGTAGTAATACTCCTAGTCACTTCATAATATATAAACCAGGTTACCCTGTGATGTACTAGCATCCCATCCAGGGGGGAGTAGTAATACTCCTAGTCACTTCATAGTATACAAACCATGTCACCCTGTGATGGACTAGCATCGCATCTGGGGGGGAGTAGCAATACTCCGAGTCACTTCATAGTATATAAACCAGGTCACCCTGTGATGGACTAGCATCGCATCTGGGGGGGAGTAGCAATATCCCTAGTTGCTTCATGCTACAGAAACAGGGAACAAAGCTCCAGCCATGTAGAATAGAATAGATAACTTTATTTATACACGGTATTTCCATCAGCTTATTTATCATAATCAGCTAGCTACCTATCTACCTAACTACAAGTAAGAGGTACAACATATAAAAAAAGATAAAAACTGCTTTGCGTGGAGGCTGTGTTCAAAAATATACTTAAAACTTTACTTAAAAGCTATGGCGACTTAGTTTTGTCTTAAACTCGCTTAAGGAAGTCGTTTGTCTTAATTCTGTGGGTAAGCTGTGCCACAACTGAGCTCCACTGTACGAAAAACTTCTCTTCAGATAATCAGTGCGAGGCTGTGGAAGAACTAGTTTGTTTTCAGTATTCCTTAAACGATAAGCATTCGAGTTGTTGCGATAAACAAGTGTGGGCTCCCTGTGGCTCTTGTGTGACTTGGCCTACCAGCCCCCAGTTGTTCGAAAGGTGGATATCACTATCCATCGGATAAATCACTATCCAGTGGATAGGCATTAGCAAAACCAATTGTGTTATCCACTGGATAGTGATTTATCCACCATCCACCTTTTGAACAACCGGGCCAAGGAGGGCAAAACCGAGCTATTCCACAAAAAAGGTGTTCTTCATGCACATCTCAACTGGCTGGGAGAAACGGCGGCATTTCAATATCCCGCCTGGCTGGGACAAACTGAATATTTTATCACGCCTGGCTGGGAGAAATTTGGAAATGGAGATTTCCCGGTAAGATCAATAAAATGATTTTAGCTCAGCTGGCATGAAGCTAGAAGGACAACTGGCTCAGGGGCTACGTTTACCCCTTCGGCATGTTAACCGGACAGCACGAGCAGCCACGCATTCCTAAAATGAAAAAAGCTGTTATATCTATTCAAAAAGCTTTTTTTCTCAGGAGTGGGGGTGGGGAAGTCTTATTTCCGGATCGACAGGAAAGAAAACGAAAAAGTAAAATGGATAAAGGAGAAAAGAAAGAAATAGTAATAAGCGGTTATCAGTTATAGTGTCTTAGACCCATGAAGTGTTAATATTTTTGTTATATCCGTTCACTTGCAGATCGATGTATCCCTCTGCAACCAAAACATCTTCCATCGCAATGAACAATCCTTGAGTACTAAATCGCCAACTCGGTTGTACCGAGTAAAACATGGAACCTTTGAGAAACTGCGGGAACATCTGCTGGAACGCAACCCTACGACTTCACCGCTTCAGTTTAAAATCCCGCGGCTCATAAACACAAAGGCGGTGGGAGATCTGCTGCTTGCAAACTTGCTTCCGCAGGACACGTGATTTAGTTAACATGTGGTTCAGACAAGTGGCTTAGTCAAGTCACGTGATTTAGTCAACACAATTTGCAACCAAAGCGGATTCTCGTTTTTTTGCAAACTTGAAGTCCGTGTTTTTGAATATGTTTTTAATTAGGGTTTTACTAGAATTAGTTTTAACTGGAGTTTTATTTAGAGTAAGGATTTCAATTTTTTATAAAATTTTAATGTTTATCTTAGGTTTTTTAGGTAGTGTCACCAATTAGTGTAAGTACGCTAGAACGTTTGACACTTAAATAAAGTTTCATTCTTTCATTCTTTATTTATTTTTTTTTTTTTTTGTAATTTGTAAACTTTTATTAGTTTTTCACACTTAAATAATAAATACAACAACTGCGAATTACAATGTTACAACAAATTACACTAGTAAATTACAGCTCAGAAAACTACCAGCTACAAAAAGACAATACTGCATACTGTACACTATCATAACTCAATCAATACACACTCTACAACACTAAAAAACGGTGAATATAGACATCAGTAAAACAAGAAAAAAGATAAGAGGGACATACATGCGGGACACCCCAACTATGAGCTAACAAATGGCACAAGCTTCTCCCATTTCTTGAAATGTTAAGTTAATTTGTTCCGCCTACTTGCTATTGTTTTCTCCACTTGATATACAGCTTTAATCTTGGCTTTAAAAATTTCTTATAGAAGGATGCACGTTATTCAACTTACACTTATAGATAAATAATTTACCTGTCAATATCAGATGATTTAAAATAATGAAATCATCTTCCATGTTAAAGACTCCAAACAAAATATCCATTATTGTAAAGGGTTGTAGCATAACTTCACATTTACTCGGAATTTACCAAGCCAAGAGCAAAAAGCTTCCCAAAAAGTCTTCGTCACATCACAATAAACAAATTTACACCGGTTTTCCGTGGTGTGGACTCTTATTTACCACGATTTTGACCATGTGATGACGTAAATCGTGGTAAATAAGAGTCTACACCACGGAAAACCGGTGTAAATTTGTTTTTTACAACAATATTTAGAAAAAAACACAAGGAAAAATCGAAGTCTTGTTACAAAACGTGACAGCAAAGAAAGAGCAAGCGTTGTCTATAACTTTCTCGCAACTGATTGGTGTTTTTCAAGTGCACGTGATGTTAGCGTCAGCACCGTTGTCTGGACTCTCATTTACCACTCACGTCGACCAATCAGATTGCGAGTTTAGCGGCAATTGTGGTAAAACAAATGTTCAATGGATTCCATTTCTCGTTTGCAAAAGGTACATAAGGGCGAGTCAATCATTTTCAACCTAAACAACTTTCCATTCGTAAACACTATATTGTTCAATAAGTTATACTGGAATTTACGTATTTTAGTTTCAATAGGCCATTTGCACGATGACGTCATTTGACTACTACTACCAGAATTCATTTCGTTTTTCCTTTCTTATTTAAATTTTGTAATCCCAGTGCGGTTTAAATAACAATAGCCCTAATTTGCACTACAAAACAAAAAACTGAAGGAGTCAAATGACGTCATCGTGCAAATGGCCTATTGTCACTGTAAAAGGTAAAGAGACAGTATATTTCTTTCCAGTTGGCTTGAAGTTGGGGAAATTTCTCCTGAAACTTCTTTTGGGCAGTTGGAGGAACTTGTTTTTTACTTTTAAAAAAATTGTAAAGTAATTTGGATGAGACCTTTGACAAAGCTACCTCAGAGTTTTCCATCTCCACATAGATTATGTCCCGGATGTGTGAAGGAGGATGCTGTGAACTTTGTTTAATGATCTGTCTCCATTCACCAGGAATGGCATCAACAATACTCATTAGTTTAAAGCGCTCTATTGGAGAAAGATTTGCATTTAACACTTTAGCACTCTTTAGGAAGACACCCGCGTCAGAAAGGAGATCACCGACTGTAACAATTCCTTTAAGAAACAAGTGTTTTTGGAAGAGTGAAAGCTTTTGAATAGTTATATATTTATTATTCCAAATAACTTGATGAACAACATCACTGTACGATACTACTTGACATTCATTTAGAACCGACCAAGCATCCAGACACTCTTTATAAAAAACTGGAAGATAGACAGGTAACTTACGAATATCAAAATTACACTTGAGAACAAATTTTCCACCTAGTGGGGAGAGAAAGTAATTTAGTATTATCTTCCAAGAATTGCTACATTCTTCGTCCACAAATCTTTTTAATACCAAAACCCTCTATGCTCGAATCATCGATTGGATGTCTAGCATCCGAAGTCCACCATCCTCGATGTCATTGATGAGAGAGAGGCGCTTAATTTTATCTCCAAATACAACCATAAATCACACTGTTAAACTCTTTAATCAAATCATCTGAAACTGCAATCAACGCCGCTTTACTTAGAACTTTAGGTAGAATTAAGGATTTAACAATTTGTATTTTTCCTAGTAATGTAAGCCCTCTCCACTTCCACACATTTAATACAGTGGCACCCCGTTAATACGACCACCCCGTTATTACGACCACTTTTTTGTGGCCGGAACAAAAGCCCACTCATTTTCTTATCTGAAAACCCCGTTAATCCGACCACCCCGTTATTACGACCAACGACCATCTTTTGTGTTCCGAAGTTGAATTTTTAAAAAAGGTTTTAAAAAGAAAAGAATGCCGAAGAATGACTTAAAGAGTCGAATGCGTTCTCGAAATCAATTGCCAAGAGAATACCTGAACCATTTGTATAATTAGCAAATTCAAGTATATCTTCATTCGTTCGAACTCCGTCAAGTATTGATCTTCCCTTGATAAAACCATTTTGATTGGAATGAATAAGCCTAGGTAGAATCAACTCTAACCTTCTTGCAATTGCCTTTGTTACAATTTTAACATCTACATTGATCAAAGAAATTGGTCTCCAGTTTTTAATAAAGCGTCTGTCTTTGTCTTTCTTCTCCAACAACGTAATCATGGCTTGTTTTTGTGAGTTCGAAAGTTGTCCCTGTTCATGAACGAAATTTATGCCCCGTCCACACTTATCCGGATATTTTTGAATCCGCAACTTTTTTGTTGCGCATTAGAAAATATTCGCGTCCACACGTAGCGTATTAGAATCGTATTTGCCCGTCCACACGTATCCGGATTCGCTCTAGCAGCCATGGCTCCTCTTTAAATGTTGTCAAAACAGCATACGCAAAGGCCAAGTTCCGATCAAAGTTCAACTGTTAACACGTTATTAGACCAGAAATAAGTCCATGTAGAATTGAAGCGAGAACATTTCGCTCGGCCTTGTTGAATATTCGCGCGGTTAAAGACTGGATCTGATACTGTTACGTCAGCGTATTAAAAATTATCCGGATTCGACCGTCCACACGATGCCGAACTCGTAGCGTATTCAAAAATTGCCACTCTGGAGAGCGAGAGCGAATTCAAAAAGTTGCGGTTTCGTGAGCCGAATTCGCCGGATACGTGTGGACGGAAGGCCAATCCGCAACAAAAAAGTTGCGGATTCAAAAATATCCGGATACTTGTGGACGGGGCCTTAAAGCATATTAAACAAGGCATTCCTCAACAAGATACCAGAAGCTGAGATAAAACTCCAAAGTCAATCCATCGTTCCCCGGTGTTTTGTTTTTCTTAATGGCATTCAAGGCTTCGAAATAATCATTACTTGTAATTTGTTTCTCTAAGAATTCCTGCTGTTCATCTGTTAACCTTTTATTAGTATTTATACTGCTAAGGAATTCATCTGTCGACACGCCGCTCTGGTCACAAGAGTCTTTGCCATAAAGATTTGCGTAAAAAGTATGAATCTCCGTTATTATTCGCTTTGCATCCGTTATGCATTCATCGTTAGCCCCACTAACTTTCTAATACAGCTTTTCTTCTTTTTGGAATTTTCTAAATTTAAAAAATATTTATTACTTTTCTCCCCGTATTCGTACCAATTTGCTCTTGAGCGTATTATTGCTCCTTGTGCTATATATTCATAATGTCTATCGTATTCGGTTTGTAAAATTTCCAGATCGTTTACGTTTTCTTGATTAGGGTGTTCATCACATTTTGCTGCGCTTTCTTTGATTTTTTTTTCCAAATCTGATAATTTCTCCCTTCTATTTCTAGCCTTCTGTTTACTATAAGTAATGCTTTCATAACGGATTTTGTATTTAACAAAATCCCAAAGGACCCTGGGATCTTGAATATCTTTTCTTTCTTCCAGCCAATTGCTATATTTCTCAGTTATGAAAGAAATATATTCATCGTCTTCTAGAAGACTGGAGTTAAATTTCCAAAAAGAAGGGCCCCTTCCTGTTTCTAGTCAATCCCATTTATATGCATTATAATGGCGGAATGATCAGTTCTTACTGCCGGAATAATATCTACATTTTCGACTTCTTCTTGAACACTACTACTAATTAACCAAAAGTCCAAACGGCGCTGTATTGTTGGGTTCTTTTGTCTCCATGTGAAGCGCTTAACATCTGGATTTCTTAATCTCCAAATATCAATCAAGTCAAAAGATGAACACAAATCCTCAATTTGTTTACAAGATTCTTTTACTTTAGGTTTACCTCCAGTCCCATCCAAATCAGCATCAAGAATAACATTAAAATCATCTCCAATAACAACTTCACAATTTTCTTCTAATTCTAATTCATCCAGCTGTTTTTGAATTTTTTTTCGAAAAAAAAAAGCACTGGTCTTTAATCTTGTTTGGCGAATAAATATTAACAAAAACAAACGGGTGACCGTGAATTACAGCTTTTAAAAAAATAAATCTCCCCTGCTCATCTTCTTGGTGTTCTTTAACTACACAATCGAATTTCTCTTTTATAAAAATCATAACTCCCTTACTATGTTCCGACCCATGACTGAAGAAAATGTTACCCCTCCACTGTGACTTCCAAAAATTCTCAACTCCCGGAGTGCTGTATGTTTCTTGCAAAAAAATGATATCGGATTTCTCGTTCGTTAACCAATTAAAAATCGCCCTTCTTTTTTCAAAGGAACGAATCCCCCGAACATTAAAGGATAAAATTTTAAAATCTAGATTACGTTTCATGAACATTACGAAAAACGAAAGAAACAATTGAAAAAGCGTAACAATATACAGGACAGGTCGGGGCACATTTGCATACACGCTCAAGTCGTAGGCGCCCCACATATCCCTCGCACAAGTACAACACACAATTAATATAATAGATTCTAAAGACAACAACAAGAGAAAGAAAACAAAGCTACAACACATATTTATGAAATTAAAAAAAGTAGCCAGCAAAAGCTGTTAAAATAGCTACTAACAAGCTACTAGCATTCCTCATGACACTTAGTTAACAAAAGGTGCACAAAACAAATACAAAAGAACTCCGATTCTTGGTAGAAATTGTTTTACAGATTTGAATAGAACAAGAAAACTTTCAATGTTTACACATTGAAAGTATATATACGTGGCCTAAAGCGATTTTGCAAACGTTTTTATACTTGAACACCGTCAATAAACGCAATAAACAACTTATCAGGCTCTGCCCTACTAAAATAAGCGGTCTTACCATCTTCTTTTGTCTTCTTGAAGATCCTTGAACTGTTGCATCTTCTTCTTTCTGCGTTCCAAGATTTCTTTGGGAAGGTCCGGCGAAATTCCAAAGTCCTTCCCTTTCAACTTCCTCGCCTTTGACATAATCTCTTCTCGTTTAGAGTATTTCAGAAAACGTGCAATTATCTGTCTGGATTTTCCAGTGGAAGAGCTCCGCTTTCCAACTGGATGCACCCTTTGAAATTCCAGTTCGTCGGCATCTTCCATACCAAGCTCTGATTTTAAAAAGTCGACCAAAACCTCCCTCGTGTCTTCTTCTACATCGTTTTCATTCTTTATTTGCCATATAATAAAATAAACAACATTTCACAACGCAAGCTTATAAGTTTTTTGTAAGTTTTTTAGTAAGTTTACTTACTTACTTAGTCAACACAACCATAACGGATTCTTGCTATTTGCAAACTTCGTCCGCAGGACACGTGATTTAGTTAACACGTGGTTTTGACAACTGACTCAGTTAAGTCACGTGGTTTAGTTAACACGTGATTTAGTCAACACAACCATAGTGGATTCTGATTATTTGCAAACTTGCATGCGCAGGACACGTGATTTAGTTAACACGTGGCTTAGGGTTAACCCCAAATCATACCGTCCAGAAGGACGTCGGACACCTTATTGAGACTTATATAATGGGGTAACTGGTTAGCTTTCAGTTGAGGTTGGGGGTAGCAGTTTATATAGTTAAATTTAGAACTAAGCAACCCGAGAAGCTAGGTGGTACAATGGTACGGTAGGCTATGTTAGGCTATGTTAGCCTAAGCCTAGCCGAGGTCACAGGTTCAATCCTGAGTGGGGATTTTAGATTTTCTTTTTTACACTTAAAAATTTATTGAAAATAAAATTCTAAGTGTCGACATTACGTTATATAAGTCTCAATAAGGTGTCCGACGTCCTTCTGGACGGTATATGATTTAGGCACAACCGTGGCTTGGACAACTGACTTAGTTAAGTCACGTGGTTTAGTTAACACATGATTTAGTCAACACAACCATAGTGGATTCTGATTATTTGAAAACTTGCATGCGCAGAAGACGCGATTTAGTTAACACGTGATTTAGACAAGTAACTTAGTTAAGTCCGTGGTTTAGTTAACACGTGATTTAGTTAACACCACCAGAGCGGATTCTTATTATTTTGTTGCTATTGTATAGGTGTTGGTGTAATGCCGAAATGAAGCTGCGATAAAATAATGTTGAACGTCAAGGAAACACCGCTTCGGGATAAACGCTGATCACCTTCAATCAATCAATCAATCAATCAATCAATCAATTTTATTTTACTCATAACAATAGGTATATACATTTTTACAAGAACACACTAAACTAGAAAAACTACAGATAATAATACTTATAAAATATAAATTAACATTAGAGCCTGGAGGCTAAATTAACCAAAGAGTTTTCAAGTTAGCCTTCAGCCATTTTTATTTTAATACGTGAATAAAGGCTAAAGGAAATCAAAGAAAGGGTATTGAAGTTAACTTAATAATTTTATGAAAATACCAAGATATTCTTTGCCAATTCCAAGCCCAAGCCATAACTGAAATTACTGATAACCTAATTAGAAAAGCCATTGACAACAACATGTATACTTGTGGAGTGCTCCTGGACTTCTCAAAAGCTTTTGGCACTGTCAACCACGAAATACTTCTCAGAAAATTGGAGTCGTATGGAATCAGAGGACTTCCGTTAATTTTTTTTAAGTTACTTTACCAACTTGTGCATTTTCAGAATCTTCCAGCTTTAAGGTTTTACAGATCGACACGTTTTAGTAGAAAAAAGTCTGCGAAAGGGCCGTTACTTTCAGAATTTAACTTTATAAATTTAAAAGACAGATGATGGTCATTATTTAAAATGCAATTTTCGTTCCCAGGACTCTCACAAAAGCAGATATCATAGTTTTCACTATCATATTCTCTATTTTCGAATTACCCATAATACACTTTGTTTGCCCCCCAAATATTGCATAAACTATTGTTTGTAAATGCTCTTGGGAGAGCTGCATATTCCCAAGAGCATTTCAAAACAATAGTTTATGCAAAATTTGGGAGGCAAACAAAACATTTTTTGGGTCGAAAATTGTTTAATTCATTCCAATTTCTTCCAGATCTTTATATTTGAATTGTGGTAAATTTAATAGTTACCCTATTTACAACAAAATTGCGGAAGGAAATTTTTCGCTCGCTTTTCTTCGCGCCTTCCCCAACTATTCGCGCTTTGCCCACTATCTAAACGCCTGGAACAGGCTAGGGATTCGAGGTCTGAGTTTTCCAGACACCCCAGAAAGCAGTGTAATTTGTACTTGTGTGACTGTTTCGCAATCGAAACCGGATCACAAGCGTGGTTCTTTTTTCGGATCGAAAACGTACAGCGGGTGCTTCGTTTTCGACTTCGGGTGCTTCGTTTTCGACTTCGGGTGCTTCGTTTCGAGTTTTGGGTGCTTCGTTTTCGACTGTCAGGGTGCTTCGTGCTTCGGTCTTCGTTTTCACAGCGAGTGTTGTTCTGACAGCCGTTCTGACAACTATTCGGTGAAAATAGAACGTCCATTGTGATCAATCGTGGGAAATGACTGGAGTGACTTATTTCAAGCTTTGTGCATTCTTGTTGGTGCCTGTGTGTTTAGCAGTATTCCCGACTAGAGTAACTGCTTTGCTTTTCAAGGCTGTGCTTGCGTTGTTGGCTTGCATTACGATTTTCGTGAGCCTTCATATTTTCAGCAAATGCAGGTCCAAATCTCACACTTTGCGAACTGTGCTTCTGAATTATCTATCTATAATGTTCATGTGGATTTTCGGATGGTGGGCGGGAAAGCGACTGGAACAGGAGTCAAAAGACTGCAGCAAAGTGCAGGAGAAAATGTTGATGGAAATAATAAACAACAACAAGAACACTGTTTATGGCCGAGAGTTCAGCTTTGAAAGCATAAAGAGTGGGAAAGACTTCATGGAGACTCATCCGCTAACAACAAAGTCTCATTTCAAAGAGTATGTGGGTGAGTGTTGTGTTGGATGTTTTAATATACCGAATTGCACACTGCGGTTATGTTAAGTCGGCCATTTTCAAAATGTGGCAAATTGGTCACGAAAACAAGTAGCGCGCGCCTTAAGCGCGCTTTGGGCTTCGCAACTGGCTCGTTTGGTCCGAGGTCCCACCAGGCCGCTCCTAGCTTTGTTACTTTTTTAGTAGGTACTTAGTGTACTTTCCTCTGTTCACACTCTACACTCAGCCAACAATCTGTAGCCACAGTCCGTGGTCAAAATCCAGCTAAATTCGCAACCAAGCCTTGGAACAAGGTTGATTAATGAAATATTAAATGTTAAAATAAAATGACTTCTGATGTTGGTAATGCATTGAAATTTTGGAAGATGAGTGGAAGTCAAAGTCTAATTGTACACGAAAATGTAAAAGAATGAAAATCAAAACTTTGATCATTGGGGTACTTTAACAAGTTCAGCCGGTTTTTCTGGCCCTTACACCTTCAAAATCTCACAAAGTCTTTGTTTTCTAGTAAAATTTCAGCCGGTGATAAGTTTTCTTTCAGGTGGTGAAATTAGCCGGTAGCCAGCTCTTAGCTACATCCCTGCAGTTAGGTCACACATAACGGCTAATTGATTTATTAAAGTATTTAAATGTTTATACTGAAGTGAAAAGTGAGTAAATGTTGCTCAAATGTTAGCCAGATAACTTCTTTTGTTTTTCCTTTGTCATTACAACATGTATCAGGGATGAAATTAAAATAATATTTGACTTCTTCCGTAAACATTTTGTTTCCTTTTTATTCTTTGAAGACAGAATTGCTAAGGGTGAAGATGCCGTGTTGACAAAGGAGAGAACAAGTATATTGGCTGTTACGTCAGGAACAACAGGTCACAGTTCTATGATACCACGTGTACAAAGTCAGGAGAATACATTTTTCATCGCTTTAGCAGCATTAACATATGCCACGTATAATGCATATCCTAAGGTGTGTTGGAATGTGAATGTCAAAGTTCTGTGTTTGCAGTGATCAGGCATCCCTCCTTATTCTAGCAGGGTGCACATAGAGTTGTGGGGCTCTGATGCACCACACTTGGTGGATTCACTACATTACACCCTGTGGTTTTCGGTGGTGTGCTTCCCATTTAACATCTTTCCTACAACACTCTAGACCGGCATCTGGGGACAAGGCAGGAGGTTTTTGGGGGGGGGGGGGGGGTCTCCCATATGAAAGGTATGGGGATGCTCATCTGAAATTTTGAATTACATGGCTCAAGCTTTATTGACACCTAAAAGATAACATTCTAAAAAAAATGGACAAGCAAGAGTTAAGAGACTTAAATGATGAGTCAAGCACTTTGTCATTGAATACTTTGATGTTGATAGACTTCAAAAGCATTGACATATATATTTAGTTATTCTTCACGTGCCACCCTAAATGATACCTTGATGGGTAAAAATATTGGCATTCATTCCCGAACACCCAAAGTGATACCAAAATCCTTAATTTTCATCCCTAAACCAGTAAACGAGACAACAAGCATCCCTGACCTTCCATATGGGAGTCCCCTCCTCAGAGGCTGTATAGCAATTTTTCCCCAGATAAGTTTATAAATTAAATGACACTTACCTGGAAGTTGAAGTTTGATTGTAATTCCACCGAGTTTCATAATGCTGAGAGATTACATGAGATAGCAAGCGCATGCGCCAATCAGGTTTTAAAGACTGAATGTCCATGTTACCCAACAGTAAGTAGGTGGGTTGAGAGAATGGGCATGTAATCTCTCAGCATTATGTAGGTAGGTAAGTCTCATTTAATTTATAAATTCTGCCTCGTTACTATGCTGAGAGACTCCATGAGATTTCAAAGTAACGTGGACATGAAGAAACATCACGTCACTTTAATGTAATATGTAACTGGTACATAGACGTCGTCTGTATAAACTGTACAGGCATGACAGAACTGCTTTTGCATAACTTGAAACCTTAGCAACAGGTTTGTTGTAATATCGAGCAAAAACAGCATTCAAACGACCATCCTGCAGTTTTGAGGATGTCATCTAGGTTAACAGAAGCTCTGTTGGCTGCTGAGACAGAAGCAGCTCTAGTACTATGTGCTGAATATTTTGTTACATCAATACCAGCTAAAGCCGTAGCATATCACACCCACCTATTTACAGTACCCCTGCTTACAGGTTTGTAAGGTTTAACATAACTTATTAGCAGCTGTGACTGGTTGCTTCCTCTCAGTGCTTTGGTTCTGATAAGGTATTCTCTAAGCGTAGTTACAACACAAATGCTCGGTTTTTCAAATGATTCCAGAACAACCTGTGGGTTAGGTACCTCAGGCTTACTTTGTTTAAGGTGGTGAGGGATAATAAACAGGTATTTGTTTCCACTCACAAACATATAGTTAAGGTCTTGCAACTGGATAGTCTGGCCTCTCTGGCCTGATACTAATAACAACAACATAATGAGTTTCAATGTAAGTTCTTTTAAAGTTAATGATTTAGCTGGATGAAGAGTAGCCAGATAAGTCAATGCCACTTGGACATCCCAAACCTCTGCATACTTGCATGCTTGGGTGGCCTCGACTGAAAAACACCTTTCAATAGGCGACAAATGAGAGGGTTCTGTCCAAGCGCAGACCCATCATCCAATGACACATATGAGGACAGTGCTCTTCTAGCACTGTACGGAAGTCACTGGTCATAGAGTTCAGAAAAAAAATCTAAGACTGCTCCTAAAGGCGGCTGAAGATGATTGACTTTCCTTTTGAGACAAAATGCTGTCCACTTAACTATTATAGCGCGCGTGATATCGCCTAATACTTAAGGCCTCGTCGGCTAAAATTAGGCGATATCACGCAAGCTTGAGCACTATAATAGTTTTATAATTCAACACATTGATAATAAAGCACAGTTTTAAGAAAAAATATCGGCGACAAGCCTTTTATTTAAAAAAAAAAAAGCTTACAGATGTTTTACCGCGCGAAACTTGCAACATCACATAGTTCATGAATGAAAGTGGCACCTTTGTCAATATTGTGCAAGCTTGAACACTATAACTGTTTTATAATTCAACACATTGATAACAAATCACAGTTTTGAGAAAAAAATCATTGAGATATACAACCTTTCATAATTTAAGTAAAAAGGCTAACTACAATATTTTACCTCGCACCATTTCTTAAACAAGCAGTGAATGCCGAAAGTTTTGCCAAGCTAAAATATTAATTTAGCGTACACAATCAGTTGACAGTTTCTACGAAGAGCTTTCGTCTGCTCAAAGAATGGGACAGAGTAGTGACTACAACAATTAAAACACAGTAAAATGGCATAGAATGTCTTAGTTACAAGTGTTTCGTATCTTAAAAAGTTCAATGCAGAATCAAAACAAATTGAACAAACACACGGCTACAAACCTAAACATAGCGGCGAAAAGTCGGAAAGAACTACAGCGTGGACAGTAAGCTTACAAAATTCACAGCTAAAGGATACAAGAAACGGTTAAAACATCGTACCTGTAGTTGATTTGGCTTTTTAGTCCCTTCCATAAGCACCAAATTTTCAAACATCGAAGTACAAACTGAGTCGATCAATGTTGTTTACAAACTTGGAATAATAATAATAATAAACCCTTTATTTAAAGAGGGTAGCACTTAATAGCCAAAAGGCTAATAAACTTGTGGCCCTCATAAAATACACAACTATATACAGTCTAATAAATATTATAAGCTAAAATATATATATATACATATTAAAATATAACAAAATTCGGTAATAAGAAAAAAATGAATAAAATTATTAAATTATAAAATGATGCAAACATTGTTGTTCCTTAAAAATCTTGGCAAACATGTTCTTTTTAAAACATGCTCGTTTTTTAGCTCCCACAGCCGTAATGACAAGATCAGAAACTTTTCTGAGGAAACATCAAGTCTATATCATATTCCAGAGGTGATTACCAAAGGAATTTCACGAAAATTGTGCTTATTCATTCACTTCTTGTTGAGCGTTTAAACTTTGAACCAGTTTTCATTCAGCTACGCCAAGAAACACTGCGACCGCGACAACGCGAAAATTTCGCGCCTTTTTTGTCCAATCTTGTGAGAAGTATTTTGCTCTTTTCTTTTCTTCTCTTTTTTTCTTTCTTTTCCCTTTTTTAACTAATAGTTCACGCACTTTTTCACCAAAAAACACAAAATTGCAGGCAGCAGTCATTTTCACTTTCCTTCAAAATGCGAAATTTACCGCCATCGCTGGTTATACGTCATGTAGACATAACGTCTATCGATAACTTTTCTACCATATTTGGGCAGTGTATCAATGTGTTGAATTATAATTCTTGATATAACCTGAGTATTGTTTAATTTCTTGGTACCTCCTCGCCAAGATGCCATGAGCAATCCAACAGCTGACTTCGATACTCCTCTTGTGTATTGCCAGACAATGGACTTGCTATCAGTCTCATTTGTTTGTTGATCTCCTGAGTGTGGTAGGCTGAGAAGGTCCTTTCATCGAGCAGACTCTTTGTGGTAGTTTCGTTTTCCATTTCCGTGAAGAAGGGCTGTATTTTTTAAGGAAAACTCCTTCACAGCCAACCTGATTGGCGACAAACGTTGCACTGATTGGCGCATGCACTTGCTTTCTCATGGAGTCTCTCAGCATGGTAATGAGGTGGAATTTCTATTCATTAGATAAACTTTATTAACAATACCAAGTGAGTACATCAAACTCTACTTGGTACAGTTCAGTTTTTAGTTTATTTTTTTGTTTTATGCCAAAGGTGGAGTTTTTTTGGTTGGTTATTAAAATTTCTAACTGAGCTCATTTCCTAACACCCCTAAAAGGTACCAAAATTTTGCATTGTGGTAGCCTCCAATGCAGACTCCCCGTTGCCACACAACCCATTCCCCAGGGGAGACTCCTATATAGACCTATATAAAAATGACTTGTGTGCTTGTCAAAAAACACCCTAAATATTTGATAGGCGTGGCTCAAATATATTTTTATCCTTAAGAGATTCCAGTTTTAAACAACACAAGACATATTCTGTCATTTTTTCGGCTCAGTACTCTAAAAGGTAAAAGGTACAGCAATAATTCTAACTGTGATCATTTTAGATTTCAGCACCCCAAGCACCTAGGTATTATATTTATTATTATTATTTAAATAAAATGTTTTATTTTTTCTCAATTGCAGACTTTCAACTTACAGCGAATTTTGTTTTTCTATCGACAAAGGAAAGAGGAGTTAACTGAAGGTGGAATTCGCAAATGCTCTATTACCAATGAGCCCCCAAGCGGACCTCGATTATCGCTCTATTCAACTCCTGGTCCTGGTTTTCATATCTTGGACAGTCGTGCTTCACAATATGTTCATTTGCTGTTTGGTTTAAAAGATCGTAACATTGGCACTATATTTACAAACTTTGCCGAGAACATTTTTAGAGGGTTCCTTGCACTAGAAGGTAACTGGCAACGACTCATTAGGGATATTGAAGAAGGAAGATTGGATTCTGACTTAGAACTAGATTCTGAGACCAGAAGGTATGAGTAAAAAGTAAATCAACAACATTAGCCTTAATTTGAACAGGCTCCCTTTATCGGGTGTTGAGTTAAAGCCCCCCCCCCCCCCCCCCCCCCTAGACTGTGCTCAGATCGTTCCGCTTGCTGATTTTCTTTTAACCCATTACCCCCTTAACCCTTTAACTCCCAAGGGTGCCAAACATCAAAATCAAAACAAAATCTTAAATTTCTGTTCGTAAAATAATGAAAAACAGATGGTACCATGCAAAAGGACTGCCAAAGAGGTTTCATTTGAATGGTCACACCATAGGATTTCATCAGTAGACTCAAAAGGTAGAACAAATGGTACCATACAAAAGTACTGCTGAAGAGGTTTCATTTGAATGGTCACACCATAGGGTTTCATCAGTAGACTCAAAAGTTAGAACAAATGGTACCATGCAAAAGTACTGCTGAAGAGGTTTCATTTGAATGGTCACACCATAGGATTTTGTCCACAGACTCAAAAGTTAGAACTGCACTACTTGTCCCCATTAATGATTCTGGGAGTGAAAGTGTTAAAGGAACCTGTTCACAGGCAATGTAAACATTAACCAGTACAGAAAAGGATGGGGAGGGGGGGGGGGGGGGAGGGGAGGAGGGTGTAGAACATGGAAGAATAAGATACACAAGTCTATGGGGGGTGAGCAAAGAGAGAAATTTTATTTCCCAAGGTGTATGGAAGTGGGATGAATTGGGGGGGGGGGGGATTTTATAATATTTGCAATTAAAAAAGTCCAATGATACAAGAGTCATCAATGAAGTGAGAGGATTACCAGGAGAAAAGGGTATAAGAAACAATTACAGTCATGCTAGAGGAGACATTTGTTATCAGTAGTCTATACTTCTTTTTTATGGTTAGTATAACAATAATAATAATAATAATAATAATAATAATTTATATAAATTATATAATGAGAACAAGATGTTTATTAACAATTAAAATAACTATTTACAATACATTAAAATTCTAATTACGATAAAATATGTACATTTGAAAAAGCTGTAACGTTCATTCATATAAATTTTCATTTCATAACGCTTGACAAGTTCAAGCAAATAGATATTTAAAAATATATAATTTAAAAAACTAATGGAGTAAATAAAACAAATACAAAATATTAACTATACGTAATTAAAGTATATTTATATACATATCAATTAAAAAAAAAACGTACTCAATTCTTTTCACAAGGTCAAAAATAATAATTTAAAAATAAATGAACTAATTAATATTTCCTATGTCTCTATCTCTATATCTACGCTTCTAAAGTCCCAAGACTCTCTCTTAACAGTCTGTGACCCTCTCAGACAAATCAGTGCGGATCTTAGAAGTGCAAAAGATATTCTTGCACAGATCCATGAAATTGTTTTCACATAATCTTCTCCCTTCTTTATCGCGATCATCTCAGCTAGGCGACTGTGATACATCAAGCATTCCTTAGCCATTCCACAGGTTGTCGTAAATACGAGAGGTGTAAATGTCCCATGTTCGATGTCGAGGACTCTACTAGAGTATTGGCGCTTTTTCTCGTTCTCGTGCATATGGTAGATTTGATCTGGGCTGAGATTCCTGTACGATTCAGCGTTTGGGTGACAAACCCTGACATCAAAAAAGGCCGATCGTTGGGGCTCCCAAAATCCACGTGCATGTATATCGAGCCTTGCATCCTGCGATTTGTTAGATCCTCTTGTTAACTGCTCTCCTAACGTATCTTGGAGCACCGGTTCAATAGCGACGTCGTAACATACCATATCCAGAAACTCCGCCTCAAGGTCTCTGAGCTCATTATGTCTCTGGATGACAAAACCGCCCTTCTTACAGATCATGGCGTGGCCGACGGTAAACGCTTCCCCGCATACACACGTTGATGGTATGTCGTTAATTGGCCAGTCATAGCGTAGCAAGATCCCATCACGAAACTGCCTTTTGTTAAGGTTGAACCCCAGCTCTTTGAGAGGAAGCACTGTGAGCCACATCGACGATCCTTTTTCCGTAGCCAGATCTAGTGCGCGCTGGGTCTTTTCTGGTGCAATCTCCTTTAATCTCTCCGCCCTGTCTTCGAGATCCTTGACTCGCTCTCTTCTCACTTCATGTTGTACTGATTTTATCAGAGAGTCATCCGGAAGTTGGTGCGTCTGAGACACGATCTGCTCGACAAGGGGCGTGGTCACTCTTATTGATGACGTATACTCACGATGAGCATCTTGACATGGATTGCTCAGTCCCAGGCCACCCAACCGAGCTGGTAATGCTAGTATTTCCCTGTCAAGCTGGCCACACTGCCGTTATAAATTATATAATAAAATAATAATAATAATAATAATAATAATAATAATAATTTTAATCTTTAAAATTGCCTATATTACATCTCAACTGGCCGATCGACTGCAACTGCAACACTGTAAATCCTTGGCAACCTAGGTCCTGGGTGCCCTAACGTAACTTATGTCTGGTTATGTTGACTTATGAATGCAACAAAACCTCCTCTTACTAAGGAAAAATCACCAAATATTACAATAATAATAATAATAATTTGTTATCAGTAGTCTATACCTCTTTTCTATGGTTAGTAGTATAATAATAATAATGATAATAATAACAATAATAACTGTTTATTCACAAATGAAACGTGAAAAGGAGATAAAAGAATGCAAAGAAGGTCCTACAAATTTTCCCAATTGAATTCACAGAGTGCTCAGACCCCAGGGGGGGTTCTCAGCTATTATAGTGATGGGGGGGTGTGAATAAGGCCAAATTGTTACACCCCAAAAAAAGTATTATTAGTGTAAAACCAGACCCAAAACAAAGTCTAAAACAGCCTAGAACATGGCCTCCAAAAAGTTCCTTTTCTCTCTGCATAAAAATATTATGCTTTTTTCGACCCCCAAGAAAGTCCTCACCAAAATCTTGCACCCCAAAAAAGTCACCAAAAAACTGACACTAACCCCCAAAAAGCCTTTGTACTTCTCCATCACACATCTACATCTACAAATTTTAATCTATAACAGTTTCCCATTATACTTGAGTACCCCCCTGGGGCCTGGACTTGCTGGCCTGAGTTCCCAACCAGTTTTACAGTTTGTTTTGCATCAGATGGAGGCTATTTTTTATTGTTTATATAAAATCAAAATGTTCTTTAACTCATTACTCGTTATTGTTATAGTGAGCTGAACAGTTATCTTAAACCAGACAAAAAGCGAGCTGAAGAATTAAGGAAAGAATTCCAAGCAGGATTTGATGCAGTGGCTACACGAATATGGCCAAACTTGAAAATTTTACTTTGTGTAACTACAGGTATCACTATGCTGTTCTTTTTATTACCTTTTGTTTCCCCCCTCTCTCCAGTCTGTCTGCACTCATTTTTCATGCTCATACGTGCATGGGTTTTTAGCTGCTCCACCACGCCACAATCTTACATACATCACTGTGCTGTATCACTGTGCTGTTATTTTTATTACCTTTTGTTTCCCCCTCTCTCCAGTCGATCTGCCCTCGTTTTTCACGCTCGCACATGCATAAGGTTTTTAGCTGCCACAGCACCCCACAATCTCAATGCCTGGTACAGACTACTGATGCTAGAATAAGTCACTCGCATCTAGAAGTCCTAACTATAGACTTACAAATTATCACGCGTGACAGACTACTTATACTCCTCAGGGTTCAAACCACTTAGTTACAATAAATTGGTAGGCAACATTGCACACAAGCGACAGGTGATCCACACAGCCAGAGCCTATCCCAGTTTCTATAGCATGAAGCAACTAGGAACATTGTACCCCCCCCCCCCCCCCCCTCCCGGATGAGATGCTAGTCCATCGCAGGGTTACCCCCCAGCATTTTGTCGCCGATACGCATTTATACACCAGGGTGGAGAGAAACAATGTGGAGTAAAGTTTCTTGTCCAAGACCAGGCCACGAATAACTGACCTGCAGATTTGAAGTCCAACAGGCTTTGGACCACTACACCACTGCATCTGCTCCCATTACAATACCATAACTTATGTACGGTATTTTCACTTCGGAACAAAATAAACAGCGGCAGCAACTGTTTATGAAAGGGAAACTTGCACTGCCAACATAGTGTTGGAGGGTAGGTGGGTAACCCTGCAATAGACTAGATAGAAAGATTACCTTAATTTATACATGATAAAATCTTAAAGCTTTCCAGCTTGTGGGGTCGTGTTGAAGTTAAATAATAATAAAAAATACTAAGAACTATGTTACACTATTTACATCCAGTAAGAACAGTTGCTTCATACAGAAACGGGGTCAAGCCCTGTGGCCTAATGTGGGCTGCCTGTGGCCCGTGTCTGCTTTATATTTTACCAAGCCTATTGAAATTATCAAAATTGCATTTTTTTGCATTCTTTGTTAAGGTTCACAGGAGTTGTATGCAAAAAAATTGCGAGAAAAATACACAGGTCACATTCCCATGCATTCTGCTGTTTATGCAAGTACAGAGTCACCGATTGGTGTAAATTTGTGGCCAAAGGATGAGCCCATGTACCTTCCTATTTTATCAGCTGCATTTTTTGAGTTTATTCCTGTTGACGGTTGCTACAAAGAACAGCCAAAGGTACATGTAGTTTTCTTTCTTACTGTTTTGTTAATGGTACCATTATCTTTCAGTAATAATAGTCTGGATCCAAACAAAGTGTCCGTTGCCTTACAACAAGGTGGCTGTGAAGCAGGGTTCAACTCCCATATATAAATGATCGGCGTGCTTGTCGGAAATTTTCGAAAAACACCCTAAAAAGTACCAGAATCTCGATTGATGGGCGTGGTTTAAATGGATTTTTACCGCTAACAGGTAAAAATACGAAAAAAGCAAGTGACACACTCGAACACCAACCCCGCGGCCTGGTCAGTACCTTACGCATGCGCACAGCCATATCACCCTGGCAGTGGCCGCCGTGGACTTTACTGCCACTTTACTGCTACTGCCACTTTACTGCCAAGGCAGATACAAGCATCGCTTTAAGCGCCAGCTCCACACGACACATGTGGTAGCTGTTGGCTGGGGACAGCACGGCCGTCCTCCCACGGCATGCGTATGGAGAGGTAGATCAGCATTTTTGCCGATCGGTGTGTCAGTAAATTGTAAGTAACAGGTACCAATTCTAAAAGTTTCTGTCACGGTACCAATCTCCAAATTTTGACCCCTAGAAGATACGACGAGTATGACAATACTAGAGTTGATGATCTTCCAAACTATGTAAAGTTTAGTTGGGGAAATGAATTTGGGATTTTTAAGAATTTGTTGAAAATCATGAACGAAAGACATAAAATCACGCCATCTTGTGTATGCGTGACCAACAACAAAGATAAAAACGTTTTTCCTTAAGAACCTTATATTTTTCACTAGTTTATCCATACTTTTTCTATTGCAACTTAGTTTGGGCCTCGACTTATAGAACTAACCTTTCTCGTCTTGTAATTTTACAGAAATGAGTGGTGAGAACAATAGCTAAAACCCAATTCTATGCACATACTGATCCAACCTTTAAAAACCTTGGCATTTTAAAATTTCATGACATACACCTATTACAACTTGGCTTATTCATGTATTCCTATCAAAACCGTACTCTTCCTTTAAAATTTTATTGTAAATTTACCTTACAGAGACAAATTCATTCATATAATACGAGGAATTCCCACGCTTTTCGTCTACCTTTCTGTCGGACTAATATCAAACAATTTTCCGTTTTTTACCAAGGACCCAAATTTTACAACTCCTTATCTAATGAGATCGTGAACTCGTCCTCCCCTGCCTCCTTTAAAAAAGCAATTAAGACGTTTATTTGTAATAAATATTAGTAATTTTGTTAATGTCATCTTACAAAACTAAAGCTGAGGAGGCCTAATTAACATGAGCTTCATAGTTTCTTTTAGGCCTCCTCGCCATTGTTACCTCTATTCTTCTTATATTAATGTGTTATTGTAATATGGCTAATAAAATAAATAAATAAAAATAAATAAATCTTTTATGGAGGTACACAAGTTTCTCGAAGTTAAAAGGTATCGTCACTCAAAAACCCAGTCGAGCCACCTTAATCATGCCGACTATAGGTATTTTACAGTTTACAGGTATATCTTGCATTTGGCTTGTTTAATTGTTCATAAATTGGCCAATTTTTTTCAAGTTGCAATCCATTTCCATCCTGGCCATCCGCAGCCAAAAAATAACGAATACATGTACTAGTTTCTCTGCACTGGTAGAGTATTTGTTAACAAAACTGGACCATTATTTTAAGGTTTCCATTGAAACAAATATGTTTTTTGGCTTTTCAAAGTGATACTAAAAATAGGTAACAGTGTCTCTTTAACACGTAATACACTGCGGAATTAGGAGCGACCCCGTAGCTGTCCAAACGATGTCTGTGATTGGCGAACGATGTATTGGTGATTGATACATCACTTGAACACTGCCCCTATCCCTAATCCCTATCCCTAATCCCTATCCCTATCGCTAATCCCTATCCCAGCGGGACAAATCTATTGTTTTCTTAGCGAATCACAGACATCATTTGGACAAGTGCTGGACTACCCGAGGGGGGATGGAACGAGTGAAGATTTGTATATCTGTTTCGGTATACCATATCTCGCTCAACGGTTCGCGTATTCACAAATTTTCAGCAGAAAGAAAGAAGAAATGTTTATTTTTATTAGAAAAAGTTTATACAGACAGTGAATTATCGCAAAAGTAAAAGTACTTCACAGGCCTTCGACTGCTTTTCCCGCGCATTTTGACATCGTTTACAAGTCATGTAATAGTCACAAAGTTACATGCGGTTACCAAGCTAAACAACGTTCCGCCATATTGATATATTTTTAAAAGGACCTGAAGAAGGCCAGTGAAACTGGCCGAAACGTCGATTTTTAAAGATTTTAACCTCGGAAAATCCCGAAAACAATTCAGAAATTTTAATTTGTAGGTTTATACATTAGGACGAAACCTGTAATCTGTTATCTGTTTCGGTTGCCTTTGCAGACTTACTGAAGACCTAGACGTGGATTCTCTTTATGAGTTGGTTGTTACCACTCCTGGGGGTCTTTATCGATACAGAATTGGTGATGTGGTCAAAGTTGCACGCTTCCACAACAATTCTCCCGTATTGGAATTCCAGTACCGCAAAGGGCAGTTATTCAATGTTTGCAGGACGACCGAGAAAATGATGTACAATGCTCTGGTGGAATCCACCATTCAAGGCTTTGGCGGGAAAATCCAGTTGGAGGAATACACATGCGCAGAAAGTGTGTTGTTTAACTCTCTACCAGAGACTGGGACCCAGCAGTCAAAGGGTACTTTTCACGTGGTATTTGCTGAGTTGAGTGGCATTTTGACGGCAGAAGAAACCATGTTATTGCAAGAAAAGGTAAAGTGCATAGAAATCTGGCCCCAGTTGTTCAAAGAGTGGATAACGCTATCCACCGGATAAATCACTATCCGGTGGATAGCGCAATGGGTTTTGTTAACGTTTATCCACTGGATAGTGATTTATCCGGTGGATAGCGTTATCCACTCTTTGAACAACTGGGGCCTGAACAATAAAATTCTAACTTGACGAAACAAGTCAGGCTGGTTTGCGGGCTAAAACTTACGCCACTATTCTAAAGATTCTGATTTGTAATAGTAATTGGACTGAGTGGAGTACAATTCAGGGAGTAATCGGGCGAGTAATTTCAAATCGGCCGAGCGCGTAGCGCGAGGACGATTTGAAATTACGAGCACGATTACCCCTGAATTGTACGACACGAAGTTCAATTACTAATTAATCGAATCAATAACAAAAGTCTATGTGGAGTTTTTGTACTCAAAACGTTAAGGATATTTTCTATCAGTTTGAAAGCAGGAGGAAACACCGAGAAAAAGAACCCATTTAAGTGCAACTGATTGACGCGCGCGCAACGTAGGTGTCCAATTACAGCTATCCAATTACAAAAAGTTGTAATTGGATAGCTGTAATTGGACACCCACGTGACCGCGCGCCAATTACGTAAGAAATAGGCGCGTGGATGGCCAATCACAATCGAGAACTTTGTTATTGATACGATTATTAAATAAATCTCCGGGCCCGATAAGTTATCGAACTTTTGAGAAACGGGCCCCAGTGTATAAATGGTTACCGGCGTAAAAATGCTGGGGATAGCATCCCATCCAGGGGGGAATTGGAATTGAGGCAATTAGTTGTCCATATCTCCCTTCCCACACTAATTTGTAAATTAATTTCCAAGGGGAGTGGACTGTGAATCGCTGAACGACTGGGTAAAGTGACGCGATCCTAATTGCAGAATTTGTGTAAAAATGTCTCCCAAGAGCTTTCCACTATGAAGCGACAAATGTGTTGTTTGTGTTTGTGTAAGTGTGGTTGTCTCAGTGGCCTAGTGGTTAAGGCATCTGTCCGGTCATCAGGAGACCCGGGTTCAACTCCCGGCTGAGGCACTTTTTTTCACTCATAATCTTTGTTGTGAAAATTTCTGTTCTCACTTTAACTGTCTATGTATATATTTCAGAAATCGCTGTGAATCGCCTTCCGAACGAGAATAGGTTGGTGATCCAAAGATTATGAGGCAATTAGTTGTCCACATCTCCCTTCCCACACTAATTTGTAATATATATATATATATATATATATATATATATATATATATATATATATATATATATATATATATATATATATGAATATTCATCACAGAATATTACGGTAAGTCCTCTAAGTAACGGCCACACAGTTTCTGTGGCCCCCCTGTGGTTAGTTCATGGTATGATGATAGGGAGTATTGGGATAGTGTGACCGAAAGTAACAACGAATTGTTTGAGAACCAATCAAGAGTGGAAGAAGATCTACTACGAAACCGTCGGCAGTGTCGGGAGAGCCTCAGCATCCAATCAAAACAAAGTGATGACAAGCCGACTCGAGCATGCATCTATGCACGACTAAAGCTGTTTATGTTTCGACGCCATTTTCGACTGGTTTTCAAGTTGTTTATGCTATCCATTCGACTTGGTGATATCTAGAAGTACGCGGGAAATTAGTTGAACATGTACAAATGTTCTTCTCCGGGCCAACGTAGTTAGACATATTGGATAAATGTCTTGGGGATCTGCATGCATGTTATTTCACGGTTTGATGATAGGGAGTATTGGAATAGTGTAAGCAGTCTAACAAAGAAGCGCGTTAACCTTCTAAAACATCGCACGCAAATTATTAAAATAGCGTTTCCACTGTGTCAAAAGACTAGAGTACTGAAAAATACAAATCGATGCCTACTTTGTACTTACCGTTAAAAAACGGCCGTATATCAGAGTTTCCCGATGGTTGTTCTTGGTTTTACGGCTAAATCTTGTAACTAGCTGGTCTGTGTTTCCGACACTTTTGAAGTGAATGCAAATGTAGCCGCAAAGTGGCCTTCTTTCAGTTTTTTTCCAAATTCTTGTGCTTCACCCCCACCGACGCAGCACCACAGTTTCTCTAGAAACTAACCCCATTCATTTCTTCTTTCAGTTTATTTTGCCTGGTCCGGACTCGAGGTCAAAACAACTTTTCGAATTGAAAGTTTTGGTCGAAGTATTTCCGTAGCCTGTTCCAGGCGTTCAGATAGTGGGGAAAGCGCGAATAGTTGGGGAAGGCGCGAAGAAAAGCGAGCGAAAAAATTGCGGGGAGGCTGGGGAGAGGAAGCGCAATTTTTTCGCTCGCTTTTCTTCGCGCCTTCCCCAACTATTCGCGCTTTCCCCACTATCTGAACGCCTGGAACAGGCTAGTATTTCCGCCATTATTGTAATAAATTTTGAATGAAATCAAAGTTAACGACAGAAGTAATAATTCAGGAGGAGAGAAACAAATTTAGCCCTTTGAAATATATTTTTTGAGTTGAGGTAAAATTGCCGTATAAATGTTGCAATTTGCATAGTGTAAAAAGTAATTTGAAACCTTTCCAGTAGCGCATGCTGCGTAAAACATCTCGCAATGATCAGACCCACGCAAATATATCCAATTCTTATTTCTCTGTATCCGAAACATAGAAAAAAAAAATAAATGAAAAAGTGATCTTTTTAACGTTTATTTCGCCCGAGAAACATTCACTTCATGGTATATAAACCAGGTCACCACCTAGTCACTTTATAGTATATAAACCAGGGAATCCCGTGATGGACTAGCATCCCATCCAGTGGGGATTAGCAATATTCTAAGTTGCTTCATGCTTCAGAAACTGGTATCGGCTCCGGCCGTGTGGGCTCCCTACGGAGCTATTCCACAAAAAAGGTGTTTTTTCTTATACATCTCAACTGGCTGGGAGAAACCACAGTATTTCAACCCGTCTGGCTGGGACAAACTGAATATTTTTATCCCGCCTGGCTGGGAGAAATTTGAAAATTGAGATTTCCTGGTAAGATCAATAAAATTATTCTAGTTCAGCTGTCATGAAGCTAGAAGGACAACTGGCTCAGGGGCTACGTTTACCCCTTCGGCATATTTACCGGACACCACGAGCAGCCACGCATTCCTAAAATGAAAAAGGCTCTTATATCTCTTGTATGCCAAATTTGTAAAAGAAAGCATTTGGGCCTTTTTTATAAAAAGTTTTTTTTTCAGGGGTGGTGGGTGTTGGGGGGGGGAGGGTAAGTCTTATTTCCGGATCGAAGGGAAGGAAAACAAATAAAATTAAATGAATAAAGGAGAAAAGAAAGAAATGGTAATAAGCGATTATCAGTTATAGTGTCTTGGACCCATGAAGTGTTAATATTTTTGTTATAACTTAACTTGCAGATCGATGTATCCCTTTGCAATCAAAACATCGACCATCACAAGAAACAATTATTGGGTGTTGAATCGCCAACTCGGTTGTACCGAGTAAAACATGGAACCTTTGAGAAACTGCGGGAACATCTGATGGAACGCAACCCTACTACTTCACCACTTCAGTTTAAAATCCCGCGGGTCATAACAACAAAGGCGGCGGGAGATCTGCTGCTTGCAAACTTGCATCAGCAGGACACGTGATTAAGTTAACACGTGGTTAGACACGTGGTTTACTCAACAGAACCATAGCGGATTCTCGTTATTTGCAAACTTGCATCCGCAGGACACGTGATTTAGTTAACACGTGATTTAGACAACACAGCCATAGTTGATTCTCATTATTTGCAAACTTGAATCCGCAGGACACATGATTTAGTTAACACGTGGTTTAGATAAGTAGCTTAGTTAACACAACCAGAGCGGATTCTTATTATTTTGTTGCTGTAGTATAGGTGTTGGTGTAATGCCGAAATGAAGCTGCGATAAAATAATGTTGAACGTCAACACCGCCTCGGGATAAACGCTTATCACCTTCACAAATACTAATTACTTGCACTTGTGCATTTTCAAAATCTTCTATGTTTAAGGTCTTACAGATCGACACGTTTTAGTAGATCCATACACTGTACACTGTTTAACATCCGTGGTCACCACTTGATGATATCAGTTTTGCGGGTTTTTGTGTACCGTATTTTGTAGATTGTTGTAGTTAGGGAATAAATTATGATTTTATAAATAAATTCTCACGATAAATATAAATTATAGTTCATTTATAAATGGTTATAAATTACGAAATGTTAATTAACATGAAATGAAATGCGGGTTTAATAAATGTGAAGATATGAGAGGGTCAATAACGAATTATTATTGCGCAATTTTTTCAGAACCTGTATCAAGCGGACAGTAGCTAGGGTCCCGAGGGTGTCCGCTATACAGGTTTGTATATTTTTCAGCTAACACTGTCGAGACGGATCGATCAGTGGAGGAGCGTGCAAGTGTGAATTGATATTGTGTCTTAATAAAGCTTATCAAAAAAATAAATAAAGTTTATCAATTAATCTACCGGTATAATACAGTCAGGAACTTTCTCTAAGTCAGACATCCTCGGGACCAGCTTAAGCTCTCCGTGTTAGAGAGGTGTCCGCCTTATAGAGAGTTCAGCTACAGACAAACAAGGGAAATAAATTAAAATAGGCCAGTGTAATGTCCGCCTAAGGGAAGTGTCCACCTTAGAGAGGTGTCTGCCTTAGAGAGGTGTCTGCCTTAGAGAGGTGTCTGTCTTAGAGAGGTGTCTGCCTTAGAGAGGTGTCCACCTTAGAGAAGTGTCCGCCTTAGAGAAGTGTCTGCCTTAGAGAGGTGTCCGCCTTAGAGAAGTGTCTACCTTAGAGAGGTGTCCGCCTTAGAGAGGTGTCTGCCTTAGAAGTGTCTGTCTTAGAGAAGTGTGTCTTAGAAAGGTGTCCACCTTAGAGAGGTGTCCACCTTAGAGAAGTGTCTGCCTTAGAGAGGTGTCTGCCTTAGAGAGGTGTCTACCTTAGAGAGGTGTCTACCTTAGAGAGGTGTCTGCCTTAGAGAGGTGTCTGCCTTAGAGAGGTGTCCACCTTAGAGAGGTGTCCACCTTAGAGAGGTGTCCACCTTAGAGAAGTGTCTGCCTTAGAGAGGTGTTCGCCATAGAGAGGTGTCCACCTTAGAGAGGTGTTCGCCTTTCAGAGGTGTCCGCTTTGAGACAGTTGATTGTAGTATGTTTAGTCTTTAGTGTTCGATTGATGTTCATAAGTTTTGGCAACGTTGCAAGACTTTTACTTAAATTTAAAGATGAATTCAGCCGGTTTGGTTTTCAAGATACCAGCCTTCTGTAACTATCTTAGGCAAATTGTCGCCATTTATAATAGTGATTTTCCTCAGACCGTGAAATAGTTAGTACACTAATAGAGGTTAGTAGATCTTATTTCCATTGTTTTCTTTTGTGTCTGTTTGACTATTATACACTAACTACTAGAAACTGTTTCACGGTCTGAGGAAAATCACTCTAAAAAGTTAATTCCCTGTTGGTAAAAGATCCGGCTTAATGCTAGTCATGTCAGCACTCGAACGGTTCGGAGATGAAATCGTGAGCATTGGGATGGTTGAGGACTTGGGTAGCTAAACCACAAAGTTATTCTGGTCGAAAAAGAACGGACTCAAAATGTTATAATTTTATTTAGCAAACAAAAAAGCATGCAACTATTTAATTTAAATTTCAACACAAACACGTTTTGGTTAGAAACGTGCGCCTATGTGGCGTAGGTGTTGTACACCACACTTATCAGAAAACATTTTACGTACTGACCTCTGTCAATGGAGTATGCATGTGAGCACAACTAACTTGAAAACGTTATATACGTGACATGCGCGTGTGCTGATAACGTAACTCAGAAAAAGGTCAAGAATGTTGTTTGAGTGATAGCCGGAAGATTTCCCATTTTGATCTCATAATCCAGATTTCCACGTATTTCCTGCACAGGCCGCCCAAGCCGGGCTCACTATCAGGCGCTTTCGCATGTGCGGTATTGTGTTGCAAAGATTCTAGTAGCAGTTGAACACCCAAATAACAAGATCTCGCCGAAATCGCGTTAAATCGACCGGAGGAACGGGCCAACAACAAAGAATAAAATAAAACAAATCAAAACCATTGCGTTCCCATACAAACCATGGAATCTTGGTAACACAATACCGCTCATAAGCAAGACCTGACGGCCCATGAACTGAACATATTGTCGTATTAACAGGGTGGGTAAAATTTTGTGGTGAGGTTTCTATACTATAAATTATATATATGCTTATACTGTTCGCGCCATGTAAAGATACCCAGTTTAAAGGCAAAAAGGGATGAAATCGATATCCTGTTCAGGACAAAACCCCCTCAGTGAAAACCATACCCTATCGGGCCGCACGTCCCCGTTAAGGCAAGATAAGGTAATAGCCCCCTTATAAAATAAAGTTATCTACTCGATCGAACCACATTTACTGTGGGAGTGAATGGGTTAATCCACGACCTTACGCACACCGAAAGACGAATGCTCCGCATGGCATAAGTTCCATTTTAATGGTCAAAATGTTTATGTCCGACTGTATGAGTTAGAACCACCTCTGTCAGTGTGTAATAACAATGACCACAACAGGAAATTAGCGCTGAATTCACTGGACAGTTTTCTTTTTTAACAACAGTCACATGCACTTAGGATTTTATCCACAGACTCAAAATTTAAACCATCTTGTACATAGAAGATAATAACGTGGCTGCTAAGTTCAACTCGAAATCTCACCAGAAATGTCATATCTCAGTCAACCGATGTATGACCATGTATTACAGGCGGGCTATTATTTACAGCAACGTATCTGTAGAAGCAAGAGAAAATAATTGGATAGTCCAATTATAATCTCTTGGTAGAACTGAATCTTGTGTGATCCGATTAAATTCTCCAGCACCCTTAGGACCTTCAGTTCCTTTTGGTTTTAACCCTTTTAATCCACGACTCAATTTCGAAGACATGTAATGTGCAATTTTCTAATTTTTGAGTCTGCCGACAAAATCCTATGGGGTGACCATTCAAATGAAACCTCTTTGGCAGTACCTTTGCAAGCTACCATTTGTTTTTCAATATTTAACAAAATAAAATGTGGGATTGATTTTGCTTGAATTTTGATTTTTGGCGCTCTTGGGTGTTAAAGGGTTAAGTGACATAACTCCCACAAGTTGGGTGTTTCTTGGTGTTGCGGACGCCATTGTTGGTTAGCTTTTGTGTTGTGGTGTGGGTATTGTTTCTTTTGTTTTACGTCATTTGGTGATCGCACCATCCGCAACACCAAGAAACTACCCACAAGTTTCTGTAGATCTGTGGTAGAAGCACCAGTCCTTTCTGGTTAATATAAGCGTCTTAAGTTTCGTTGATTCAAAGTAGCTAGGGACCACTTGGGTTGAGTTCACTATAGACAAATTCGGCTAACGCATTGTTGTACCCAATTCAAACCTTTTGGGATTAGAACTCTTTGTTCGTCATATTTCCATGTCAATGAAGCATTGACATGGAAATTATATGGAAATATTGTGAACAAAGAATCTTATCCCCAGAAGGTTTGAATTGGGTACAACAAATCGTTAGCCGAATTTGTCTATTGTTTACCCTTACCCCGTGAATGGAGATGTTAGAGGCTCAAGATGGGGAACATTTCTGGTTCTGTCTTCACTAATCTTACCGGACGTTTTGAAGGTTATTTATCATAAATAGCTGGGTAGGTAATCAGCTGTGCCCTTCCGAGTTAACTACGGTGGCTAAATTTCACTGCTGTGTTGAGTCGGTTTCACAAACTTCATTGACCAACGCCGAATTTTTCTGTGCATATTCCCATCTGGCCGGCTTCGGGCATTTAACAAGAAGCCACGCTTTCTTTGGGTATTTTAAGGAAACACTGATTAAAATAAAAGCTCTTTTTAGTGCTTATCTATTGACATTGCTTTCATGAGGCTTAATTTCAAATTTATCTGAGGAAGTATTTACGCTTAAACAAGTTAGAAAAGAGGATGTAACTTGCTCAATAACTTCTGCCCAAGCTGCGTTGTTCGAAAATTCTCTGTTTCCCATTCCTTGCGGTTTGCAGGGAACACGTAATAATCTCGGAGTGAATTAAAAAAACATCTTCGCGGAAATGGAACTATTTTCAGAATAAAGAGCAAAAGAAGCAAATCCTCTGAACTTGTGTGGGCGAGCAAGCCTGTTTTTGCACACTTGTCCAGTCTTTCCCTTGTTGTGACGTCACGAATAGCCACGACGTGCACTGTAAGCTTATCTCCATTTTATAAATCACTCTTGATTCAGTCAGGATAAAAAACATATGGAGCATGAAAGTAATTTTGGGGTTTTTATGGGAAATGCTTAGAATACTGGTTTTGAGTTTTTCACAAGGTATCTTCATAAAAACGTGCAGTTGTGAAAGTATTGAGAAATAGATTTACTTACATCCGAAATTGTTGAGACCAAACAAAGATAATATAATCGACAGTTACTTGTGACACTTATCAAACACAGGCTGTGAAACTTTAACTTTCATTTCAAACCATAACACGATAAGGTCACGGGATGTTAACGGCAGTTATTTTTACCTTGGTTTTATTTTTTCTCGCCGGTTTTATTTATCTGGCGTCTGAGTTTCTTCGTGTATGGAACAATGGTCACTCTTTATTCCACCCATTACGCAGCCTGGTAATTCATTTTCTCCTCAACCGCTATGTATTTTTTCTGGGAGCAAAAGCGAGGAGAAAGCTGGAACATGACACGACGAATTTTCAACAAGTACAGGAACAATTTTTGTTAAACATTCTAAAGAAAAATTCTGGGACAAAATATGGAGAGGAGTTCAAGTTTAGACGAATAACGAATAGGCGTGATTTCGTAAACAATCATCCTGTTACAAAATACGACCACTACAAGAATTTTGTTGGTAGGTATTTAGACTCCTTCATTCTTGCTTTAATTTTATGTACTAGAGCTGTTAATTCCCCATCGGCTAGTCACAACTTAAATTTAATTCTGGATTTTATCTTTTGAGCGGGATATTCAATTTCCAGAGTCAATTATGGGGAAATTCAATGTAGTTCTAACTTTTGAGTCTGTGGACGAAATCCTATGGTGTGACCATTCAAATGAAACCTCTTCAGCAGTACTTTTGCATGGTACCATTTGTTCTAACTTTTGAGTCTGTTGATGAAATCCTATGGTGTGACCATTCAAATGAAACCACTTCAGCAGTACTTCTGCATGGTAGCATTTGTTTTTCAACATTTTACAAAGTGACATTTGGGATTTTTCGTGAATTTTGATATTTGGCATTCTTGGAAGTTTACCTACACAGCAGTACCATTGTGTGTCATCAGACAAAATTCCCATTGTTATACTTCATAACTCCCTTGTTGGTATCAAAAGGTCTAGAAGACAATTTGAGAAATAGAACATTTTACAAAGTTGAATTTGAATTTATAATAGCTACACCAAAAACAAGGTCTCGGTTGTTCGAAAGCCGATTAACCCAAACCCAGGATTAACCGAGGATTTCATTTCCATTTAGAAATATTTTCAAAAGCTCGTTTTAAGCTACATGTGAAGTCAAATCAAAGTCGAAACTGAATGGCAGAAATACTTTCGAAAAATCTCCATTGATTAATTAAATAACTTGTTTCAAAATTGATGCTAATCGAATCCTGGGTTAGCTTAATCACGCTTTGAACAACCCGGCCCAAGAACAACGGCACAGTCGACAGCAAAAAGATCGCATGTTTCTCGGATTCTTTCGCAATCTTGGACTATGCACCTACTTTTACTATAGAAAATCAAAGAGGCTTCATTTATCTTTGGGGAAAAACCCGCGTTAAACCAACAAAACCAGCATGTTATTTTAACTCCCTTTTGTTAATTGTTTTTTTGTATCTTTTGTCAGGCTCGCTCCTGCTTTTGTTTAATATCTGTCATTGTTGTTAGTCCGCCTTAAGGGATGGACCATTAGAAAAGTGATGGGGGGGGGGGGGGGGGGGGGGGTGGGAACTTTGGGAGAGGCAAGAAATTTTTTTTTGTCCACCTAAGGTGGAAATCTTTTTTTTTTTTTCACTCATGGCTGGAATATATATTGTCCTTGGGCAGATTTTTTTTTTGCGATAATGCGTGGAAATATATTTTTTTTCTTAATAATTTACTGGAAAAAAATTTTTTTTTTTTGCTTTTGCACCCCCCCCCCCCCCCCCCCCCCCCCCCATCACTTTTCTAATGGTCCATCCCTAAGATGCTGTTACACGGGACGATTCGCAACGACGATTTTTAGCGCAACAAACTTAACGACAGGCATGTTACACGAAACAACGAGCAAAATTCGTGTTTTTGCCTTGCAAGTTTCTTGAAGCTGAATCAAAAACCGTTGCAACGAAAAAATTGCGAAGGAAATCGTCCGTGCACCCATGGTTGCGCTAAAAATCGTCGTTGCGAATCGTTCCGAAAACATTAAGGGAAGGAATCTCATCCCACAAATTTACCAGATGCTTTCTCCTTTCCGAAAAAAAAAACTGTTTCACCGAAACGATTTATTGGGTGCTTTTATAGCTATAAACCCCGGGAGAAGCTCCCCCGGGATTCTAAGCTGCTAAGCTGCCAACTCTGTCCAGACGGTCTCCACTTGAAATTCACGGTGGCGGACTGTATTGACGGGTGCATTGAGTGCAATCCCTGTATTGAGTTTAGATGAATACCATAAGGAAGATAACAACTTCAGTACAGTGTAATTCTTGACTTTAGATACAATCAATGAAAATAAATCGCCTAAAAGGAACCCATGCAAATCAAAAATAAAATGTCAAGTGAACTGCAATTCGGATAACAATTGGTTGGTTTGTTTTTGATTTTCGTTTTTTTAAGGTCATCTTAAGGTTATCAAAAATGATAACCATCCCGAACTGATTAAAATGTGATAAACGACTAACACTACTTGATAGTTTTAATTTGAATGGTTACACTCCGAGATTTCACCAACCGACAAACGCCAAAAATTAGAACCAAGTTGTACATCACTGATACATATTAATGAAACATCAGGAAAGTTATAGTCAATAGTTTTCATTTCGCCTGCTTGGCCAGGCGTTCATTCTCTGGAGCGATCGGCGGAAGCCACAGCATCTACTTTACAATCGTTCAAAGAGCTGAATTCGTAGGGATGGCTTTCACGTTCAAAAAGAAAAAAGACAAATTAACCGTCGCGTGTTCACGTTCAGCACAAAATCTAAAATTTGATCATTTCACTTTGTTGCTTTATTAAGGGAACTGCAAAAAAATGTACCAAAATTTAAAACGCACGTACAGAAGCATTGTTTTTGATAATCAAACTTATTGTTTTCAGTTTTTTGTTCCGTTCTTGCTGCCGTCGCCATCTTGGTTGCTTGAGAATGGAATCTCCCGCAGTTGTACAGCCACAAAACCTCACACTGTGCAGGATAGTAAACAGACAGAACCTTATCAACCCTTTAAAGTGATCAGCATCAAAATTCTCCTTGTAATATCAATGCTTAACTAATAGGGAGGTTATGAGAATTAAGAATATGATCACCTGAGAAGAATTGCTGTGATATTTTAACAATTTCTCCCCACTAGTTCTGAAGAGGCCATCGTAATCACCGTAAACACATACAGCGGTGATAAACATGGTAAACCAACGCATTTTTATTATAAACTTGACGTTTCGTATCCATAGCAACTTATATTTTTTATAAAATATCAGCAAGACCACAGCGACAAACCGTTGAGTGGTGCCGGATCTCCCAGTTGTAGACCTGGATCAGTACAATAATTACTTGTATAAAATCAGAAAACGGCAAACTGATCCTTTATACGGCAAGGCGATGAAGGAGTAAATAAAAGAATAAAACAAAATTTATATTTAAACGAATTTGCCCAATATTTCGGTTTGAAAACAAACCTTCTTCAGGGGCTAACAGAAAAATGAAAAATGAAGTTAAAACTAAAAGTTCGTTACAAATAAGAGTTTACTCTTATTTGTAACGAACTTTAAGTTACTAAAAGTTCGAACTAAAAGTTCGAACTAAAAGAACTAAAATTTCGTTATTTACAAATAAGAGTTTAAACCGAAATATTGGGCAAATTCGTTTAAATATAAATTTTGTTTTATTCTTTTATTTACTCCTTCATCGCCTTGCCGTAAGGATCAGTTTGCCGTTTTCTGATATATTTTTTATATGGTGAACAGGTCATTGTGTAATCTCTTTACGACTGCATTCTTACAGTCGTTTTTAGTTTGCTACATCGCGCTGACGAGCTCCAATCAGAGCGAAACAGCTGTCCGCTGTTGCTACCCCGCTTCATTGGGTCCGGTCCTTTGCAGATTTTTTCAACCGTTACATTGTTTGAAAACTGTTCAAAACATTAATTGTGATCATTTTGATATTTCAGCGTCCGGCAAAACGGACTCACTGTAAAGCTAAGGAGACTTTGCTCATAGACCTCTTTCATAATGGCGGCCGATTTATTTATTCTTTTATATGTATGTTAATTAGCCTCACTGGCCTCGGTAACATGTGTAAAATTAAAAAGAAGTTTTACTCTAAAATGAGGCCAGTGAGGCTAATTAACATACATATAAAAGAATAAATAAATCGGTCGCCATTTTGAAAGAGGTCTGTTCAAGAACTACAGCCTTCTTTAAATGTTAACGTCAGCAGTGAGAAGCTGATGCTTTATTAGCTGTAGCTTCTTAGGACTGACAGTCCGTACTATTAAATTACTGTAAGATTGTTTTTTCTTAATCTTGGTTCCAGACCCCTTTTTGAACTATATAAACAGTTTTCAAACACTGCAACGGTTACTTTTGGAAATGTATGTTGCTTAGCATACGAAACGTCAAGTTTATTATAAAAACGCGTTGGTTTACTATATTTATCACTTTATCTCCACTTCTTCTTGTATTTGTATTTTGATATTGAGAATTAAAGTAAATGAGGAGCAACTAACTTCAGCTGCTATTTTTCCTGTTAGC
This sequence comes from Cladopsammia gracilis, assembly GCA_022457155.1. Lineage (NCBI taxonomy): Eukaryota > Metazoa > Cnidaria > Anthozoa > Scleractinia > Dendrophylliidae > Cladopsammia > Cladopsammia gracilis. The sequence goes on from JAJGOT010000010.1 coordinate 180,679, forward strand.
ATTCTCTAAAACAGCTTTATCATTAAGTACAGCTGAATAACATGTTTTTATTTTTAAAAAGAGAGAATTGCTAAGGGCCAGAAGAATGTAATGACATGCCAGGAGCCTTGGATGCTCGCGGTCACATCCGGGACAACAGGAAAAAGCTGTTTGATTCCCAAGACACGTGACAACTCCCGCGCTTTCGTTGAGTATGGATTCGCTGTTGGTGTTTATCATACCATATTTGATGCTTTACCTCAGGTGAGACGCGAGACAATAAAACGCTAAACAAAAATATATTACAAGCTGTGATAAAGGAACAACAGATATACCTAATTCAATAAAGGTTGCTTTGGTCATTGGTAATTGGGCGTTGGGAAGCTATTGTTTGGCGGTCACTCAAGCGAAGCATTGCATTGTGTTCCGTATGCCAAATGCCAATTCCCAATTACCAATGACCAACTGCCAAAGCAATCTTATTGAATTAGGTGTATGCTGGAAATGAATGGATTGTTCATCAAAATATTAGCAAGCTTTTAGATTTGAGTACGAGTCTGACTATTTGTTTTTATTTTAGTCAGCCTGATTTTAGTCTTTTTTTCCCAGAACTGTCGGTCCTTTCCTGTTGTTGTAATAAATGGTTATCTAGCCCACGCAAAAGCCCCTCGCTTTTGAAGTGCAAACCTGTGACAATCTCATCAATGCACTCAAAGGAGCAAAGTTGAAAAGAATTCTTCGCTTTCATACGACATCATGAAAATTCAAAAATCTAAACTATACATCCCACAAAGCTGTTTCTAACATGGTATGTAGATACCAGTGTAACAATCCTTCACAAAAAGTTTCAGGTTTTAACGGTGCTTTCCAATTTGTAAAGTTTTAAATGTGTCACGCAATTCGTCACGCTATTTCAGATAAGTCGTGAAAATAAACAAAATTGAACCAGTTGAAAGTTTTTGCAGTTTTTGCATTATAGATGCTTATAAGCTGATCTGATGGAACGTTTATTGAATCCAATCTATTGTGATGACATTTTTGGTGTAGTTAATCTAAGACTTTGAAGTTTTGGCCGCCATGCAAAGATGGCCGCTACAGGTATTTTTACTAAAAATGACCAGTACTCGTTCTCCTATAACTCCTGAACGAAATGCTCTTCAAACTGCACTTAAGAGCCCTAGTGAGAACCGGCCTGTTATATTTATCCTTTTACTATCTTTTATTTATCAATGACAACAAGCTGGTACAGCATATAAATAAACAGTCTAAACAGTACACTATGAAAGTACTGCTGAATATCTTTAGAAATGTAATTTCATGGTCACAGCCTGTTATTTGTCAAAATCCCAAGCGTCTGAAATAGGTTCAATTTCACTTTCTATTTATTTATTTGTTTATTTATTTATTTACTTATCTGACAGCCATTTATGTTTTTACATCACAGGCAGACAACTTACAGAAGTCCCTCAAACTGTTCCACGCTCCTGATAAAAAGTGCTCTGAGGGAGGTATCTCAATAGGACCTTCAACAATGCCTCCTTCCCTTCAGCTCCATGCTCTCTCCACACCCCGCGCACTTCTGGACGTCCCGTCTTTACCCGCGGGACTCTACGTTCACATGCTGTTTGCACTGAGAGATAAAGATCTGGGCTCTATTTGGGGTAATTTTGCGTACTGGATACACGGGGTGTTTGTTTTTCTGGAGGAAAACTGGGAACTTATGGTGCGAGATTTGGAAAAAGGAGAAATTAATTCTGATCTTGAAATAACAGATCATGTGCGAAGGTGAGATAGGGCCAACAAAATCTGCTTTAGTAAATTGCTGTTTAATTTCAGCTTGGGGGTAAATAATCAATTTCAGATGACGGAGAAATTGAATACTGAATATCCCATCACCGAGAGCTCCCCTGATAGCGCTGTTCTTCGAAAAAACATAAGCAAAAGGTATCATTTGACAAACAAACACAAATGACACAATAGAATAACCAGAACTTGAATTAAAATCATGCAATCGGTCCCAAGCGCGGGAAAACGTGAAACCGGTGTAAAGCGTGCGGTGCTAAGCGCGGGGGAAAAGTACAACCAGCGCCAAGTGCGGGAAAAAGTGCAACCAGCGCTAAGCGCGGGAAAAAGTGCAACCAGCGCCAAGTGCGGGAAAAAGTGCAACCAGCGCCAAACGCGGGAAAAAGTGCAACCAGCGCCAAACGCGGGAAAAAGTGCAACCAGCGCCAAGTGCGGGAAAAAGTGCAATCAGCGCTAAACGCGGGAAAAAGTGCAACCAGCGCCAAGTGCGGGAAAAAGTGCAACCAGCACTAAGCGCGGGAAAAAGTGCAACCAGCGCCAAACGCGGGAAAAAGTGCAACCAGCGCCAAACGCGGGAAAAAGTGCAACCAGCGCCAAACGCGGGAAAAAGTGCAACCAGCGCCAAGTGCGGGAAAAAGTGCAACCAGCGCTAAGCGCGGGAAAAAGTGCAACCAGCGCCAAGTGCGGGAAAAAGTGCAACCAGCGCCAAACGCGGGAAAAAGTGTAAATTATCAGTGCCTAGCGCGGGAAACCTTCCGTTGATAAACGTGCAACGGTGCCAGGCGCGAGAAAACGTGTTCGACAAGCCAAGTCATGTCATTGTTTTGAGTTTGACATTATTGTGGTCAATACTGAATGGAACCAGACGTAGATGAAGTTCAAATCTTTCTTTATTCGTGCCTGTTTGACATGGGACTGGTATTGTTAGGACAGTGAACCAAAATACACTTGGTTCAACAAAGAGGCAAATGTATTTATAAAATATTTTCATAAAAACGCTTCATTTTTTCCTTTTTCTTTGACAGTGAACTGAATGAGCTGCTCAAGCCTGACAAACAGCGGGCAAATGAGCTCAGGCGGGAGTTTGAGAAAGGATTTGATGGAATAGCGAGGAGAATTTGGCCACACCTCACACATGTACACGGAGTGGTGTCAGGTGAGGAGTCATTATAGGCTTAATTGAGGTGGCTCGCGCGCTATAGGTCCCAGCATTTCCATCACTTTTGCCTTAATGGATCAATACTATACCAGCTGCTATAGTAATGCTACAGTAATGGTAACAAAGAAATGCCCAGTCATTTGTGAACAAGTTTTGGTCTTTTTATAATATAACAGGTTACCGTAGTAACAGTGTAACCCGTTTAAAACACCTTTAGATTTAGCAGATTTTAGCCATTCAGAAAGAATTCTGAGGACGTATGGACCTCAATACTTTGCCGCATCTCGCCTACAAGATATATCATATTCTGTAGCTTCTCACCAACGTATTCCCATCCTGTGTAACACCATCAAAATGTTTAGGACACTGCATCCCACCTCGATTTTAAACTGCATCCCGTCAAACCTATTTTGATCCCTCAATAACAACCCGTGAGAAGCTAACCAGTTTGCTACTACAAGCGTGGCCTTTTTTAAGGGATGAACGCAAAGCCTCCACCAATTTTAAATCCATCTATAAGTTTGTGGTCATAAAAGAGTAATTGAACTCTAGATCTCAAGTTTCCAATCTCAGATCAATGCGCTTATCCAAACATAATGATGAGAGTAATCTGTGTTCGTTTATAATTTATAAACTTAGGTTCCTCGGAGTTGTATGCCACGCAGCTGCGAGCCCGGTGTCTTAAAAACGTTCCACTCTGCTCCACGATCTACGGAGCCACAGAAGGCTTAATGGGAGTGAATCTTTGGCCACTGGAGGACAAGCCTTGTTATCTACTTGTTCCTCGATCGATGTTCTTTGAGTTCATACCACTGGAAAACAGCCACGAGGAACAACCCAAGGTAGGACAGAATAATTTCTATATATACCTTTTCCTTTATTATTCCTAATATCAAAAGTAGAGCCTGAAAGAAAACAAGCCTGGTTAGCTTTTTTGTGGGGTCGGAAAGCAGCTAAATTGAACGAGCGGGGAAAGCGAGGAGAGACTAGGGAGAGGGGTTGACACCCTCTCTCCCCAGTTTCCTCTCTTTTATTTCCACTCGCATCGTAATTTTCCGTCGCGCCGCTATTTTGCGTTCTCCCCACTATCTGAACACCTGGAGCAGGCTACCTTGAGGTTAGCATGTAGTTTAACGGGTAAGCTAATCGCGCCCACAAGCGAAGGTTGCGCAATTACCTCGTCCGCTCAATATCCAGACAGGGACGACGAAAGGGTCTGCTAGGTTACCACGACGTCAACAATTCCACATTCTTCCTTCCGCCCTAATAAACATATGTTCTTTTACTTGGCAGACACTGTTTGGCGAGGAAGTACAAATTGGTGTCCTGTACGAACTCGTTGTGACAACGCTAAGCGGCTTTTGTCGATATAGGATCGGAGATGTGGTGAAAGTGGTTCGCTTTCACAATAGCTGTCCGGTGATCGAGTTCCAGTACCGGCAAGGACAGCTACTTAACATGCGTTCAGAGAAAACGACTGAAAAGATGCTGTACGAAGCCATCACCATGGTGATCGGGAGAAAAGGAAAGAATGTTCAACTCGTGGACTACACATGCGCAGAGAGTATTCTGTTGGACTTTGTTCCCAATAGTCGGGCAACCATTGAGGAAACTGAAGCAGAGAATCACAAAAAACATACGAAGCTTGATAACAGCGTAAAGCCATTCTATTTGATTTTCTTGGAGCTGAGTACTTTGAGGCGCGATGCAGTGGAAACTGAAATGCTTGCAAAAGAGGTTAGTTCAAACTTAAAAATAGAGGAAATATTAAAGAGTTTACGTGCAGCGATAACTTTGAAAAATGCTTTCACTTGGGAGACGCTAGCCAAAAGAATCGAAGGCTCTGGTGAAAACTATGGCCAAGTCGGCAGGCAGCTCTTTGAATTGGAGTTAGGGGCTTAGTTAGAGACTAGTAAAGAGTACAAAAATCTCACTGAGTAGGGAGGGGAGTGGGAGGATAGCAAAAATAAAGACTCCGCTTCTCGCTCACCTCACCTCAACTCCCCATCCCTCCCCCTTCCATTATTTTTCTGTCCTTTTTTGCCCCAGACCCCGGAGTTTCCTGCAGAGCAGGCTCCGAGGACCACTTCGAGTTTGACAGTAACTTTACAAGGTGAGGAATAGAACGCCTAGCGACTTGGTTAAGACTGTACTGTTTTCCTTATAGTTGGACGAAGCTCTTTCTGAAGTTAATCCATTTTATCGCATTCGGAGGGACAATGGAGGCTTCATTGAGAGACTTAGGGTTCGTTTCGTTGAACCTGGCACGTTCCAGAAGTTTCAAGAATTTCTCCTTAAAGTCACGCCCACTGCTGTCAATCAACTGAAGATTCCACGTAAACTGGTATCGACGGAACAACTGATGTTCTTCGTCAAAGAATTGGTCTCCGAGGGCGCGTGAATAATTGACGATTGCAACTTTAATCAAGAGATTATAATTGGACAATTATTTTCTCTTGCTTTAATATATTGCGCGATTTTGAATTGACTGGGCTCATTGATTGCCAAAACAAAGTCCTACCACTTTTTAAATCAATCGACTTGTCCGCTTGCTACATGAGCTTGCTATAAGGTTTATTGGATTGTCTGCGTGTTGATTGGTCATGAAGAGTAATTAAATTGGTTTTGCTCTCAAAACACTCATTTGGAAAATCGCTCTATCGATACTTCAAGACAAAACCAATGAAACTACTAAAGGGGCTCTCCTTATTCCTTTATTTTTCGGGATAAATCGCGCAAAAACTTAACAAAAGCTGGTATTAATTACAGTTTAAAGTCTTTAAATATTACGTTAAGGAAAATGTATTTTAAGATCCAGTTGACTTATGGCAAAAAAACAGTGAGGTAATATTTATCTTTGAGGCCTTATGCGTTCCACGGCGCTGAAAAGGACCGATGATGATATTTATCTTTAATTTATTTCTCGGCATAGTTTACTATTACAGATCTATTTATGCCTGCCGGCATAAGCATTTTATTTATTGCAGGTCGGTATTCTTCAGACTTTGAATTATTGTAAATGTTTATTTACAGACATTGCACAGTAATAATATAATTAAATTTACCGCTATTGACGTTGATGTTAAACAAGATATGATTTTTTTGTTGATAAACAATAAAAAATATCATGACTTATCCCATTAACAAAAAGTTTCGAATATCTCAATATATATATATTGATATATTGTATCAGAAACCCATAAGTGGGTTGAAACGTGCAACTGTCTCTTGTACGCTTCAAAACAAGCTTCCGATTATTCAATTTGCTAAGAAGTTGTTACAGCCATATTTGGAAAATCACGATAAAAATATTAACCAATCAATTCGCTAGAACAACTTGCTTCCAATCTCGAGGGACCGAGGGTGGTTTCCAAATATGGTACTAAGCAAAAAATGAATATTCGGAAGCTGCGAATGCGCGTTACATGTTTCAACCCACTAATGGGTTTCTGATTGTATATATATCTATATACAAAATACATATACACATAACATTTGCTTAATATTTAGAAACACTTTAAGATCATGTTTTCCTCCAGTTTCCATGCAGCCGCATACACTAAACAAACATTTTGGCGTAAATTTGAGATTTGGAAATTAAACTTTTATAATCTTAATTGAGCAACTTATGGATGCGTTCATACGCATGCAAAATCACAAGTTCGAAATGTTTTTCCGATTTACTCAAAATTGGCTTGACAAAAGTTTCTTGTTTTTAGATATTTTGTTTGCCATATGAAATAGTTTATCGTAATAGTTTTGGTTTTTCTAGATGCCATCGCAATCGCTCGGAATTTAGGCTCAAGTGATTTCAATGTTTCTCGTTTATTAAATGTTTTCACTCATAAACTTCAAACTAAGTATAATATTTTGTGTAAGTTCCATACTAATTCAATAAAGGAAAGTTCGTTAAACGGCCGCTCAAAAATGTTCGGTGCGGCTGCATGGAAACAGGAAGGAAACACCTTAACAAGGCTAAAAATTATTACAATTACTTTAAAGAAAAAACCGACGTTTTCTCTGAAGATGATTTAAGCTGCATTTCTACTGCCACGTACTTTTTACGTCCGTAAATAAAATTAGACACGATGTATGAACATGTTGCATAAGCGCAAAAAGTTGAACCGTGCTCAACTTTTTACTTTTACACAAACTGTTCATACATCGTCTCTAATTTTACTTTACGTAAAACACGCGTAAAAATTACGCGACAATGGAAATCAAGCTTTCATTTAAGTCGAAAACGGTTTACTTTTAATAATATTTAGCTTTGTAAACTTTTTCGGTAAGTCATATAGTTTCAATAAACCACAGAATTTCAAAATCCCTAGATATATTAATATTATTATGCAAGGATTCCCTGGCAAACTAACCTAGACCTAAACTCTCTCGTTCTCTGCAACTCAATTCTCCGGATAAGAGACACATAAATAAACTTATAATTCAAAACATTGATACACTGCCCAAAAATGGTCATAAAGCTCTTGATATCCGTAGGTCTACATGACGTATATACAGCGATACCGCCTCATTGGCTAAGTATCCGGCGATATTGCGCTCACTTTCGCACTATAACTGTTAAATATTTGTTACACACAAGGTACTATTTCCTTCCTTTCCTTTTCGTACTTTTAAGATAAGAAACTTTTCATTGAATTGAAACATAGACTGTTCACAGCCTCTCTATTTTCTCAGAATCCGTCGAGAAAACGAGAACTGCCGGCGAGCGAAGCGAGCGAACTGGAAGCGAGCGCCCCACCCCCATCGCCGGAGCGCTAGTGCACCGCGCTCGCTTCGCTTGCTGGTAGTTCTCGTATGCGACGGACTCTGAGAAAATAGAGACGCTGTGAACAGTCTATTGAAAACAAAGTACATTTCTAATCCCAACACTTCACTATCCTCGTAATTCTTCATTGTTTGTCGTTAGTTTCTCTTCTTTTTCTTCCTCCATTTGTTTTTCATCTTTGTCCTCCTCTTCAGCGTTCTCCTCTGATGTTGATTGCGTCAGTTCTGAAAGCCATGACGTCACGAATGAGCGTGCGCTGTTGATAGCGCCACCTGCAGACGGAAGTGAGTCAGAAAGGTTAACCATTTCACTCAATAGTGAAGACATGTAATGTAGTTTTAACTTTTGAGTATGTAGACGAAATCCTATAGTGTGACCATTCATATGAAACTTCTTTGGCAGTACGTTTGCATGGTACAATTTGTTTTTCAGTACATGTATTTGCAAAGTTTAATTTGAGATTTTTCTTGAATTTTGATGTTTGGAACTCTTAAACGTTAAAGGGTTAACAGACGGTAGCCTGCGAGCAAGGTCTCTTGGAGGTGGAGGGTGGGTAGGCGAGAAAGGAACCCACCTACCCACCCCCACCCCTACCAACAAGAGAGCTAAACGTTAACACTTGAAACAACAAGTTTTATTTTCAAGTTAAGCATAGGTTGACAAAGCTTGTGCCCGCAATTAGCAAGGGCTATTCAAGGCTGTCTTTCTATCAGGGAACATCAGAGTCTAAATTTTACTGGAAGACATTCAGTGCGGTCTCTCTCGAATGGCGGAAACTGATTGGCTCAATCGACATTGTATATTCGCTGATAGACATCGGTAGCGCGATATTCCCTTCAATTGCTGGTCGAACAAAATGTACAGAACACATTCCAAAACATTACAATATCTTTGAACCCCCGACAAATGGAAAACTCATGACGTACCTACTACCTTCCCTGTGTCGGCCACAGCCTGACCAATCCTGCGTCCTCTCTCACTCTTTGTCGCTACATCTTGCATAACACTAAACAACGCAAAAACGCTATCATTATAATGACGAAAACAAAATGTCTAAAAGATTGCGAGGGTCACTGGCCGTTAAATTTAGCTGAGATTTGCTCCCCCCAAAAGCATTTAGTTTAAGAAAACGGGTTTTTTTGATTGACAGGTGTATAAGGAAGGTATCAGTAGAAACAAGGTTGTGTTGATTGCGACAATGACGACAATTGCCACCTACTTAGAGACACGAAAATGTGGTTTTATCAACTGGTTTAATAAGGTAAATTGGCCACGGTAAAGAGATTCTAAAGCTGACGCGGGGGGGGGGGGGGGGGGGAAGGGGGGAAGGGGGGGGGGGGAAGTAAGGTAAATTGGCCACCGTAAAGAGATTCTAAAGCTGACGAGGGGGGGGGGGGGGGGGAGTAAGGTAAATTGGTCACCGTAAAGATATTCTAAAGCTGACGTACGTTTCGATCGCTAGCCCTTCATCAAAGCGAATCATCACACATAACCCAAAATTCTTTGAATCGCTCTGACGAAGTGCTGGCGCTCGAAACCTCAGCTTTTGAACCTCCTTATACCTTAGCATCTCAATAGTACATTTTACAGTTGTGTGCTTGGTGACCTTGCCTTTGTTTGGAAGTGAGGCTGGAGGTGACCTTGCTTTGATACAAACCTTTCTGCCTTTCATGTGTTAATAATGCTGTTCTCATGCTAACTAGGTGAATTTACATCTGAAAAGCTCCAAGGTCTGTACCATAACAAGGTCAACTTCAATCTCGCTTCCACTCAAAGGCCAGGACGCTAAGAAGACAACTGTAAAATGGTCTATTGATAAAGCAAATTTTCGTGTTTCACTCCGGCACCGACCCAGCACCACAGTTTCTTTAGAAACAAACTCTTTACTTACTTGGAAAGTCGAATCTTTATGTCAGATAGTCCCATCTGTCCCTGGAAAGGATGTCTGTAAACAAAAACAATTACAACGACTTTTAGATAAGTATTCTATGTATTTAAGTAACTTTAGGTGACAGATAACATGGACAAATATTTTATGTAATTTTTAAATACAGTGTTATGTTAAAATAATTTTAGGCGATTCGTGTTGACGAAATAGATGAGTATTTAATGTGATCTTAAGTTGGTGTCCACAGTAGGTCATTTCGGATTTGCTTTATGCCTCGTTATCAAAGCGATGCTGATTCACAACTTTTCATATGAAAATTACTTCTCATTCATTCACAGGAAATTAAAACTTGTTTTCATATGAAATATTGTGCACTAAGCCTCGCTTTGATAACGATGCGCAAAGCAACTCAGAAATGGTCTATCAGTATAGAAAGTATTTCCTTACATTATAGACATTTTGATAAGAAAATAAAGCTGTTGACTGATTAAAGATTGTTTCCTTAATCATGGTACTTTGATTACCCGGCATGCACATCGTCAATCCCAGCATGCTCTTTGCCCCGCCAGACTTGATAGTTGGTGGTTTGTTTCCAGGCCTCCACGAACTGTTCATTGTAGTTTGCCATCCCTTCACCATCTACACAACAAGAAACGTTAACATCAGTAAGGGCCGCATTTGGCCACACGCGAGCTTTCTAACCAAACACAGGGCATAGTTATGGAAAACCAAAGCAGACACAAGTTACTGTCTTAGAGTATTACTACACACGGGGCCCACACAAAATGTGTGACCGTTGTTCGTATTTTTAAATTTAGAGGAAATGTATGGGAATATCGAAAAGGTTCACTTATGGTAATATACTGCGATGAATATTCACATACAAGATCAAACTAAACGTATTTTTACCTGAAATGTTGTGTGGTGTCATTCTTGTGCTGAAAACGGCGAATTTTAGCGATTTGAAGGGTTTTGCATCGGACGTTTACCTGAGCGTATAGTAGAGAGACTCTACTATACGCTCAGGTAAACGTCCGATGCAAAACCCTTCAAATCGCTAAAATTCGCCGTTTTCAGCACAAGAATGACACCACACAACAATCATTTCAGGTAAAAATACGTTTAGTTTGATCTTGTATTTAAATATTCATCGCAGTATATTACCATAAGTGAACCTTTTCGATATTCCCATACATTTCCTCTAAATTTAAAAATACGAACAACGGTCACACAGTTTGTGTGGGCCCCGTGTGATTACTATAGCAGACACAAGTTACTGTCTTAGAGTATTACTATAGCAGAGAATGGCTGTTTTTAACTCGTGAATACGCGAAGCGTTGAACAAGTTATAGCAGACGGTGAAAATATACAAATTGAAGGGAGAGGGGAGGGTCCGAAAGGTTGTTTCGTATTCACGAATTAACTTGGAGGGCAAACATTCGCAGTGCGTCTGGTTAATTCGTCTCGTAGGTCGTCTAGCATAAAGATGGGAACAATGGTCACAACTCTAGATTAGGACTATCTTATTTTAAGACAAACTAAAGAAGACAGTTCCGTCTAGACGCATAACGCGTCCTGTACCCGAATCTACACTGGACGAACTATGAGACGTATAATCAGACGCACTACAAATGTTTGCTCACTTAGTTTGTCTGAGACGAATGTAAACGGCCATTATCGGTTTTGTGTATTCGCTAAATAAACGGTCTTTGCGAGAATTTCTTGTACAAACCTGTGTGTTGTATAGTGGACAGTAGAGACATAAGATACATCTTAAACTGGGCTCGTATCCACTCGTCACTTCCATCCCAACCTGTTAAACAAAGGAAACAAATGGGTTACATTTTAATTCCTTTTATACACCAAATTGAAGGAACGTCGGATGAAAAGCATAAACCATGAACGATGCGACCCAAAGGTTTACTAGGAAGTTGGAAAATTTAATCTTCGTCTGTGACAGAATATACATTATATTAACACAGGATGCATAAATCATGCTCTTAAATGTTTCAAACAAAGAAAACATCTTGATTATCAAGAAATAGAATATTACTAGCTTGCCAATGCTGCCTACCCAGAATCCCATTCGGTCTCATCGTTCATGGTTTATGCTTTTCACGAGTCAACGTTTCTTCAATTTGGTATATAAAGCCAAGGGCGACATTTGACAAACATTTTTCACCAGAATGCCAGTTCACTGGCCTGTGTAACACCGAGTAACTTATACCTGCTTCTTGCTCGCCTTTTTCAACGTAATCATTGACGTGATGAATGAGATAATCTGCAAATCTCAGGTCAGCTGTTGATAATGAGAGCTGTTCATTTAGTTCAGGATCATGAATTTCCACTGCACCGCTCTCAAGCTGTCAGAAGAAACAAATTAAGTGAACACTTCGTTTGCTGTCTGTAAGAGTGTTTCCTCGAGACTGTCGTAAATTTAAGGGTGGGTGGACATCGGTAACAAATATTCGATACAACGGAAAGCTGAATTAAAAGAATCCACAACCAGTGCTAAGCGCGGAAAAACAAACAAAGGTTCCAAGCGCGGTAAAAGAAAAAAAGAGGAACCAAGCGCGGGAAAACATGCAACCGGTGCCAAGCGCGGGAAAACATGCGACCAGTGCCAAGCGCGGAAAACATGCGACCAGTGCCAAGCGCGGGAAAACATGCAACCGGTGCCAAAGGCGGAAAATAAGGGAAACCATTACCATCTATACAAGCGCGGGAAACGCGTGTAAGTTAAGTGTGATTGGTAAAGAAGACGAAACCTTTGTTCTGATTGGTAATAGCTGGTTCCCGCTAGCGATGTTATCGGAAGCGGTGTCGGAGTCGGAAAAGTAAGGAGCCTTACGTTCTAGTGTGTATAAATAATAAAAGGGGTCGCAATCGGATTCAAAAGCTCGACGGAATCGGAATTGGAAGGATCAGAAGGTTTCCTTTTTCTTTTTCTTACGATTCCGCTTCTGCTTCCATCGCTTATTATCCGCTTCAGTCGTATTAATTTCCACTAGATCGTAACTTTCTTGCGATTCCGATTCCGCTTCCAATCCGTCGCTAGTGGGAACCAGTCCTAAAAAACTATAAACAAGCTTTTAATCTATTGATAACATTTTATTGCATCAGTTGTCAGCAACACAAACATAAATTTAACAGTTATCGGTGAGGATGGGCCAATAGCCATTTTCCAAATGGATGCCGCGGCGACATGAGTACGATAACTACCGATATCTGGCAATTTTTTGCGATACCAATACCTTCACAAATTTGTAATGTCATCCTCCAAGGAAAAAACTTCAATGGATTTTTTCAACAGGAATTAAATTTGCTTTCCAGCACTAAATACGTGTAGGATGTATTTACGGTTCCATACTTACATCAACTAAAACCTCTGATAGTCCCTTTTGTCGTTTGTACAAAAAATTTGACGCTCCTACCACAAAGCTACGCACATGATCGCTCTTCAATAGTTGCATTTGTTGTAAAGATAAATAAGGATGAAATATAGAATTCTGAAAAATAAAAACAAAAAAAGCTTGGTTAAGTTGCTGTGTACGCGTAACAATACATTTGAACAAGCACAATGTTGTCGCTTTTGTAACTACTATTGACCCGGGTAATTTTCCTTGTCTAGAATGGTAAGGATAATATAATGTACATTTATTTAGCACAAATTTCATGCGTATGTGTTCATCTCTTTGTAATAGTTAATTACGTGAAAGGCGTTTAGGAAAAATTTCCACCGTTGACTTTTAAAAACTCCCGTATGAATATTCAATTACCTTTGTAAAAATTGCTAACGGTAATCCAAATATATCCACTAACAAGTCCTCGCATTCTTGCACGTGTAGTGGATGGAAAAAGTCCTGTAAAATAAGAAGAGCATTGTTGTTATTGTTGTTTTGTTACCCTAAGTCACTATACAGCTGTAAATGAGTGTTGAAAATGTACTTGTAAAAAGGCAAAGAAAAATTACGTGTCATTTATAACTTTATCTTTCGATTTTTCAAAATGCAGTCTCGCATGTGTCTGACTTCACAAACTAGAAGAGGTAAAAGTATAGTATTTTGTGTCAATCACTTAACATATAATGGTGAACAACATGTGGTTTATAAAGGAATCCTTTCTTGCCCCAGGTATTTCTGCACTTATTGTTCAATAATCATGATAACAAAATTTATGGGACGGGGAAGGGGGTGGGGTCCTTACGTTTTCAGACTTGTCCAGTACATTTTCATTTGAGGCTGCATAGACCAATCCGTTTTGAATCATTTCTAGAAAAAAATCAAACCAAAATTGATTAAGAAAATTGTAAACCGTTTAATAGAAGACCTTGCGTGCGGACTGAAAGTAGCAAACAATGTTTTTCTTTTTTAGGCCTAAGATTTTAACATGAAAAGCTTTCTCCGTAAAAAAAAGCTTTCTCTCTGTAAAAGACCTAGTGATTAGAAGATGACTAGGGGACGTTTCCCAGTCTTGTGGGCTGGAACAGGGGTTGGCAGCCCATGAAAGAAGTTGGTCTCCTGCAGGGCTTGGAACATGACATAGGGATATGTGCATGTATACAGTGTTTTCATAATGATTATCACGTAAATTCGATGAATATTCGATGAATCCAAATTCCACTGGGCTTTAACACAGATAAAAAAGGTGGACTATTTGACTAACTGTTTGTTTTAATATTTCCTTTGCAGTTTCATCTTGTATCTGATTGGTAGCCATACAATGGACATGTCAAAATCAAATCAAATTGTTCACGGTTTTGGCAGGCATGCAGTAAGCATCTTTCTGTCTAATATGAAAGTTTACTGTTATGCACTGGGCCTTGTTTCGAGAACAATTTTGTTGTGAGGAGAAACTGGAAATTAAATTGATAATATGAAGCAGACATACTTGGAAGGAGAGATACCAGTGAGAGAAGCTGTGTACAAAGTCTGCCAACTGGGAAGCCATGAAATATAACCTAAACACAAAAGATAAAACATGAAAATTATAACTAAAGCAACTAATTATCACATGGGCCCAAGTCGAAATAAAAAGATTTGACAGTGATTGAGGACAAAAACAAGTTCACTGACATTTTACAATTCACAAATACATGTAAGTTCACTGAGCCCAATTTTTCCTACCTATTAAAACACAGAGATAGTAACGGATTAATACAAATATGCAAAGTACGTAATCTATCAAATTTTCAATTATGGTACACAACAAAAGCCTGGCACTGTTCATAGAGAACATTAAAAAAACAAAATACAAATCATTTTGATGGAATTATATCTGTTTGGAAGGCCTTAGTCAATTCAAAAAAATCATTAATTAAACTAAAATCCATAGTTTTCTTTAGTAAAATGTTGCCTCAAACTTTCGTAACATCTGAAAATTAAACCCCTTTTGTTTTCGGAGGGATAAAAAATGTCATGTTGAGTACGAAATAAGGTCAGCTGGGATTTTCAGAAAGGAGAAAGCAGCTAGGAAATTCAAAAGATAAGATTTCTTTCCCTGAAACTTCTGCCTCTAACAATAATAACACTATTACTTTCATTTATTATTATTATTATTATTATTATTATTATTATTAATATTATTACAGCACGACGTGCCTTACCATGAACACTCAACAAACTTTTTCACAAGTTAGCCAATCAGAGAGCGTGAATTCAATTGACGGGCACGCCTCCTCACAAAGTTTAGCATGATCAAATTTAATCTCATAGCTAATTTGTGTTAATTTTAATTAGTAAGTTACAAACTTGTTTAACAAAACTTGTAAAAAAGTTTGTTGGCTGCTCACAGTAAGGCACGTCGCACAGTAAATTGAAATTAAGAAACTGTACCTTTTTCTCTAAAAGTAGTAGTTTAAAAAGAACTAAAACCTGAAAAGCAAAACCATGCAGAATGAATTTTTATCATGTGTTGGATACCGTAAACATTCTAACACCTGGCTACAGGTAATTCAAACCTTTCCATCAGTATTAAAAACTAAGCCCTTTGTCAGAGCGAATCACTGATGAAGGGCTAGCATTCAAAATGTCAGCTTTTAAATCTGTTTGTGGTGGCCAAATTACCATCAGTACCCCTGAAATGACAAGTCCCCAAAACATCGCAAACTATGCCATTTTCACAATATTGTAGCTACTTAGCTAGGAGAAAAAAAAACTATTTTCATGCGAGGGTCAGTGAATTTACCATCCACTTGACTGGTGTCATTATTGTGAGACAGACACAAATAACTGCGTGAAATTAAGCAGCATTATTTCTATGCAATAGTTAATTTCTTGAGCTCAAAATCATTTCCCTCGAAGAAATCTATGGTTATAACAGAGTGAAAAGCAGTTATTGTTCACCATAAAGAGCATTAATTTTTTTTTTTGCGCTGTGAATTCTGGTATCTTATGCAATGTATTCTGGTAAAAAGCCTGCAAAGCTGCCCAAATCAAGATTTTTCCTAGCTTTCTACTGTATCTCTCTTACAAATACAGATTGTGTTGCTGCTCGCTCGCTGCACTCACTCCATCATGGTCTATGATAATATTTATTTTCATAAACCTTAAAATTTACATACAAAAGTATAAGACACTCACTCGATGTCTAAATTTTCTAACTAATTCAACAACTGGGAGACCTGTTAAAGAAATGAAAAAATATTTAGCCCAGATACAAAATTACACATCAGTAAATAACACAGACAGTGTATTTTATGTAAAGTATGTGGCATGAAATTACTAAACTGGAAAAAATACATTCAGTAAGTATTTAACATAACATAATTATTTAAATTTAAATTGTTTAATGAATATTAATAAAATAATAATAATAATAATAATAATAATAATAATAATAATGTCTAATTGTATATATTTTTTAACTCTAGTCTCACTAGTTGGAGCACAGGTCACGCCTAGGCGCCCTGTGTTCCTTTTAACTGTATTGCATACAGATAGTTTTTACTGCTTATAATAATAATTACTCACCAACAAACAGCAAAGACTCTTCCATTACACTTGGTGACAGAGACATGTTTAAATTTTTATATAATTCCTAGGGAAGAGAACAAGAAACAGTCAGAGAAAAAGGACAGTGAAACCAGCTTCTCTTTGACTGCCTTGTTTATATCATAGATGGACAACAAGACAAACAACTATAGCAGCAACCTAGGACAGTATGGTGAACCCCAGAAATAATTATGACGCTATCTGAACTAGAAGCATATGCTGTTGTAACTAGAGCCACAAGCAGTTGCAGAAAGGTTGAGACATGACTTTCCAAAAAAATGTTCATTCCGTATAAAAGCAACCGCGTAACACAAATCAAATCAATGCAATGAACTACTGACACCTCCCCCCTCCACCTTTCAATGTTGATGACTGTTAGTTTGAATGGCATTTTTGATCTGGTACAACATTTATAAGGGGGGAGGGGGTGGGGACTTGTAGAAAACCATGTTATCCTCAAAATATGCACTACAGTTCACAATGTCTCAACTCTTTTTACAATTGCTTGTAGCAGACACATGAGAAGAAAGGCAGCAATAGCAATGAGGAAATTAACTGAAAAAAAAAAAAAAAAAAAACAATTTAAGGGCCAGCGTTCTGCTGAAATATCAAAATTTTGCTATCCAGTAGTAATTTCCATGTTATATTGCCAAATGCTACCAAATATACAAGTAAATTGGATCAAAAGATTCTACAAAGAAAAACAGAAGAAAGAACAATCATGTAGTTTGGGGATAAAATGCAGAAATGGATTACAGTTCATCAAATTTGATTTTGTGACAGGTGGTCAAGAAATCAACATTTCCATTTATTTCTGGCTGAATTTTGACCTTTTAGTCATTATTTTGACTCTTTAGTTTACATTTCTTTTCTTTCTTTTCTTTTTTCTTCCTATTTCTTCCTATTTCAAGATATGCGTGTAAACTAAAACAAGTTCCTGGCCATTCTCATGCAGGGATGTAGATTCAGTTTTTAACAGGCGGGAATATAGAACTGACAGCCAGTTAAAAACGAGAAAAATGTAGTTCTTATCAGGCTTTTAGCCAGAAATTGAAAAGTGGCCGTCCAGAAGACATTTTCCATCATAATTTTTTAAAGGATTAGGTGAAATTTTCATGAATTTCTTCAAAAAGTGGGCGTCCACAGGACGCCTGGACACCCTGCTGGCTAAAAGCTTGGTTCTTATATAGCTGCACTTGGCTTTTATACGGCCGGAAAAGTGAAGTTCACAGCCAGGTAATTTCCCCAGTTCCCAGCTATTATCTACATCCCTGTCATGAAAACATGATTTATCAGCCAGGGCTCTGTTGTCTCTTTAACAGCTCATTCATATTAACTTTTGCAAACATGGCAACCATAGTGTTTGGCGCATTAGTCGGAGTCTTTCAAAGGCCAGTACGTTGTTTCAACTACAAGTAGGCAAGCCAAGTCTACATGTACTTTTTTTTTTGAATTTTCAGTCATGCGCACTATAGTCACTGTAGGCAATGATTTACCTCTAAAATTCCTGTCCTAGAGAAGTCCTTTTCATCAAAATACACCCTTGTTGCAACTTGAAGCTTTTCCCTTAAATATCCATAGAGTGGCTGTTTAAGACGAGAAAAGAAAACAGTGAACTAAATAAATCAAGGATCCTAAACAGCTACACTCATCTAAACTATATCTTATCATTAAATGATCGTTTGGTTCTAAGAGGTGTTATCTTGCAGAGGTTTGTCCCCGGGGGGGGGGGGGGGTACTCCCTATAATGGGCTATACGGGGATGCTCCGCCCGAAAGGGGTACCTTTTTGAGACTGGAGGTATATGAAAGGGTTGTGATTTCACGAGTTGAAGTATATGAAAGGGTAGGGATTTCACGAAGAATAGGAAAGGGAACCGAAAACACGCCGTTGAGGCGTAAAAAAGGTAGGGAAAACTGCCATTTAAGTCTTATAAAAAGGGGCGCCTTTCAAAATATATCAAACAGACGCAAGTAAAGGCTATATGAAAGGGGTACCATTTTCATTGAAAGGTATATGAAAGGGGTACCATTTTCAATGAAAGGTATATGAAAGGGGTACATTTTCTGTCAAGGACGGTATATGAAAGGGTAAGGGTTTGGACCTCGGGGCGGAGCATCCCCGTACAAAACATTTTCATAAAGTTGCCAAGCAACTCACCACACAGGATAGGATGCAAACACTTTTCTGAACAGTACTTCTTGTTACATCATCCTTTTTATTTATCAAATCCTGTAAACATGCAAATACAGTCACCAAAGCTGAATATACATTCATGCACATTTTTTTAAGGGGTGGGACAGGACTGAGCTACAGAAGGAGACCAAAAAGGCTGGAAGGTGATGGAAGAGGAGACAGATGGGACCATCTATCAAAGGGGCAGGAGATGAAAGTGAAGGGGATGTACCAGTAGGACATGTGGAAGCTGGGCTGTCATTAGTGGCTGGTAGCCAGTTATTATCACTGGAAATTGTGACGAAGATTACCAGCAAATTAAAGTTTGAAAATGCTAAAGGAGAACAAGCATGGGAGGCTACATGTATCTTGAATTTATGAATGCCTATTTTCCTTTTGCAGCTGACAAACTCAAAGTTTATGACAGCCAAAAGCTAAGAAGGGAAGACTAAGGAAGCACACTTAAGAAATGGTTAATGTGCAGCATGCGGACATCGAGTTATGGATGCATGCGGGAGGTTGCTTAGCACGAAAGAAGTGTAAGTGACTGTAGCTTCTTGAGTGCTTAGCAAACCTCCCAAGTGCATCCACAACTCGATGTATGCACAGCTGCAACGTTTACCATTTCTTTTATAGAGCAGTTTTCAACTGATTGAGTAACGTAAAACCAAAACCAAAGTAATTACTCTGACCAATCACAGCAGTCGTAAACAATCCAATGAACCAATCAAAGCTCAAAGCAGTTACATGTCAGCGGCGCCAAGCGCGGGAAAACGTGTGCGAGCAAGTTGGGATTGGTTTTGGTTTTACTTCTGATTGGTTGAGAAAGTGGTGCAAGATGTTTTAGCCAATCACAAAGCATAGCATTGCAAAACCAAAGCAATTGTGTACTTTCGACACTCAATTGAAAACTGCTCTAACATAACAGAAGACAACATGTCAATATTGCTGGCAAAACAAGCTGAGTGACATAGGCATGCAACCCACAGGCAAATTGATGGTGCGTATCAACCAATCAGCGCTTTTGTTGAGGTATGTTATAATGGAAGCTGGAACCCCTGTCTCACCTATCCATAGGACAATAAAGTTTATTATTAATTATATTTATAATACAAAGTTTGGAAATCATGACACACCTTGCTGTCAATCTGCTTGTAACAAGAAATTCCAAACACCGTGGATTGTGAGTTGTGTTTGCTTACAGTCATGCTTAGACTTGGCATATGAAACAGAGTTGTGTCTGAAAGAATATAACGAAGACAAACTTCATACTACTGCCTTTAAAGGGGCAGTATCACGAGGTCGAAACTTGAAAATGTTTGGCCAATGTTTTCAAGTTTGATTGTGGAGGTATTTGTTGAATCAAAAAATCCGTTTTGATAGCCAGAAGAAAGAAAAAAATCACTTTTATCAGTGATATGTCCAAAATTCCAGTGCAAGAATAGTGAACAGTGCCGCGAGTGGAACCTCGTGATACTGCCCTTTAATACTGTAAAAAGCATGAGACATTGAAACTTTTCACGATAGATGTTATGGTTCAAATTTTTCTTTGGTTAGAAATTTTCACATCAGTTTAACATTTATTTCTCTTTGTCTCAAATGCATAGCCATAATATGTGACAATGGAAAACAAACATTTTCAAACCAAAGAAACATTTGAATCACAAAATAGACAACTAACGCACAACTTAAGCATAGAAGCCACGTCTTCTTGATTTTTCAATTTTCAGTCATGCACTGGTGTGCACCAACTGAATATATGCAGGATGAAAAGGCTTTAATTTGTGTATTAATATTTTCACAATCTTGTTTTGAACAGTACTATGAAGTGGTTTCAACCTTTTAACTGTCAGAGTCAATAATAATTAAGGAGATGTGAAGTGTAGTTCTAACTGTAATTTAGAGTCTGTGGATGAAATCCTATGGTGTGACCATGCATTCAAATGAAACCTCTTCCACAGTACTTTTGCATTGTATCATTTGTTCTAACTTTTGAGTCTGTTGATGAAATCCTATGGTGTGACCATTCAAATGAAACCTCTTCGCAGTACTTTTGCATGGTACCATTTGTTCTAACGTTTGAGTCTGTGGATGAAATCCTATGGTGTGACCATTCAAATGAAACCTCTTCCACAGTACTTTTGCATGGAACCATTTGTTTTCTGATATTTTACAAAATGAAATTTGGGATTTTTCTTCTATATTTGGTTTTCTGTCACTCGTGAGAGTTAAAAGGGCTAAAAAAAAACCAGACAAATTCTCCTTACTGGCCTCCATGCATTTCTTATGGTACTAGTGTAATAGTCAAGAGAAATTGTGTAAAATAAATCAAGGCAGTTCAACTTTGGCAAGGTTCAAAATAAAATCACAGCTTTTAGCCTGAATTTGTACGCTTTTTTTGTCAAGGCTCATTTTTTCTTGGCTGTCAATTATGAATGAGCATGTACCCTCAATAGTCAACAACATGATTTATCACACTAAATTAACAGTACTTAAAGGAATTAAAAATTGAATGCACAGGAAACAAAATGACAGAAATGGCACATTCTATGAACCACTATTTTTCACTTTCCGTGATTTGTGTGTGTGTACTAGTGCTACACTAATTAACGGGAATCTGCTAAGAACCTGTTGCCTAGCACGTGACCAAAATCTTCCTGAATTGAAATTTCACTTTCTTCCTTGAGAAAACTTGAAATTATAAACTGATTTTAAAAAGATTTTGCACATATCGCATGCTTTGAACTGCTAAAATAATGCCAGCATCAGAATCTTCATTTTAATTAACGTGTTTCGTTGCAACAATTCGCTTCCAAACAAAGCATCGTGAACGGCTCTCTTTTTTAGGTGTTTGTTCAAGCGTAAATATGCAACTTTGTCTAGACAAACCGTCACGCTTCTTCACTCACAAACATGAGAAATCTGTTCTGTTGAGCAATATATTTGAATACAAAACTGACTTTAATTTGAACGAGTGAAAAGGCTTAACAACCAGCACTAAACAAGTTTTTGTGCAAAATAAAATCTTGATTACAATGTACACATGCAGAAGCATAAACTTAAGGCAGTAACACAATGGTTTATCTAAACAAACTTGCATGTTTTACGCTTGAACAAATATGTAAAAGAGGTAGTCGTTCATAAATAGATAGATTGTTTATTTAAAATCACAGTGCAGCCTGTGGGCTGAATTACGTAATTATTTACATAGTGAACAAGAATTCACCATTTCAACTTTTACAGAACCCTTCAAATTTCCAAACCTTTTCCTACTCTTTCTACTCATTTTAAAACATTTCCAGAAAGCTTTTAAAAAGTCGTTTCTTGGCTGCCTTATTGTCTGATATGAAATATGTTTATTATAACATTACAGTGAGTCGATCAGTGACTTTGATTTCAGTTGGCTGATCAAAGCATGACATTTTTCTATTTCTTCGGTGAAAAGTCGCTAGCAAGTGTGATCAAAGTGCCAGCTGCTATTCTGAACCCTGTTTGGTGATCTTTTCCTTAATTCTCATGACCTGAATGCTTGATCATGCATTGATATTAGAAGCAGAAATTTGATGCTGATCACTTGGGGTTTAAAGGGTTAGTTTACTTTCATCCTTTACCTCATCTCCTAAGACAGACTATCAGAAATGATTACTAATTAACTCTGACTTTGGCCCAAGAGTGATAAAAATTATTTATAAATAATACTTGTAAAAATACTAAAAAGCAATCAAATCAATGAAGTATGAAGGCATTGCAGAAGAGCTTTCATTTGAATGAACATACTCATGTAGAGTTTTATCCATAGAATTAAAAGTTATATTATAACCATTATTATTGCATGATTAGTATTAAAAACCCTGGGAATGAAAAAGTAAAAAGTCAATGGCACTTTCCTGTCCATTTGAATGGAAAAACCGGATAGAAATTCCTGCTAACAGGAACAGGAAAAATTGTCTTCAATCAAAAAGGAATGGAAAGGGTGTGTTGCTTTTGCACAGAGTTGCTTTATCTTTATCGTGGTGGTACTAACGATTTAATCCATCAAGGAGCATGGCACTAGTGGGATGCAGCAGATAGTACAGGATTTTCCGATCATTTCGGCAAAAACGAGAAGAGATGACTACCTTTGAAGGTATTCCTTTTTTCCGAAAAATTTCCGGTGGAAAAGTCTGCTCTTTTTGATTTACCACCAGAACAATCGGATTTTCCAGACAAAAGGAAAGTGCTCCAACATTAGAGTGAGTTTGGTAAAAGTGCTTTGTTCTATGGAGGGGAGGGAGGGGCAGATGGACATTACAAGGATTTCTCTCTCTACTCAGAACACGACTTAAGCAAGTATGTACCTTGCTCACAGTTATGGGCACCATCCGGTAATGCCAAATAAGGTAAGAACCGCCATTCAATAGGAAGTTTGGTGCTTTGGGAGTTACACATAGGTGGAAATGAAAACTCAACCTGTATGAGCAGAAAAAGGAAAGAAAATAAATGCAAAATTGAGAACACGGCTAAGGAATTATACAATAAATTATTTATAATAAAAAAGAGTACTATCAAACCTCGCCTTACAGATGGCTCTCTGGGGCAGATCCAGGTTTTTGGCAGAAGGGGTTCGATGTAGGGGACCGCCGAAGGCATCCCCCTAAAGGGGGTGATGGGGGCATCCTCCCCCGGAAAATTTTGAAATTTCAAGTCCCCGGAAAAGCAATTTCCGACATTCTGAGGCCAGTCAGCGGGTTTTAATATCTTATTTTTAAAAGTTAAAATGCCATTCTGTATTTATTTTAAATTTTTACAAGTTTTTGACATTAGCTGTTTTAATTTAGGGGGTTCGATCGAACCCCCCGAACCCCCCGTAGATCTGCCCCAGGGCTCTCTCTCTCTCTCTCTCTTCCAAATTAATTTTATACCATCCCTACCTCTGCAATATGGGGAGCTCAATAATGAAACACTTGGGTCTGTCCAGTTCCCCTGGTGTCTGTATTAAGGAGGGTTGTCTGCAGACTGTACATTTGTAAGGTACATGTCCAGATTACTGACACTATAATGAGAGGGGAAATTATCCCCTACCGATACACATGTACCGAGAGATAGGCATGATAAATCAATTTTTTCATGGGAGTGCCAGGATTTCTGAAGACAACCCGACCAAATCCGAACACAACCCGATCTATTCCGAAGATGTCCGAAGTTGTCCAAAGATGTTCCGAAGAATTCGGAAGTTTCCACGGACCTCAGTCCTCTGTTTAAACATTCAGCTGTAATCGTAATGTTCAGAACAATAAAAAAACCTACCAAAAAATGCCAAATGTTCATGAATGTAACTATATTTTTTAATTGGATCATGCAATCAGTGAGAGAAGAAATATGTATACAGAAGTTTCTAAACGATCACCTTGATGGTTAATGATCATCAACTGGTGAAATCGAGTTCACCATAACAAACTGGCTAATCAAACACGATTCATCCTGGGATGACATTTTATCGATCCCAGGGCTAGGACAGGGATGAAATCATCCTGGGATGAGACCATGTAAACAGCACAGAGATGGAAATTAGGACTTGCCCACTCGTCCATCCCACTCACCCAGCAAGTGTCAAATCTTCATGGGCGGATAAATTGTACATTTTTTGGTGCGGTTCTGAAAGACATTAGTGGGCGGCACGGTGGTCTAGTGGTTAGCGCGTCGGACTTTCAACCTGAAGGTCGGTGGTTCGAAGCCTGGTCTCTGCCATCGTGTTGTTTCCTTAGACAAGAAACTTTACTCCACACTGTCTCTCTCCACCCAGGTGTATAAATGGCTACCGGCGACAAAATGCTGGGGGTAACCCTGCGATGGACTAGCATTCCATCCAGGGGGGAGTAGCAATATTCCTAGTCGCTTCATGCTATAGAGACCGGGTTTAAGCTCCGGCCGTTATGAGCCTTCTGGCTCGGGTGCGCGACTTTACTTTACTTTTACTTACTTCTGAAAGACACTGGCACAAACAGCGAGTGCTCTCAAAATTAACTTTCCAACTCTTTAGTAAAAAGGAAATGACCAGATACCGAGGTGAACTCAACAAGGGGCGAAAAAATGGGCCCTTGGATGGGGATGGTCGGAAATATATCAAATATTTCTTTTTTGGCTAAACTTCTGAATACCTGGCCACTTATTTGCATGTCATTGAATATGAATGGTTTCTTTTGTTTTCATATGTTTCGTTCTATAAAACGTTTAGGGATATGTAAATAAGTTAAGTAACGGGGTATTCTGAAGTTGTTAAGCTTAACTTTTCCTTGTATTAAATTTTGATGTTTTTTACCTCTGAGCCTCGTTGATGATGGAATCCCACCACTATAATATGCAATATGACCCTTTCAGGATCTTGACTGGCCATGTTCAGACTTCTTTTGATTTTCATTTGACTATCGTTGAGCATCTGATATCAACTCATCCGCCATCTTGAATTCTAATTCAGTGAAAGACTGGGACTAATTCTTCTTTAACTAGTGCCCAGTTTCTTTTGCGTTTGTGGGCGAAAAATATAATGTTTATGCTTCCTTACAAGGCGGATGCCTACAACCGCAAAAGAAGAGGCTGTCGGGATAAGAGATATTTGGCCAAATAAAACAGAGAACAAGGAACTAAGAGATGAAAGACTACCACCTCCCTGGAATACCCCCCCCCCCCCCCCCCCAAACCTCACCTGCATTCTGATGCACCCAATACTGAATAGGACCTCTTTCTAGGGGGGCAAGGTAAAGTAGCACACAAGCAACAGGTGACCCACTCAGCTGAGCTTAACCTGGTTTCGTTAGCATGAAGCAACTAGGAGTATTGCTACTCCCCCCTGGGTGGGATACTGGTCCATCACAGGGTGATCTGGTTTATATACTATGAAGTGACTTGGAGTATTGCTACTTCCCCCTGGATGGGATGCTAGTCCATCACAGGGTGACCTGGTTTATATACTAAGAAGTGACTAGGAGACTAGGAGTGACTATGAAGTGCTACTCCCCCGTGGATGGGATGGGATGCTTGTCCATTGCAGCATTTTGTCATTTATGTCATCCACAAACTCAAAAGTTGGAACCACAGCATAATAAACAACACCACATGAAAGTCCTGTTCAGTAGCTTTTATTTGAATGGTCACACTTCAGGATTTCATCTAAAGTAATACATGTTACCTTAAACAGAAAAAATGTGGAATCAAGGTTTAAATCGAAATGGAAAAATGCAAATTAAAACCAGTCTCAGTGGTACCTAGTGAAGCCCAAAATAACTTTGGGCCTTTTACGCCTTCAATTTCTGCCAACAAGAAATAGGTCCCCCTAGATACCACACTAAAAGTGGAACATTGTTGGTGGCTTATATTTTTACTCTCATAACATTTGTGGTTCAGACATGGCAGTTACTAGTCCCCTACCCAGGGGGGTAACCCTTTTGGGGCTGGAGGTATATGAAAGGGTACGGATTTCACGAATAATAGGAAAGGGCAGCGAAAACACAAGTTGAAGTGTAAGTAAAAAAGGTAGGGAAAACTTCCATTTAAGTATTATAAAAAGGGCCTTTCAAAATATATCAAACAGATGCACGTAAAGGCTATATGAAAGGGGGACCATTTTCAATGAAAGGTATATGAAAGGGGGACCATTTTCAATGAAAGGTATATGAAAGGGGAACCTTTTCTGTCAAAAACGGTATATGAAAGGGTAAGGGTTTGGACCTCGGCACAGAGCATCCCCGTACAAAACTTTGTTGAGTACCCCCCGCCCCCTCCCCGGTCCCCCACGCAGCCATTATTTGGTTTGTGATACAATGGTAAGCAGCTGTTAGTGGGGAGGAGCATTGCATGTCGATCCAAATAACAGCTACATAGGAGACAAGGCAGTTTCTGCACGTGTCAGATCAGTCATTGACAATAACAACAGCCAATCTGTAGACCTTACTAAAAACTAGCTGCTATGAATTTCATTTTTTTGTCAGTTTCCCAAGATTGAAGAAATTGGCAATTAGATTATGTGAAAAAAGCATATACTGTCGTGGAAAGTTGAGATGTGTTAAAATGGTTTTAGAGGCTGTTTATGTTGACAATTATTAATTGGGTGATGAAATTAATAGTGCTCATTTTTTAAATAGGTCTACTTTCACAATCTGAAAACATGCACAAGATTGAAGAGACGTGAGAAACATGTGTGAATACTACACTTACTCTACTTTTTTAAACTTATTTTTCCTTTTGCTCTTGTTTAATTTATTTTGTTTTACCTACATACATAGAAAGATTACATTACCTTCACATAATGATTACAAAAACAAGAGAACAAAAAATGATTTTTTTCTTAGACTTGGATAAGAAACTATGGTGTACTGTTCATCACCACAGTATTTAACTTAAAGTCAGTTTTCTTGTATGAAGTAAAAAAAAAACAACTTTGTGTCGCATGGCTCTTGTTAGAAAAATGACCAGCTTCACTCTATTCATCTTCTGCCTTTTCTCCTTTATCTTCTTTTCCCACTTTTGAAAAAGGACATCCCGTAGAAGAGGCTGGACACTTCCTTTTAACGCCAGCTGGCAACACAGCCTCAGCAGGCTCCACAAGTGGCTTCCCCTCACTCTCGACAGATTTGAATGGGCATCCTTCTTTCTGAAGCACTGGGCACTCATCAGCTTTTTCATGGCCAACACTGTGAATAACTTTCATGGTCTGCATCAGAGCTTCTTTATGATGGCAATCCTTGTCACTGCTTGGCATCTGTGACAGCTTACTGTAGATTTCTTCTACTGATTTTGCATCTTTGAAGGCACACCCCTCTTTGAACTCGGGGCATTTCTTGATTTCCTCCAGAAGGGCTTCATTATCCATCTTAGCAAATGGACATCCTTCTTTAAAAGCAGGGCACTTCTCTTTTAGCTTGCTGATGTCAGAGGCAGTCAGACCTTCCAGGACGGCAGTCGGTGGTTCAATCAACGGCTTTCCTTCCTTGCTGGCATCCTTAAATGGGCAGCCTTCCTTTGTCTTGAACACAGGGCATTCTCCAACTTTCTCTTCTAAGCTTTTAGACTCAGCATGAACAGCCTTTAGCATGCTTAGTAACTGCTCATGTGCTGCACCAGTATGGTGCTTTGATTCTGGCATCTTGGACAGTTCTTCAAGCACCTCCTTCACATTGTGGGCATCTTTGAAGGGGCATCCTTTTTGGAACTTGGGGCACTTTTTAAGTTCATCCATGAAAAGATCTTGTGCTAGCTTGGAATAAGGGCAGCCTTCCTTAAATGCTGGGCAGTGGTCCTTAACAGACTCGTCTTCATAGTCATGCTAAAATAAATAACAAGAACCAAAAAGTGCTTACAGTCAAAACCGGTCAAGCGTTCCCGCCAAGAATGAATTAACAAATTCATTATTGCAAATACGGGAGCTCCAGAAGCCGAGTATTTATGCTACAGCACTACGGGACAGACTTCTGCTCAAAGGTACGGTCATTGGTATTCCATATATAGCATAAACCTTTTGTTCATTAATCCAATCAAAATTCGATTTTTGAATTGAGTCTTATTTTGAATTTTGCATTATTCATTTGAAGAGCAGATTATTGAAACGAGTAATGAAATCAAATTTGCAATAATGAATTCATTAATTCATTCTTGGCGGGAACGCTTGACCGGTTTTGACTGTAACTGTTTTAAATGACAATAATAAAAAAATAACCCAGTGCTTCTTTACACAAGAAACAAAAAATGTCATGGTCTCTGCATCACAAACACTTTATTACAAGGCTGTACTCTAATAGTTATCAAAGGGATTTCTCTTGTCGCTGGAAGACACCTTGTCACCTGGGCACTGCTAGAGCACAGCCCTGCTCTAATATTATTTGGTTTGTCATGCTTTGCTAAAAAATTTATTGATCCTTTGAAGCAGAAGTTCAAAAATACCGCGAAAATAATACTGGTTATTCGACATGTAGCATTTTTTCTCTGTAAAAACAAAATCACAACGAAAATGAAATTAATTTCTTTCAGTTATTATTGCGTGACTTCAATCATCCGTCCAGTAAAATCACGTGTCACGCGGAGGTTCGTGTTCTCGAATATTCACACAAGTCAACAAAGTTTAACATTGTTGTGCGAATTCCATAATAATAAAATAAATGAAGTGTTAATAAGGCTTTTCAAGCTTCATACTTTACAGTTATACTCTCATGATATAAGCTTAAACTCTAATATC
The DNA here is from genome assembly GCA_022457155.1 of Cladopsammia gracilis. Lineage (NCBI taxonomy): Eukaryota > Metazoa > Cnidaria > Anthozoa > Scleractinia > Dendrophylliidae > Cladopsammia > Cladopsammia gracilis. Next base: position 209,665 of record JAJGOT010000010.1, read on the forward strand.
ATTAAAATGAATGTTTTCTGAAAAGACGGCGACCAATATATTTAACGATATTGCATTCATGCAAGCGGTTAAGCGGCCAATAAAATATTTTCAACAAACTTCGTTTAACTAAACCCTGAAAATGACAAATATATCTAGATCAATCTTAAAGCGAATTTGTAACGTTGTTTAGCTGTTTTGAGCTTTGATTTCCCAAACAACACAAAAGATTTCGAACTTCGGGACATTGTGTGAAAACAATAGCATTTTGCGAGCTTTGTTCAAATCTCGATTTCTGCATGGAAATCTGAAACGGTACTTGGGCATAAGTCTCGGTGGTATATTTAAAGAAACATTTCAATCGACCAAATGAGAATCGTGTCCTTACAAACGGAGAAAGATAGCTTACCTCCGTTCCCGCCATCTCGATCTGCTCCGATCAATCAAGTTAAATAATCCACAGGGCACGTGACATATTGACGTCACAGCTGTTACTCTTTTATATTAAAAATCTGTAAACATATAAACACCCGTGGGAGAGGGGCTGGGGGTGAGTACCCCAACACTGCATGATGCACTGATGCGCTGTACGACCTGTACGTTTTTATTTCGCCAAAAAGGTAGAAATATCTATATTTATATTTTGTTATATTTTTTTCAGTATCGTTTTTGTAACACATTGAATGCGTTTTCATTTGGAAACGTAATCTTTTTCATAAAAATACGAAAGAAAGCATGTGACCAGGAGCCTCCTGATGCGAAAACACCCGAACACCAACAGCCACTTTAATACATTCTTTGACAAGCTCAGCAAAGCCAGAGTCCGCTTCACCGCTGGTACCGCTGGTACCACTGGTCAAGGGCAACGCAGACTCTGGGAACGAGCTTGAGTGTTCTTAGCCTGCCCTGTTCCAGGCTCCGAGATAGTGGGGAACGCGCAAAGTAAAAAAAAGGAAAAAATTTCCTTCCCTTTTGTTTTTTAATTCGCGCGTTCCCCACTATCTCGGAGCCTGGAACAGGCTAGAGTGTTCTGAATGGCGCAAGTAATGGAGGATGGTTAGCCTGTGGTGCATGTGTTGAATTTAGACGGAAATAAGAGTGCAATCATACAATATTATAAAGAGAGAGGATCTTTGGAGCAAGAAATCTCCTATTCTAAGCTTAAACGTCCTGCTATCAGTAAATTCAGCAACGCCGTCGCTTGTTTTAAAATTCTGTTTCTAAATATGGCAGACGTGATTGACACTTAAAAACCATTCACAATTGATGCAGAGTCAACTTGTACTCTCGTGCCAGTTAGCTTCAGTTAAATAATCAATTAAAATCTAATTAAAGATAAACATTAAGTTGTGAATCAATAGCCAATTTTCTCCAAACAGACACCCCTCTAAGGCGGACACCTTTTTCAAACGGTGACAAAAAGTTGTCCTCCACCGCACTTCAATCACTCACTCACTTTTCAGTAACTGAACTAGTCTTTATCAGAGGACACCTCTCTCACGTGGATCTCAGCTGGTTATGGTTTCGATCAGGTGTCCATCTTAGAGAGAGTTGACTGTATTTCTAGGGGATAAACATATAGAATCTGTAAGCTGTTATAATTTGCTCAACTTGATACATGACTACGTATTCATGAGAAGAGATCCTGGTATTCCTCACAATTGAACACTTCAAAACGTTTTTTCTATGCGATTGGTGAATCTACTTCTCATCGACCGTAATTGCCATTTTTTGTTTAATTTGATAATATATATAAGTCTACGGTTTAGCTCGCAGACGTGGCAATGAAAAATAATATAAATACGTGCAAGCCAGCCAGGAGGGATGTTTACGCTAACTAAGGGTCAATGTTTTTACATTGGCTATAAACGCTTATCTAAATATTTATTCAGTAGTTTTGACCTTAATTCCTTTCACATCAAATACATACGCGGATGATGTGTTATTTGATTTGAGCTCACCCAGGCTAATGCAGAGACCAAAAACCATCTGCATGAGATAACAACCGCTTTCAAATAACGCCAAAGTTATGCGTCATACACGACTACAGTCTCTGGCGTCGCAGGATTTTCAAAGCAGCAAATAGGACAAGCTAAATTGGATTAATTTGCCGTGCAAACTTTTCAAAAGGTACCCATTTTTAGTTTTACTATGATTCCAACTTTTTGCTAGAGAAATCGGTTCGTTTGACTATTCACTGAAACGACTGAAAAGCCACCGAGCAGTACTTTAGGTGTTCAGTTATGCTGTGCAAGATGGTTCTTCTCGAACTTTTGAGTCTGTGGATGAAATTCTAAATAAATTAAAAGCTACTGATCAGTACTTTCCTGTGGTACTGTTTATTATGCTGTACTGACTAGGTGACTCTAACTTTTGAGTCTGGATGAAATGTGACCTATTCCCATTAAAGCTTCTTAGCAGTATTTTCCTGTGGTATTATGTTTGTTATGCCATACAAGGTGGCTCGATCTTTTGTGGATGAAATCCTAAAGTGTGCCCTTTCAAATGAAAGCTACTGAGCAGTACTTTCCTGTGGTGCTGTTTATTATGCTGTACAAGGTGGTTCTAACTTTTGAGCCTGTGGGTGAAATCCTAAAGTGTGACCATTCAAATGAAAGCTACTGAGCAGTACTTTCCTGTGGTACTGTTTATTATGCTGTACAAGGTGGTTCTAACTTTTGAGACTGTGGATGAAATCCTAAAGTGTGACCATTCAAATGAAAGCTACTGAGCAGTACTTTCCTGTGGTGCTGTTTATTATGCTGTACAAGGTGGTTCTACTGACTTTTAAGTCTGTGGATGAAATCCTTAAGTGTGACCATGAAAGCTATTGAGCAGTACTTTCCTGAGGCACTGTTATTATTCTGTACAAGGTGATTCTTACTTTTAAGTCTGTGGATGAAATTCTAAGGTCACCTATTCGTGATCAAGTGAAAGCTACTGAGCAGTACTTTCCTGTGGTAATGTTTACTATGCTGTACAAGGTGGTTCTAACTCTTGAGTCTGTGGATGAAGGCCTAAAGTGTGACCATTCAAATGAAAGCTACTGAGCAGTACTTTCCTGTGGTACTGTTTATTATGCTGTACTGGGTGGTTCTAACTTTTAACGGTCTGTGGATGAAATCCTAAAGTGTGACCATTCGAATGAAAGCTACTGAGCAGTACTTTCCTGTGGTACTGTTTATTATGCTGTACTGGGTGGTTCTAATTTTTAAGTCTGTGGATGAAATCCTAAAGTGTAACCATTCAAATGAAAGCTACTGAGCAGTATTTTCCTGTCATGGTAACGTTTAGTATGCTGTACAAGGTGGCTCTAACGTTTAAGTCTGTGGATGAAACCCTAAAGTGTGACCATTCAAATGAAAGCTATTGAACAGTACTTCCTTGTGATACTGTTTTTTTATGCTGTACAAGGTGACCATTCAAATGAGAGCCATTCAAATGTGGTACTTCCTCGTGGTGCTATCTGTTTCACAATATTTATAACCGGAATTTGCTTGGGATTTTTTTCTTCATATTTAAACTGATGAGCACTCTTGGAGTGAAAAGGTTAAGGGTCACTGAAATATCTTCACTCCCGTTCCATATTTTCAATCAAGCTTTTGTCGATACAAGTCTTGGTGGTGAGATTATGTTTGTGAGACTGAAAGCTATAGAGAATACGTTGGAGAGATTAACTCGGGTGGTCTCCACTATTCTTTCAACCAACCGTCCTCCAAGCTCTCTTTCCTCCAGAAGAAAAAAGTGGAAGTATAAACCCTTTCACTCCCAGAGTCAATTATGAAGACACGTAGTGAGGTTCTAACTTGGAGTCTGTGGACGAAATCCTATGGTGTGACCATTCAGATGAAACCTCTTCAGCAGTAGTTTTGCATGGCACCATTTGTTTTTCAATATTTTACAAAACAAAAATTTGAATTTTTCTTAAATTTTCAGTTTTAGCGCTCTTGGGAAGGATTAAGAACTGTAATCTATTCTGCCCTAGTATCACGCCTTTCTTGTGTCTTTTTACCATTGAGTGCAACCTGTTTGGAACTCTGTTTTATTCCAGTGAAAGTAAATGATAGAATTAATTCGAGGAATGACACTGGGATAAGTCATGAAACTAATATACTGGAATAACTTCCAGATCAGTTTGCGCGGGGAAAAAACAACAAATAAACAATACATGTACTGTAGTAAGAAATCATCAAAATGAGGCGGCATGTACGTCTCGGAACACCTCACAGGATTGGCTGAGAAAACAATAGAACAAACAACAGAACAATGGACCCTGGCCCTGAGAAAAATAGAGCTGCGTGATACCCAGGGATGCTTACCATTTAGCCAAAAAATCCGGAAATTTTGGTTGAAAGTCAAATGGATCAGACAGTTTCCGGAAAATCCGTTCGGAAATTGTAGAATACCTCCAGAGGTAGTCCTATTTTTCTGTTTCGGAATAGAACGTTGGAAATTTCGTTATCATTTGAATTTAGAAAAATTCAAATTGCTAAAGTACCAGTATGGGAAAATGGAATATTTCAATGGCAAGCGCAATCTTGTCGGTTGGTCGGTAAATTTGGAAAACCGCTTACCATTATGTAACGGTCACCCCAATCGGTTTTTTCCTACAAATGGTAAGCACCCCAGATCCAATGAAAGAGTGGCAAAATTAACCCTTGTGACTTTGTTGTTTTATAATGCACTGGGTGTCTGGCGGGTGCCAGGAACTTGTCTGGCTCACGAGAGCTTGCCGTACGGAAAAATCTCTGCTTCCCAGGTTAGCTTGTTTTTTTTATTTTATTTTTTTTATCAAATATCGAAGTACTTAATGTGAGAATTTTTTTTCGCCACGGTGTCGGAAACACGAGACACCTCTGAATTTAACCTTTCCGCACGAAGCAAACCTTACGTAGGATCAGTTCTAACTATTTTTTGCCAGTGATACCTTTGTTGAAACTCCAAAGTTTCAGTGGCTATTCATAGAAATTCATTCAGGGCTGATTGCACGTTTCTTTACAAAATGATCTTTGGTAGTTTTCTTGTATCTATATCGCCCGCTGTTTGATGCTCTGCGCTACATGACCACAACTCTTGTGAGCATAGATTATCAATCAATTTCATCTGTTTTTCTTACAAACTGATGGCTAATTAAAGACAGCGGCAAAAATTAATTTGTAACACTTTGTTTATGCAGTCAGGAAGTTATAAATAAAGTGTATGATTTCAGTGTGCGGTCTGTGACAGTTTTATTAATATTTAAACTCTTAGAACTGTCGGGAACAACCAAACTGTGTTTTGATTGAAAAAACAAAATCTATGAGTATGCATTCTATCACGCTTCACCGAAGAGAATAGAATCTAGAAAACAGGTGACACCTAAGATACTTAAGATGACAAAAAAATGTTAACCGGCTTTCACTCCCAGGAAAAATATCGGCAAATTTATTTTTGAAAAAAAATGTAAAAATAATAAATACAGCGAAGATGCACACTCAGCTGCTCCATAGCAGTCCATAACTAAAGTATGGACTGAAATTGTCATACCTTGTTTGGGTAACGGCGTATTACAGATCGATTTATATAGGATGAATGCTGTCTTAGTGTACCGTTGCGCAAAGAAGACAAAGAATGATTTTACATTGTATTCTTTTCGAAAAGGATCAGTGGCCCGGCTGATATCGATGTATCGTGTTTTCATGAATATTGCCAGGAGCTTACTTAGAGTGCCAAAAATCAAACTTGAAGAAAAATCCCAAATTTGATTTTGTAAAATATTGAAAAAAAAATGGTACCATGCAAAAGTACTGCCGAAGAGGTTTCATTTGAATGGTCACACCATAGGATTTCATCCACAGACTCAAAAGTTAGAACAAATGGTACCATGCAAAAGTACTGCTGAAGAGGTTTCATTTGAATGGTCACACCATAGGATTTCATCAGCAGACTCAAAAATTAGAACAAATGGTACCACGCAAAAGTACTGCTGAAGAGGTTTCATTTGAATGGTCACACCATAGGATTTCATCAGCAGACTCAAAAGTTAGAACAAATGGTACCATGCAAAAGTACTGCTGAAGAGGTTTCATTTGAATGGTCACACCATAGGATTTCATCAACAGACTCAAAAGTTAGAACAAATGGTACCATGCAAACGTACTACTGAAGAGGTTTTATTTGAATGGTCACACCATAGGATTTCATCAGCAGACTCAAAAGTTAGAACAAATGGTACCATGCAAAAGTACTGCTGAAGAGGTTTCATTTGAATGGTCACACCATAGGATTTCATCAACAGACTCAAAAGTTAGAACAAATGGTACCATGCAAACGTACTACTGAAGAGGTTTCATTTGAATGGTCACACCATAGCCTTTTGTCCACACACTCAAAAGTTAGAACTACACTACTTGTCTCCATTATTGACTCTGGGAGTGAAAGAGTTAAGCTTTTCTTTATTATCCCCAAAAGCGATGAAGGCAATGAAATATAAACTAAAAAGATAAAATAACGGCTAAAACACCGAAAAGTTTCAACAGAATGGCAATGTTGAATTGTGAACCACCTGTGACGAAATCAAATTTGATGAACTGTAATCCACTTCCATCCTTGTAATCCTGCACTTTACATGTCCTCAAACTATTTACTCTGTAGAATCTTTAATTTCATCCAATTTTATAGTTGTATATTTGATATTTCGGCGGGATACTTTCCTTTCATTAAGGTATCGTTTCCATTGTTTATTGTTTAGTCTTTTCTTTCTTTGTTTGTGTCAGTTGTGTACTGCAGTACACGCGATGCGAGAACAGAACCGGGCAGCAAGTCCGGGGGGGGGGGGGGGAACCCATATATAAATCGCTATAAATGATAGGATGCGACGGCCTCTTTTGTACCCCTATTAAGGGATACCACAGCTATATGTAGTTCTATTTGTTCTATTGTTTTTCTAAGCAATGACATTAATCCGGCCATGCCTTATTTGTGACTTTGGGTACTCGGAAAACTGTGCGACTGAGGACATTTTTAGCCCTGGCCTTGCGAGGGACAGGGGTGATTTTCGTACCTTTAAGCGGTTTACATTCGTGGTTTGGTAGCACTAAAGGTGTGTTTGAATCGAAAATGACCACTCACTGTCAGAGCTATCCTGATACCCTTTAAGGTATAAAGACGGAACAATATGCTGACAGGAATAACCGCGAGCATCTCCGTCAGTTTTGTATGCCTCCCTCCTCTCCAGGCTTCAAGTGTTGGTTTTCTGTTGACTTATTGTAATTGTAGTCGCATTTCTTCTTTATGTCCCCAGGTGTAACCACAAAGATTTCCTGTTATAGACATGGTTTTAATTATGCCTTCTATCTATTTAACGTTATCACAAAAATCAGATGTGAAAACAGCAGCAATTATCAATGAAAAATGACGGCGAATGACCTTACACCTCATAAATAAAACGTGCGCTACATGTTTCAGTTTTGGCTTTTGTGCTCCAGTTACGTAACAAAATTCAGAAACGCGCCATCATTCGTTTTTGCGCCTGTCTCACGATTATTCGTCACAATCGAAATCTTATCTTATTTCTTGTTTAAAAATCATTTTTTGCGAGCTCGAGTAAAGACAACTTAGCACTGATTGAAATCAAAACTATTTCAATAAAACGGATCAATTCTAATCCAGTTTGACCTCAGCCACATCCTAGTTAAGGCATTCGAGGCTCTTCAGGAATCACCATAACCTCCCATTGACAAGTGCGGCCTTAGGAGGGATGTTACATTGTACAGGGATGCGACAGAGAGTGATTAAGTAATTGTAGTCTGATAAAGTCAAATCTGGTTCAATGAGGCCGCAAACAAGAAAGATTAAAATTTAATAATATATTCACCCAGGGTTTGAGATTCGAGCCGCAACCAGAAAACGGCTCAATGCACATCCCGGCCGCGCGGACTCTAGGGCGTTGAGCAGTAAATGTAGCCTCCCCAGCCTAGATCTGATATATCCATAACATTTTGTCGCTGACTGGAGTATTCAAGGCAATTAAATCACGCTCATATTAAAAGATAACCTTTTCCATTTTTGGAAATATTCTTTCGTTACGCAACCATTATGACATGCATCTCTTAGATCGATTCCAAAAGGAGTTACTCTTCGACTAAACATACATCTCGCTTCATTTTACATTTTACTAAATTTAATTTCGAAAAGAAAAATACACATTGCCAAGGAATAGTCTAGCTTCTTCTCCATTTCAATGTCTTAACCTTTTATCTTTTCAAATCACTCCGACACGCCCTAGGTTTGGATAAGGGAGATAAGAAAAAAATTAAGACAATCTGGCTACATAACTTTATAACAATAAATTTATAATACTCAATAATGTTGCAAGAGAATGGTTCGATTTTCATCGCGCTCTAACTAAAGTTTCTGTTTGTTGAAAGAGCTAAATGGAGTAAGTTTTTTCCTAACCTTTGACCAGGCGTGTGGATTTTTTTTTCTGATCACAGAATCATGTAGATATGCATGGCCGTTCGGTTGGTTCATGCGCGCGATATTCACCGGCCCGCGCAGAGGGGGAGGGGGGTTGTACTCCCTATAATGGGCTATACGGGGATGCTCCGCCCGAAAGGGGTACCTTTTTTAGGCTGACGGTATATGAAAGGGTAGGGATTTCACGAGCTGAAGTATATGAAAGGGTGGGGATTTCACGAAGTATAGGAAAAGGTAGGGAAAACACAAGTTGAAGTATAAAAAAGGGTAGGGAAAACTGCCAGTTAAGTATTATAAAAAGCGCCTTTCAAAATATATCAAACAGACGCTCGTAAAGGCTATATGAAAGGGGTACCATTTTCAATGAAAGGTTATATGAAAGGGGTACCTTTTCTGTCAAAAACGGTATATGAAAGGGTAAGGGTTTGGACCTTTGGGCGGAGAATCCCTGTACCCCCCCCCCCCCCCTCCCCCCGGGAGTCTGTGGATAAAATTATGAAGCATTACCATTGTGGAGCTGTTTTGTTTTTATATTCTACAACTAACAAAGCTCAGGATTCGGATTTTTTTTTCTAAACCTGGATGTTTTCAGAAGTGAATGGTTTCGGAACCAGAACGAACTGTCCGTTTTATGAAACGAAGCTGTAAAGAATTCTGACGATCCAAAACGAAAAAAAAAAATATTCAGAATTTAAAAGCAAAAGCATTTTATGGACCATCTGTTTCCTCAACATGAATTATATCTCATAAACACGTTGGTCAGTGAGGTGAAAATTAAAGTGGTTTTGGTAATAGCCTGATAAAAATAAAAAAAATTTCCGCGGCTGAATGCAATATGTAATTGAGTACTGTAGCCAGTTATAAGTAAATTAAATTTCAACACATAAGTGGTTGAAAATGTTATTTCGCAAAACTTGCCAAGTCAGAAACAGATCTCATTTTTTGCAAAGAAACACATTCTTGAAACGTGTTCTGGACAGTGAAAATTTCTAAGCTGACAGGCTGTTTTCTTTTTGTTGCCAAATTGCCAGAAAGAAACGAATGATTTTTGTTTTTCTTACTAACAAGAAACGGATGTCCGCATGGAATCAAAGGGGAAGATCGTTTCTTTTATCTGCTTGACGGCTGTTTGATAATCGGTAAACGAGAGCGATTTGATTTTCAACGCAATTCAAGATCATTAAGGACAGATCCAAAATCGAGTTACTGTTATCATGAAAATACACTGATTTATGAAGGTCAACGTACACGGACCCGGCGGAAACCATTTGAAAAACTTAATTTTTTTAGCCCGGGTAGCCCAGGGGTGGGGTGGAGGGTTGGGGAGGGGAGGGGAGGGGACGGGAGAGAAGGTACTCCCCTATAGGCATGTGTGACCCAAGCTGGTACAAGTGGTCATAATGGTCAGTTTCGAAACATTTTGGACTGAAAACCGGTATAGAATTAACAATTGTGGTTGAAGTGGGTATATATGTCTGGCATTTGGCTTGAAAAGGTGGGTAGGATGAGGATAAGATGGATGAGTCTTTCAAGGACTTCAAGAAGGCATAAAGAAACGAAACACCTCCTCCTCCTCCTCCTCCTCCCCCTCCCCCTCCTCCCCCGAATAATTTTGAGGAATACCCACCCGACGATTTCAGGTTGAAAGATTGTTGATTTAAAAGAGTTTTTGTATCTTTTAGAAAAAATATGTTTTGCAAAAACGCCCATTTCAGGAATTCATTATCAGCAGACCATCGACTGGCCATGAAAGAATTTTCGTGCATTTCCAACTGGAAACTTTCCAATCCTTTTGTATTTTCGTTCTCAATATGACCGGAAATCCCTGTTCATTACCCCAGATATGAAATCGAGAGCCACAGCTACGGTTGCAACACCCTTTTGATGAAGAGCTTGTGGTCTAATTATTTTGTCATCACTACGAACTGTTATCAATCACGGATCCTGTCTCAAATTTACAGGCTCTTGGACAAGAAACCAAAGATCACTCATAGACAGACCTCTCAATCAAAACTCTGCGATCAGCAACTTGACATCAACAAAACAAGATTAAACCTTGCGGCTTGGCTGATTCAGTGAAGCGCTGATTTCAGTTTCACCTCCGAGCAGGGGCTAGTCAGGAGAACAGTTCACAGCATGGAAATCGTTGGAAATACAGTTTTTATCGTGGCAGTTCTCGCCTCTGTTGATTGCTTTCGCGGTGTTTCTAGATCGCATTCAGGCAGGCACCTTCCCCTCTACAGCTACAACAACAACCCAAGCGCTCAAAGGTTAGTTTCTTAGTTTGTTAATTTATCTTTTGTTAAAATCAGAGCTTCCTCTAAAATAATTAAGTTAAATAATTAAGTCTTTCTCTTTTAGTTCTGAGATGTACAACCCAGTTTAACGAACGTTTCTCCTATTGCCTTAGTTTATAAATCAGAGTATAGTGACATCTATTAATGGATTTGAAATCAAGTGTCGCTGTTAAATATGGAGGAGCAATTTCTCATGATAACAGAACTTAATTATACTTTCGGTATAAGGGCATAATTGCTTACGTATTTGCCAATTAAGCGCGAAAATTTGCACCGAAATAAACAATTTTAACGCGTTCAAGAATCTAATTTCCTTACAAACAAAAAGTGTGAGAGAAGTACAATTTAAAACGGGAATTAAGGAGAGTTTGTTCACGCAACATAAAATACTTGTTGTTGTGAGCATAATATACACATGGCGTGGCCTGTAATGTCATGTCTTTGAAATATTCTGTCACCTCGATTTTTCCGGAACAAGTTTAATTGAGCCCTTTCATTTCGATGCATGATATTACAGCCTGCTTGGTGTGGTCGTGCTTGTATAAACTAAACAACGACAACTGAATGAAGTGTTGTTATGTCAACAAACTAAACGACTATGAAAAAATGACTATACCTTTTTTCTCATTTGGAAACAATTGACAGAGGCAATAGTTTAGAATTTCTCAAACCTTCCTCTGAATATCGAATAATCCGGACATTTATCACGCTTGACATTTCTAAGTCCAACCTTTGACATCCTTCAATTTTCGTGACCAAAATAAGTGAAAGTTGCGGAGTTTACGTCAGTGGGTCACGAAAACATATCCCGCTGAGCTTCGAGCAAGAGCTGGATGGAGTGAAAATGAATTTTTAAAATTCGAATAGGTGTCCCGATTGAAAATGAAAGAACACGAGACAACAACGACAGCAACAACAACAACAACAACAACAACAATGAAACGGTTCTTGCCGAAAGAAAAGTTGTAGGAAAACAACAGAATGTTTTACCTTGATTGCACTGTTTACTAAAACCAGACGAATTGGTTTTGGCGGGAAATTAAAAGCATAAGAAAGAGAGCGCTATAATCGCTCAAGATTTCAATCAAAGAAGTTTTTTTTATGCGGATAATGAGATTTGCTTCCATAATCTTTTAATATCGCCTCAAGGCGACCGGCACAAGGGACACAAGGCGCCACATTTGTTGTGACCCATCTCAACCCTTTAACTCCCAAGAGTGCAAATAATCAATTAAAATCCAAGAAAAATCCCAAATTTCATTTTCTAAAATATTGAAAAATAAATGGTACCATGCAAAAGTACTGGGGAAGAGGTTTCATTTGAATGGTCACACCATAGAATTTCGTCGACAGACTCAAAAGTTAGAACTACACGACATGTCTCCATAATTTACTCCTGGAGTTTCCTCGAAGGCCATGTTGGTTGACAGAACAATGAGATTTCCATTCTTGCAGAATAAATCCCTATTTTTATGGAAATGATTTTCTACTGTTTCTGTCAACCAACATAACTGCTATACAAAACCAACTGAAGAGTCCTCTGTACTAGTAAACGGTGTCCGGTTGGGAGGTTTGTGTGTAGCTGTGACAATGAATGAGTATCCGCTTTATAGGAGCTTTGTTCGCCTACGGAGGTCGTCTGTTAGCGGAGGTTGGTCCGTGCAATGAACTTCCTTCCTTACAGAGTACACAGACGATCTCATGAACATTCCCATTTGTTGGTAAATTAACGTGCACACAAACAAATGCATGCAAATTTATATCGATTTATAGTTTTTCTCAGGATATCACATGGCGTCAAATGGCCTTTCAGTATCAAATACAGTGACTCTGGAAGGAGGTTCTCTTGACCATCGGACAGCTTGCTTGAAACTTAAAGGAAGGCTAATTATTTGCTGTTATCTTTGAAAGAGGATAAACGAAGATATTTAGGACCACCCGGGAAACGACAATTGAGCGCGGCCGGCTAGATAGAAAAATCGAGATAAGGACGCAGATAACGGGAGAGATAAGACATCAAACGTTTATGTTTTGGAGTGTGTACGTCCGCCATCTGGCACAGTTACAGAACAAGCACCATATGTTCATCGCATACGTGACATGTAAAATAGTCGGTTTTCGCTAACGTACCTGCGCGCAAATGTCTTTTATTTCCTTTGCTTTGAAGCAAGTCTGCGCGCAGGCTAGTTTTCGCGCGCAAATTCCCTCGTGTATGGAAACGAGAACGCTGCGAAAGCGTGGATCCTCGCGCGCGAATTTCGAATATGACCGAACGCCTCGGGCGTGTGCGCAAGGCGCCAACTAAGAAATACGTAATTTCATCGTCTTTCTCACTGTATTCACAATCGTTTCAGAAGTTTTATCCTTTTGCCGCATGAGGCCATTAAACGCAAGGAACAATATGGCCTGACCTGTATGTAAGTCATACAAGTTATAAAAGCGCAACAAAACATACTTTGTGAAAATATGGTTCAGATCAGACAGATATGATTACCACTATATATACACCATCGGCGAAACCGACAGAGATAGTGAGTGAAGTAGCCATACTATTTACTAATTACACCACTAGGATCACGAGGTCACTCACATGGGGAGTCTGTTTTTTTTTTTTATAAAGAATTTGTTGCCCGGGGTGGAAGGGGCCCGGGGAGGGGGGTACTCAACAAAGTTTTGTACGGGGATGCTCCGCCCCAAGGTCCAAACCCTTACCCTTTCATATACCGTTTTTGACAGAAAAGGTACCCCTTTCATATACCTTTCATTGAAAATGGCACCCCTTTCATATAGCCTTTACGTGCGTAAGGCCCTTTTTATAATACTTAAATGGCAGTTTTCCCTACCCTTTCATACACTTCAACTTGTGAAATCCCTACCCTTTCATGTACTTCAACTTGTGAAATCCCTACCCTTTCATATACCGCCAGCCTGAAAAAGGTACCCCTTTTGGGCCGGGCGGAGCATCCCCGTATAGCCCATTATAGGGAGTACCCCCCCCCCGGGGGGGGGGGAGGGGGAGCACTCCCATATAAAATTCATGGGGTAATTGTCAAATTGTCAGAAATTTTGGATCGGAACCCCTTAAAAGGTACCAGAAACATGTTTTTTGGGTGTGGCTCACATGGACTTTTACGCCTAAAAGGTACCAATTATTTTTAAAAAGTTGGCCCTGTCAGCAAATGCTTTTGCATTAAGGCGGGGGTAAACCTGAATTTTAATGAAATTTTAAGGGGTTTTAAGAAGGGATAGGAAAAAGAAAATGATTTTTGGAACACCAAGAGCATCCCAGGTTGCTAGTGGGCTAACTTGGTATCCGTTTATTAATTATTAACTACAAATTCTAATTTTAAAATTCTAGTGGGCTAGTGGGCTAACTTGGTATCCGTTTATTAATTATTAACTACAAATTCTAATTTTAAAATTCACTAAATCTTCAATATTTCTTATTTCTCTAAATTTTACCAATTCTTTGAGAAAAACTATTTCCTCCCGTACATACTCAAAAATCCCCCAAAAATTTATAAAAATGGGCACCCGCTTTGCTGGAGGAAGGATGCAAAATGGAGCCTTGACATAACCTTTTTCCAGTGTCGAGCTCATATGTTGCATTTTAACAGTCATTTTCTCTTTTCTGTTTCAGCCACAATAGTCACCAGTCCCAAAGATTAGTACTCGACCCTTCAAACAAGCTACCGCTATACAAACGCACTGGTGTGAAGGCACCAAGCCCTCCAATACAACGTCAGGAGCCTGGTAGCCAGGCTAGATCCCAGGACAGCGCAACCGCTGGTGGACAGTATTGTATTTACCAGAAACCTAAGCAAGTGACTTGTAATGTAGCGCACATGAAGAGAGTAACGCACCAGTACAAATACTACTGTGGAACGCAATCACAAGACAAAGTTTGCACGGGATACAGGTGTGCTTAACAAAAACCTCACAAAGATCAGTATCTTTTTAACGTTTAAGTGTAGAGGACCACTCAACACTACGATAAATAGTGGTAACTTTCTTTCTGGATCTCCTTTATAAAGGGATGCGAGTACTAAACGTCACTAAAAGTGTACTAGCCTTGCATTTTAGATGGTAGTGTCGTTTTTCCCCAGAGATAATGGGATGAAATGCGAAACACACAAGCGGGCGCGTAAATCACCCACCCCTAAGCCACGTCGAGTTTCTACGCATTGAGTATTCTGGAAAGGAATAGATTTCCTTTTTTGCCCACAGTTTGCATGTTTTCCTACAGTTGGCAGCGGTGACCAGTTTTCCCGCGCCTTATTCTGACTGTATGTTTTCCCGCGCTTTATTCGGTCTGTTTGTCTTCCCGAGCTCTATTCTGGCTGTGTGGTTTCCCGCGCTTTATTCTGGCTGTGTGTTTACCCGCGCTTTATTCTGGCTGTGTGTTTCCCGCGCTTTATTCTAGCTATATGTTTTCGCTCGCTCTATTCTGGCGGTATATTTTCCCGCGCTTTATTCTGGCTGTGTTTTCCCGCGCTTTATTCTCGCTATAGGTTTCGTGCGTTTTATTCTGGCGGTATGTTTTCCCGCGCTTTATTCTGGCTGTGTGTTGTGCCGCGCGTTATTCTGGCTGTATGTTTTCCCGCGCTTCATTCTTGCTGTATGTTTTCCCGCGCCTTATTCTGGATATATGTTTTTGCGCGCTTTATTCTGGATGTATGTTTTCTCGCACTTTATTCTGGCTATATTTTTTGCGCGCTTCATTCTGGCTGTGTGTTCTCCGGCGCTTTGTTCTGGCTATATGTTTTCGCACGCTTTATTCTTGCTGTATGTTTTTCCGCGATTTATTCTGGTTGTATTGGTAGCGGTTGCATGTTTTATACACTACTGACATAGGTTAGATACATTTGCAGGGCATTTACGAACGTCTTTGCTTTTAAACACCCAGAGCGCGTAATAATCCTGTTTTTATATTCTTTTCAGAGTGACTTATCGTCCACAGTATAAAATAGAATTGAGAACAGTAATGACGTCAGTAAAAGACTGTTGTCCCGGATTTACAGGTTCAGATTGCAGTCAAGGTGGGTGCTATCCTATCAAAGTCCGTGATCAGTGTATCAGGTTGTAGTTCAAATAATTTAAGGTTCATTAAAAAGCCTTAATTAAAATTGTCCTTAATTTTCCCTTTGATAGCCTGTTTTAATTGTACGAAGTTTCATTTGCTGGAAGCCAGGCTCGAAGCCTTGGAAAAGGTTAGTAGTATATGGGGGTAGTACAATTAGTAGTATATCGGGATAGGAAGGTTAGTTTGTATATGTGGGTAGTATATGGGGGAAGTTTATCAAGTGTAACTATTACTAATAAATTAACTACAAACATGACAGATCTACGCAGCTGTAATTTGAGAGGAGCATTGAGCGACAACCCAAACAAGGGCTGCGTAGGAGACTAACAGCATCGAACGAGGTGAATCGTTACGTAGCACGCGAACCACTGGTAGCCACAAGCGGCTCTAATTTATCCCAGGTTTTGTAGCGTGAAGCAACATGAAGCATCATTGTTGCTCCCTCCTGGATGGAGTAATAGACCATCGCAAGGTGGCAATAGGAACAAGAAGGGAACAAAAAGAACTCAGATTCCACAGTTTTGAACCACTGACCTTCAGGTTGAACGTTGAACGCGTTAACAACATGACCACCACGCCTAATGCCTCATAGAATTAAAGAAGGCGGTATAAAATAAAAAGAAATCTCAAAGTATTAACCCCTCTTCCAGAGTTTACTTATTTATCCCTTGAACGGTGTATTAGTTTTGTTTCCACGAAATTCATTGATTTTGAAGAACTGGTCCTTCCAGTCCTTGTTCAAAAGAACGCCTCATAAGCCCCTTAAGGCTCTTCTAAACCACATTCACTTCGAAATCTAACCAATTCTATGAGTTGTTGAAATTACATTTTAATATTATCATTTTCTTTTTTTTTTTAAAGAAAAGCCAGAAAGCACCTGCATCAGCGATATTTCAGGACAGTGAAATCCCAAGAGGTCCGCCCGGACCACCGGGCCCCCGCGGGACCTTCCGGACCACCAGGAAGACGGGGGGTGGCCGGAAGTCCGGGCCTTCCGGGATCAAACGTACGAGGTGGGTTAGATGTTGATTAAGGAGCAACAAAAGTTCTCGCAGGAAAAAAGAAACGAACGGAGCTACGGCTCCACTCGGCCCTGTTACATTTGTATGTCTTGAGATCTCATACAGTCTTTGGACTTAAAAGTAACAGAATCAAATTCGCCCAAAAAAATTATTGTCCTAGGTTGTCAGACGTGGATCAGGGGGAAGGGCCCGTGTAGGGCCCTCAGGGGGGGTAGTAGGGCCCGGGGGCATCGTCAGTGACGTTGAAACCGTTGGACTCATAGCGTTGTGGACTGTACTGGGTTGGGTGGAAAGGGGTAAGATCATAAATGGAGCGATAGCGGCTATCATAGGCGCCTTTATGCGTTGAAATTCGATTTTAACCCTTCAGTGAAACTGTAAAGAGTAGTTGAACATAGATACACGGAGACTGCGCTAAATGCATTGCCATTTTCTTAAAATTCCATTATGCACCAAAAGAGGGTAAATTCATGGCGCATTTAAATGAATTGCTGTATTTTTATCTCCAGGGCATTCGCCTGGTTCACGTGGTCAAAAAGGAGAGAAAGGAGAACCTGGTGTGCCGGGTACAGCAACAGTAGTGTCCGGACATCCTGGTCTTCCAGGAACACCTGGATCTCCAGGACCCGTCGGACCCCCGGGATTAAAAGGGGAACCAGGGGAATCAATACAAGGACCACAAGGACTTTCTGGACGTGCTGGTCCAAAGGGGGAACCTGGACGTCCGGCTATTGGCGCCTCGGTAAGTTTCAAGGAAACTTGAACTTTAAATCACAGTCTTAAGCGACCTTCTTTGCGCTGTTTGCTATCCAGAACTTGCACGTGATCAGTATGCGCGTGAACTTTCGCGCCATATTTTTTGTTTTAGCCAATACGATTAATTCTGAAGAGCGTGACATCTGGCCCCGGTTGTTCAAAAGGTGGATAGCGCTATCCACTGGATAAATCACTATCCAGTGGATAGGTATTAACAAATCCTCTGTGTTATCCGCTGCATAGTGATTTATACGGGGGATAGTGCTATTCACCTTTTGAACAACCGGGGCCTGGGTTAAGCAAAACTTCTTTCTTCCTCCAGAGGTCACAGGAAATTACGTTGTCTCAGCACCCTTTTCTCGCTGTGCTTGCCCGCTCGCCGGCTCACCAATGTACTTTTCGCCTAGGTTCCTCGCTAAGGAGCCTATATATGTAAAGAAGAGACGAGAAGTAGACCGCCCGCTTCACCTAGCTCTCTCTCTCTCTCTCTCTTTTCTGTGCTAGCCATTATTTTTTCATGCATACCACATTTCTTTTGTTTGTAACGGATCCCGGAGAGCCTAGATATCAATCAATCAATCAATCAATCAATCAATCAATCAATCAATCAATCAATCCAGGAAGCATACTTACGAGGAGAGACTTGTCGTAATCACCAGGCCATTTTCTCTTTCAGCCTGAAGATTTGACCGCTTTAAAAGATCAAATGAGGATGCTGTCAGCTATAGTCATGGAATTAGAAGAGAAAAGTAAGGCATATAACACAGACTGTTATAACAACCGCTTATTTAAAGTAGATCCAGTCTTTCAAGTTGTGGTAACAGGCCAGAAAACAGTAGTAAAAATGATTTACCCCTACTTTTATGGGCGAGGAACCCTGGAGACCTAAGACCCTTTGGGATCCTGAACAGTCCTGTCGCACACATAACCACAGCTCAAGACTACATAGGTTCTACCAAAACGAACGTTCTCAAGAAGTGCTCAGTTGTCATGATCTTCTCGTTTACTTACAGTTTCCAGGTGTGACTGCACTGCCGGGATTCGCCTGGGTGTGGCTAAAAAGACCGATGCCACCATGTACCCCTTCAACTCTACCGAACATGGAATCACAGACCACAGAAGCTACTACTACAGAGCCATGGTTTGCTCCGCCTGCTCGGCTTTGAAATTAGTCCGGTTTTTTTTATTTTATTACGTTGGATGCGTGTGAAGAATAATAGCCCGCGCGCCTCGCTTTACGCACATGCTTAAGGTATTGGCCACACCGCGGAGTTGGTGTAGTATGCTCATTGCATTTAAATCTATAGTTTGTAATGCAATCACAATAAATACCGACAACCCGAATGGGCACGATTTTTTTTGCGATCAATTAACGCTGACAAGCGTGACTTAACGGACATTTCATTTATTTTCCTCCCACGCAGACCGAGAAAACGCATGTAATCTTGTGACTCTGCAATACGACCATCTGTATACTGTAGATACCGAGTGGTATCGTAGCTGTTCAAACGATGTCTGTGATTGGCGAACGATACAATTGATATATCACTTGAACAATGCCCCTATCCCTAATCCCTATCCCAGCGGGACAAATCTATTGTTTTCTTAGCGAATCACAGACATCGTTTGGACAAGTGCAGGACTACCCTAGACACCTACATAGCCAGTGCCGGATCCAGGGGAGGGGGCCTGGGAGTATACTGTAGACAAAAGCATAGCAAGTGCCAGGATCTAGGGGAGGCACCCTGACGGTATACTGTAGACACTTACATAGCCAGTGGCGGATCTAAGGGAGGGGCCCTGGGGTATACTGTAGACATACAATAAACTACAGGGCTGATCTGACTACGTGAAAAAAGACTTTACGAGACACCATCACGACAGAATTCGATAAAGTAGAATCGCAACCGTGGACAGCCGTTTCGATGTTATTGCAACTCATCAGCACGGTGAAGCGAACTAAATGTCGCCAGCAAGAAGCCAGCGCATATAGATTTCACAATGACCCGTTCACCATATCAGGTTCCGTACTATGTACTCACTTGTCACTCGAATCACGCGCTGCCACATCACGTGTTCCGAGGAACAAAGAGCCCATAGTGTCGCAGAGATGTCTCGCAAAGAAAAATGTAGATCGACAAAGCCGATCTGAACATTTAAACACATGGACAAAACCATGCTTAAAGAACACAGCATATCGGATCTGTAAAGACCTACGGTCCCAAAATATAAAAAATAAACGTGAAATCTGCAAAGGACCGCAAACGATAATGCTGCTAACGGTATACGTAGGATCTGCGGAAGACCTAACCAGTCATAAAATGAACAAACATACAATAAACTGCAGGGCTGATCTGACTACGTAAAAAAAGACTTTGCGAGACACTATCACGACAGAAACACAAAGTCTTTTCATACCAAAAAATTGCCCTCTGAAAGGAGACATTTGCTCCGGGCGTGCGCGTTACTAAAATGAACTATTGCACATGCGCAGTTGAGTTCGAACGGCCTGGGCGCTAGTCCGCGTAAGTTACCAATAGAAGCCAAAATGGGCTCAGTCGAAGCATATTGCACTGAAAAAAATGGCAAAATGACGTTTTTTTTTCGCTCCAACTAAATCATATTTCCCACCAAAATGTTCACTAGATCTCAGTCTCTTCAAAACCGAATGTGGATGTTGACATTACGCCTATTAAGGCGGGGGTAAGCATGAATTTGAATGAAATTTAAAGAGGTTTAAAGAGAGGATAGAAGAAAGAAAATGATTTTTGGAACACCAACAGACAGTCGATACCCACGCAAGAGTAACCTAGGTTGCTAGTGGACTAACTTAGTGTCCGCTTATTAATTATTAACTACAAATTCTATTTTTAAAACTTCACTAAATCTTCAATATTTCTTATTTCTCTTAATTTTACCAATCCTTTGAGAAAATCTATTTCCTCCAAAACATACCCAAAAATCACCCCAAAATTCACAAAACACCCCACAACATAGATTCACGGGATGAGCAGAGAGTTTTTGGATTGCTTGAAACGTGAACGAGATATTTCCATTAAAGCCATGTCAAGTGGCAGAAAAATGGCATTCATGTTTACCTCCGCCTTAAAATGAGTTATGTTCCTCTAAAATCGATGACCGCGCGGTTGAACTCCATACAAGCCTTTAGGTGACATTGGTCACTTCAAGATCAAAATGACGGGACTTTTTTTAAGTTATTAAAATAACTTAACGTTTCCAGATAGAATAACAACCGAATTACTGGAATCTGAGTGTGGATTTCCAAAAAAATGGCGTTTTCGTTGTGATTTTAAGGGTCAAATTGGGGGCCTGGAGACGAGTTAAAAAATTAGAGGCAAATGTCATCCAATTTTTTTTTGCCATGTTACGTATTCAGATCATCCTTGCAGTTTATTGTATGTTTGTTCATTTTTTGGCTGGTTTGGTCTTCCGCAGATCCTACGTATACCGTTAGCAGCATTATCGTTTGCGGTCCTTTGCAGATTTCACGTTTATACCGTAGACACTTACATAGCCAGTGGCGGATCTACTTGCATAGTCAGTGGCGGATCTAGAGGAGGGACCCTGAGGGTATACTGTAGACACTTACATAGCCAGTGGTGGATCTAGGGTAGGAGCCCTGGGGTTATACTGTAGATACTTACATTGCCAATGGCGGATCTAGGGGAGGGACCCTGAGGTTATACTGTAGACACTTTCATAGCCAGTGGCGGATCTAGGGGAGGGGCCCTGAGGGTATACTGTAGACTCTTGCATAGCCAGTGCCGGATCAAGAGGAGGGGCCTTGAATGTTTGCAAATAAAATTATGCCTCGCGTAAAATGTTTTCGGAACTTCCCTGTGTATATATATCACACCCAAGCCAGTGTACTCTGTGTAACATACAACAGCTCTTAAATAAGGTTTACAATTTGTAAGTAATTTAATTCATATGATGGAAATTAAAATAAAAGTGACAGGATTTTCGCAGGAAATTTTAAATTTTGAATCCATGGCCCCTGTTCAATTTAGAAGGTACCAAGACGAGTAATAAGCATTTTCACCATCGTTATCCCAGATACCACGCAGCTCTTTACAACCTCTAATTTCATTGGACCTGTATATCATGCAGCTCTATTGTTTTTAGGTCTAGGGACTATTGTTAGCCATTGTTGTGTTGTTTGTTCTATTGTTTTCTCAGCAAATCAGAGAAGACCTTGTAAGAGCTGCGTACTGCCCCCGTTATCGGCGATAACAGTCAGTTTCATGGAAGTTATATCTCCGTGCGCCCATGTGAGTGGTGCTGCTTAAAATAACGCGGACTAGCGTGGTCAAACGCCATTTCTGGTTGGCGTTGAATTTGTGGTTTATCGTTTTCAGACCCATTTTTTTGTCAGCTAGAAATCCTTGGTTGTCTGGAAAGTGAACGTCTTGCCATCCCTTTTTGCCATGAACTTAAGTATGAAGGGAGGAGTGGACAAGCAGAATGATTACACATGGTGAATGGATTACTGCAAAAATTATCTTTTATTTTAAATCTACAATGAGAAACATTGTTTTTAATATACGGTGACAAATTACTCTTGCACACAATAGATTGATCCTAAATATTGCAAAAAAAAATTCTTAAGGCAAGAATCATTTCTGGAGAAGACCGGCAAATATCAATAAAGTTAATTAATATCCTAAAATATGAATGAACGTAAAACATCTAATTCTAAAATTAGAAAGCCTTCATTTTGACATAAAGAACAATATCCATATTTGGCATGTTTGAATTTTGACCTCACACTGACGTCATACTGACATGATTCTGACGTCACACTTACTCAATCATAGGTTTCTTGGAACAGGTATATGAACGATTTGTACACGGCAGAAAAAATACACTTTACCTGAAGGAATTGCATAAGAAGATTAAAAATAACTACACAATAAAACGAACAGATTTCAAAGCAGATGTGGAGTTATCATGGATACAACCAGCTAACTTGGTCATCAAATAGCCCGTGTCCCCTCGCTTCATTCGAGAAAGTGGATAGAGAGAACCTGGAAACTAGGTTAGCGAAGAACTAACTTGCGGTCGCTGTTAGAACTATGAAAGTAGCTAGCAATATCGATACCAATACCAATACCAATACCAATACCAATACCAATACCAATACCAATATCAATAACAACACCAATACCAATATCAATACCAATACCAATACCAATACCAATATCAATACCAATACCAATATCAATACCAATACCAATACCAATACCAATATCAATACCAATACCAATATCAATACCAATACCAATACCAATATCAATAACAACACCAATACCAATATCAATACCAATATCGCGGTTTTTTCATAAAACCAAAACGAAAGTAATCACTCTGGCCAATAACAACACAGGCAGACAATCCAATGAACCAATCAGAACTCCAAGCAACTACATGTAGCCGGCTCCAAGCGCGGGAAAGCGCGGGAAAGCGCGGGAAAGCGCGGGAAAGCGCGGGAAAGCGCGGGAAAACGCGCGCAAGCAAGTCATGATTGGTTTTGGTCTTACTTCTGATTGGTCGAGAAAGTGGCGTGAGATTTGTTAGCCAATCACAAAGCGTAGCATTGCAAAACCAAAGCAATCGCGTAATTACTTTAGACACTCAACTGATTCAATACCAATATATACGAACGGGCCATTGTAATTTTTTAGTGTAAAACTTCACGGGTGACGTTTTACCCGAAGGTCACAAAACAATGAACACAGTGGTAACGTGGAATAACGTACATTATCATTTTCAACCATGGATGAAACGTAATAAGCCTCTATTTTCAATACTGCAATAGTCACGAAAATTAGCCGCTCTTATAGTTAGTGGTTCCGCGCTCTCCTCCCCAGGGACCCTACGTTGCCTATTTAAATCCGTGTTTTCACATTTTCCCTCTTTAGCGAAGTTACGCTATTTGGAACTGTTGGATGTATTTTTGACCAGCCACCTCCCCTGCGGCGACGACCACCCTTTTATGATGACGACAACGATGAAAGCATTTATTTGCTAAGGAATATGTCTCGTTTGTTCCTAAGGTATATATCTCACTGCCCGGGCAAAAATATTTCTCCCATAACTTAATATTATGTCCTGGCAATTAGTGGCTATTGCAGTGGTGAAGGTGTATTCAGAGTCTAACAATATTTTTCGCTGAGCCAAGCAGCCATACAACCTCTAGCTCTTATATTTACTACTGCGGAAAAAAAAAATATTTGAAAAAACTGATGATCAAATATATCATTTGAATTCGTGTCAAATAAAATCGCCTAAAATTATATCAACCATATTGCGAATGTGTGGATATTGAAAATGTATAAATAAAAATCACAAAGGCTACTCTGTTAAAATGATTAATCATGATTAATAATTAAAATTCTTCTGTGACCAGGCCATTTATATATCTTTTTGGACAATTCTCGTTATGTCACGCAATAGTTAAAATTGTCGCGTATTCTTTGATCCTGTCAAAAACATCAGACAACTTGTAACACAATCTTTGAATCGTTTCTTCCACTTGATTTCGAACTCAGCCAATTCTTGAATGTTGGCATGGTTACGCTTCACCAGACGGAGTTCTTCAAGCTCATCCAGGTTTCCCAACTGTATGTGGGTTTCAAACTGGCGAGTCCACCCGTTCTTGTTCTTCGTAATTACAACGGTTTCACCAATTCTTCTGAAAAAACAAAACAAAAGGATATGTTGCTATGTCAACTAAGAACTTTTACAGCTGGTTTTATTGACGTATAAACCCGCGTTTTCAAACATTATTAGTTGGTTATGATTCGCTCCTCACGATAAACTGTTGATCAGAAGACAGTGAAGATTGAAATCAAAACATTCTTCCAACAAAAAATGTTACTCAAATATCATCTAACATGCCGGCTACACGTCCTAACATTGTTGAACCAACAAATGTTATATAACAATGTTAGAACGTGTAGCCGGAGCTTAAAGTAACCATTCTGACCAATCACATGACAAAAACGCAGACAATCCAATGAACCAATCAGAACTGAACTACATGCAGCCGGCACCCAGCGCGGGAAAACGCGTGCGAGCAAGTCACGATTAGTTTCGGTTTACTTCTGATTGGTTGAGAAAGTGGCGCGAGATTTCTTAGCCAATCACAAAAGGTAAAAGCAAAGACGATTTAATTTCGACACTTAATTGTAAACCAGCCAGTATGCACCTCTCACACCGTCAGTGAAAGCCATATTTGGAAAGATGAAATAAGGGACGGACTATTAGGAAAAGGATGGGGGAGTGTGGGGGAGTGTGGGGGAGTGGGGGGGAGGGGGGGGGAACAAAACAAAACAAAAAATCATGCAAGGGAAAATGCCAGAAAAAAAAAAATCGTGCTAAGAAGAAGGTAAAGAAAAAAATTCGTACTAAGAAGAAGGCAAAGAAAAAAATTCGTGCGGAAGGAACTCCTATTGCGATCTTTACGTAATATATAAAATTCTGCCAAAGTGCCAAAGACGCCATCATTTGTAAAACAGTCGATATGAATTGCTGTTTATAAAAAGTGTATAGTGAAAAGAAAACAATC
Organism: Cladopsammia gracilis; assembly: GCA_022457155.1. NCBI lineage: Eukaryota > Metazoa > Cnidaria > Anthozoa > Scleractinia > Dendrophylliidae > Cladopsammia > Cladopsammia gracilis. The sequence goes on from JAJGOT010000010.1 coordinate 234,850, forward strand.
AGTAAATAACAGTATATGACATTTGATTTTAACCATTCTAAATAAAATATAAAGTAGAACAATTTTTTGTGAAATAGTTCTTTTTTAATAGTAAAGCAATATTTGTCTAAAAAAAATTCGTGAAGAGGGTTTCACCCGAAAAAAAAATCCTGCACAAGCAATGGGCGAAAACAAATTTATGCAACCTGAAAATTCCCTACCACCACCATCACTTTTCTAATGGTCCGTCCCTTAGTTCATCACATCGCAATCTTAAACGAAAGTAGCCCCACGAACTCTCTTCACATTTACATTTGCAAGTTACCTACATTGGTGGCAAATTACTACTTTGCTTTAAAACTCCACATTTCCATTTCATTTTTCATCGATCCTTTTTAGAAAATTAACAAACGTCAAACTTTATTCAAATGAATGTTTACGATACCTTTACCCAATAGTCAGTACAAACGCTAAAGTAAACAATAACATCGCACTTTCTTTAAAAATCTCTTCACTTACCGTCATACGCTCTTGACAAAGCTTCCAGAACGAATATAAACTGTCCCTAAAAAGAGGGAAAAAAATGCATTTTGGTAATCCGAAAATAAAATAAAAATCTACAATGGTGACTGTAACATTGCGTGACGTTCTTGCTATGTTTCTGGTAACGCGTGACATAACTTTCACAGCGTCACGCAAACGTTTGTAGGGACACTGTCCCGTCGAATAAAATGAAGTTGTGTTTATTTAATTTTCTTGTTGTACCACCAAATGCAATCAAATATATGACTAAATGGCAAGAAAAGATCCTATAGAGAAAAACACAAGCAGTAATGTGGTGAAAAAGTGCAGGATTACAGGGATTGAAGTGGATTACAGTTCATCAAATTTGATTTCGTGACAGGCGGTCAAGAAATCAAAGTTTCCATTCTGGTGGATTTTTGAGTTTTTTAGTCATTATTTTTCCTTTTTAGTTCATATTTCTTTGCGTTCATCACTTTTGGCGATTTTTTATTCCTTTTTTAAGATCACAACGCAAGCGTAAAGCAAGCTCCTGGCCATAATCGTGAAAACACGATGTTTCAGCCGGGACATTGTCCCTGGTTAACTTACCGGAGTTTGTATCAGTGAACAGCGCTGGTCTCTCATTCGCCGAACAATTTCCAACGGATAAATCGGTTCTGCAGCCTCGATCATGTTGAAAGCTGTTTCCATAAAAATCAACACGCCTGTGCGACCAACACCAGCACTAAAAAAGAAAATAGAAACAAGACGAAGCCAATGTCACGGTTGAATTGTGAATATAATTAAGGTAATCAATTCTTATTTTTTTTTAATTTTCTATGACGATGTTTATGTAGTTATACATGTCGGTTTCAGAAGCAGCCAATCAGGAGCCAGCATTTTGATTCACAGGTCACGTGATGACGACGGCATGAGACAGGTCACGTGATGATGATGTCATATGATTGACGGGTCACGTGGTGTTTGTTTGGTGGTTTCACACTTGGGATTCTAAGTACATCCTAAGTTCACTTGAAACCAACTTTGAATGTAACCATGGAAACGTACTTGGACCCTACTTTGTAACCATGGAAACATGTCTATTTCAAAGGAGCCGAAGTAGACCTCCAAATGTGATCTACACCACACTACAGAAAGCACGTGACCAATGGGAAAACAGAAGCCAACAAAAAGACATCTGCAGCGGCGCAAAAAATTGACAGTGATTGATAGCTTACGGTCCTGTTTTAAAATACACTTTCTCACCATTTTTTGAAGTGCTACTTGAGAATCTCAAGTGCGCTTGAGTCAAGCTCTTGCTTAAGATATACTGAAGTTGGAGTGATAAACCAACAATTTTTTGCCCTCCTTTTAACGTTTTGATTTACAATAGCTTACCAAACGATGTTTTTACAAACATTAACAGGTTTAGATAAACTAGAAGCAATAAATATGGACAAAACAGTTGATTTCACATAACTTTTCTGCGCGGTGCTGTGAAGTTCGTTGGGAAACTGGGTATTAGGCTACGAACTAGCCAATTACGTTGCGAAGTACTGAACGTATTTGGCAACTTGGAAACGAAATTCCCCATTTTATTTCCACCGAAGTACATGTGTAACCTCTCACGCGAAAACGATACTAACGGCTATCCGTTCGACCGTCCGCTTGCCGTTCATCAGCAGTTCACGAACGGTAGGAGGCCGTTCGAACGGCTGCTCCTAGCCGTTCAAAAAAAATATTCAGCCGTTCGAACGGCTAGGGTTAACCGTTCGAAAAAAATCATATTCAGCCGTTCAAACGGCTAATGTCAGTATCCGTTTAGATAAAAGATTTCCAGCCATTTGAACGGTCTTTTGGCCGGTAACTTCACAGTTGATTTATTTTTGTTTTCGTTCGCTCACCACACAATTTGCGTATGTCAAAAAGTAATTTGAAACCTTTTCAGTGTAAACATCTCGCTATTCACAGAATTATAAACACGCATTCAAAAAAAGAAACGCCTTCAGACTAGTCATTCTATTGCCGGAACGATACTTGGAAATGAAAGCAGAGAGTTTGTAAAAGCTTACACGTGACGACGATGCTAATTATGAATTTGTATAGCGCTATTTCCATATGTATAAGTTTAATTGTGCTTTACAATTTTAACGTAGGGATGAAACGGAGATAAATGATTCTTTAAAAATGAGCTATTCTTTACGGCTGTTTGATAAATTTTAATAATGTATAAGAATGTGTAGGCTATTATTAAGTACTTAATAATATAGAGCACACAGCCAGCTTGACAATAACCTTTTTCGATGTTTTGCAATTCAGTTTCACGACGAGAAAATTACATAAAGGGACAAAAGAAATGGATTAAGGTGATTCCCAACAGTTTCCAGCACTTTCCAAGACTTAGATTTTGATGGGTCATTATAACCACTCTTTATCAGTTGATGCTACAATCATGATATCAAACGAATGCCCAATGATTGGTGAACATGTTGTTGTCACTTTTGTGACACAATATGTTACTATAGCAACAGTATAACGTGCTGAAAACACCCTTAATTTTAGCTTTAAGTGTTAATAACTAAAAAATGACTCGGTGAACCACACTTTTTATTGTCGAATTTTGATCAGCAGGATAAGATGCAACTTTTGGCAAAGTTTAAAAAAAATTCTGTACATGGGATTCAGAGCCACCTTAAATTTTCGAAAATTTAAATTTATTTCTCAAACTCATTAATAATTCATCAAGTCACAAGCCAATCAGGATACCCCAATTTGGTCAGGTGCATATGGTTTGAAACCCCGATGAAACACTGGACAGAGGCCTTTCCACGATAGTTTGATGAAATATCAAACTCTAGAGTTTCATAAAACGTCAAACCCATGTGGTACAGGGTTATCCTAATTTAAATATTAATGACACAAATACCGAATTGAATAGACAAGCTTTAGTAATCCCAAAAGGCAATTACAGAATATCCAAAACCAACTGAGCAAAATAAATATAAATTGCGTTCCTTACGTTCATTCAATGCGTCCATTTCTTCAATACGAGCAGAAAGCGACATAATCTTGGTAAATCATAGTCCTTAAACATTCCTCCCGAATCTCAGAGAACGGGAACTTGAACCGTCCGAGTAGTTTGCCATTCATTAAAAATGGATGTTGCCCATTTGTTTTTTTTTATATTTCGTTGACGGGGGAATAGCTTTATCGACTAAATATTCTTCTTCGACAACCGTTTTGGCCTCGCTAAACCGAGACGCTTCTGCCTCGCACATGGTCTCATACCAAATGGCGAAACACAACAAGCTCAATAAAATTATGCATGTGACGGCATTTGAAAAGGACAAAGCCAAAAAAACTAACAGTGAATAATTCTGTATTGTTTCATTTGAGAAGCTATATCAAAAACTCGTGCTTCGGGTTTCATCAGGGGTTCCAAACACCTCGAAACAATAAAAGCACTCGGCCGAAGCGGCCTCGTGCTTTCATCTGTTTCTCGGTGTTTGGAACCCCTGATGAAACCCTCGCACTCGTTGTTGATATATTACTTATATACTGTACAGTTATCGCCATTATCAAGGCGTTGCATAAGGCAATAAAGCAAAAAAACCGTTTAATACGGTTCAATGTTCTTTGTTAGCTGGGGTAAGCTCCCGTAAGCTGCCATCTATCCCTTACACCTCTGGTGGCCGCTTACGAGAACCATTCTCGTAAGCGGGCAGCTCCAGTTACGGAAACCTTTTTCGCGTCCCGAGGGTGTCCGCTTCCGAGAGCTTCCACTGTATACTGAAATTTACAATTGCATGCCGATTAGAGACAATGGAGATGCATAATGAGAGCGACAAACCACAAGCGTGAAAACTAGCGCAAAATTTGAAAATTGACAGCCTTAGAATGTTTCAATAAATTTGAAACTTTTGAATTTAAAACTTTTTCGGGCGGGAAGCTCCATTTCGGTTTTCCCATAGAATTTCCCGACATGCTTTACGACAGTGGCAGATAGGTCCGCTGTGCGTGGTCGGGCACTTGAAATTACAGCTTTAGGCAGCTCAAAGTGAGTTCTTGCTGGCCGGCTAAAATTAGGCAAGGTAGGAGGTCTGTAAGGGAGTTAACGTGAAACTTAGTGGCTGACTATTGGCGATAAAATGAAGCGATTTTGAGGGAATGGACTTTTTCTTTCTTGAGCGGGATTTAGCGGCACGGGCCTAAACTTGGCCATCTGAAGTGAAAAGTCAGCATAAAATCGAGAAATTCGGGTAAACTTCGGGATTTCTTTTTTCGAGAGGGATTCAGCGGGAAAAACGACGGAAAGAAAACAACAGAAATTAATTTGTAATTCACATGTCAAAAAGGACAATCTGAGCGGGAAAAATAAAAAACCGACCTAAAAAGCAACACAGATCGGTTATGCCCCGAGCCCTTCAATTGTTATATATAAAGGGGAGCAACAGCTGCTGGAGATAAAAAAAGGAAGCTCATTTTTAATAAAAAGTAAACATCATCAAAGCTTTCAAAAAATTTATACTTTGTCTGAAAGTCATTGCTTCTGATTTGTCAAAACCTAATAATTTTATAAAAACAACGCTTAAGTTACCCTTTTTATTAAAACGAAATATCAAAGAAAGCAGTAGCTAGACTAAAATTGGTGAGTAATTCAGAATTCAGAATTAGCTTGACAATAGGCTTCTCTCAGTATAATAAATTTCATTTTTAAAGCAAGGCCTTACGGGGACCAAAGAAAATTGAATACACTTTCTTGTCTATTTGTCGGCTATCACGTTGAATTTTGAAATTTAACGAAAGGAGCCTGAATAAACGTACAGCGCAAGTGCTGATTGAAAAAAATCATTGCACTTTGGTTCACAACCTGATCTCAGCGGGTCTTTTTTGAAAAAATTGATCAATCGGAAAACAGTTTCCAACAGCTGCTTTGGAGAGTACACTGAATTCAGTGTGTTATCAATTCCGGACTTTGATAGGTCTACCTTTTTCACCGCTTGACACTAAACAAATACTTTTTGAATACGACGACGTTCTGAAGATAAAAACTACGACCCTCTGGGTTTTTTAATTGCAGACAACGATAAGCTACATCGGCAAGGGCAAGAACATGCCCGCCACTCAAGAAACCATCATCATCGTCAACTGTTTACTCAATGCGCCATTGATTCTCGTTTCAATCACTGGGAATTCTTTGGTTTTGGCGGCCATATTAAAAAATCCTTCCATTCGATCACCTTCAATGATCATGATTTCAAATCTCGCTGTTTCCGACCTGTTAGTTGCAATCATGGCCCAACCTCTCTTCGTTGCTAACGAGATCAAGAGCTTAACAACTAAAGATCCCTTCTTACATCATCTATCGGTAATGACAGGATTTTTTGTATGTGGAGTTTCTCTCGGCACAACGACGCTCATATGTGTGGATCGATTTATGGCCCTACATTATCACATGCGATATTCCACCATAGTCACCAAATCTCGCGTCATGTATACAGTAGGAATCATTTGGTTGATTATTTTCTTATGCTTAGGACTCTACCTTTGGAACGGGCTTTTGTATCACTTGATGGCAGGCCTTTTTACTGGTATTTGTCTCATAATTTGCTTATTTTTTTACATCAAAATATATGGAATCGTTCGAAAGCATCAGCTACAGATTAGCGTTGAAGAACAGGCGGCTTCAGAGATCTCAAATATTGGAAATAACATCGTTATGTTGCGTTTGAAGAAAAGCGCTTTGAATACTTTCTTGTTTCATATTTCTACAGTCATATGTTATTTACCAAATTTTATTTTTATGACTATGTTTGGAACAGTATACGAGGAATGGAAAATCGAATGGGACTTTTCCACGACTGTGGTATTCATGAATTCGTCTATAAATCCAATTTTGTATTGTTGGCGTCTGTGTGAGCTTCGAACGGCAATAGTGAAGATTGCAAAACGGCTGGTAAATAAACAGACGGGTGAAGATATTGTGGCCAGTACACACAACGGATAAAAACAATTTAACTTATTGTAAAGATGGTTTACCCATCACTAAATATCTGGCGGTGTCTGTTCACCTTCATCACCCATTCTCGTTTCAAAGTCGTAAGTAGCGTGGAGCGAGCAGACCACTTTTTATCCATTCACCGCGATTGTCTACAGTGGCTTGCAGAAGACTTCGCAAAGCTATCTCCCTGAAGTTTAGCAGTTGAACGTATCATGCATAGGGCCTATCGACCTTTTCACCCGGATACAGCAGCCAAATTGATTTTGCCTCCTGCACATCCTTTTGTATATTCCACAGCGGGTCTTTTTTTGAAGAAAATGATCAATCGGAAAACAGTTTCCAACAGCTGCTTTGGAGAGTACACTGAATTCAGTGTGTTATCAATTCCGGACTTTGATAGCTCTACCTTTTTCACCGTTTGGCACTAAACAAATGCTTTTTGAGTACAACGACGTTCTGAAGATAAAAACAACGACCCTCTGAAATTTTTAATTGCAGACAACGATAAGCTACATCAGCGAAGGCAAGAACATGCCCGCCACTCAAGAAACCATCATCATCGTCAACTGTTTACTCAACGCGCCATTGATTCTCGTTTCAATCACTGGGAATTCTTTGGTTTTGGCGGCCATATTAAAAACTCCTTCCATTCGATCACCTTCAATGATCATGATTTCAAATCTCGCTGTTTCCGACCTGTTAGTTGCAATCATGGCCCAACCTCTCTTCGTTGCTAACGAGATCAAGAGCTTAACAACTAAAGATCCCTTCTTACATCATCTATCGGTAATGACAGGATTTTTTGTATGTGGAGTTTCTCTCGGCACAACGACGCTCATATGTGTGGATCGATTTATGGCCCTACATTATCACATGCGATATTCCACCATAGTCACCAAATCTCGCGTCATGTATACAGTAGGAATCATTTGGTTGATTATTTTCTTATGCTTAGGACTCTACCTTTGGAACGGGCTTTTGTATCACTTGATGGCAGGCCTTTTTACTGGTATTTGTCTCATAATTTGCTTATTTTTTTACATCAAAATATATGGAATCGTTCGAAAGCATCAGCTACAGATTAGCGTTGAAGAACAGGCGGCTTCAGAGATCTCAAATATTGGAAATAACATCGTTATGTTGCGTTTGAAGAAAAGCGCTTTGAATACTTTCTTGTTTTATATTTCTACAGTCATATGTTATTTACCAAATTTTATTTTTATGACTATGTTTGGAACAGTATACGAGGAATGGAAAATCGAATGGGACTTTTCCACGACTGTGGTATTCATGAATTCGTCTATAAATCCAATTTTGTATTGTTGGCGTCTGCGTAAGCTTCGAACGGCACTAGTGAAGATTGCAAAACGGTTGGTAAATAAACAGACGGATGAAGATATTGTGGCCAGTACACAAAACGGATGAAAACAATTTAACTTATTGTGAAGATGGTTTACCCATCACTAAATATCTGGCGGTGTCTGTTCACCTTTATCACCCATTCTCGTTTCAAAGTAGCGTGGAGCGAGCAGAACACTTTTTATCTATTCACCGCGATTGTCTATAGTGGCTTGCAGAAGACTTCGCAAAGCTATCTCCCTGAAGTTTAGCAGTTGAACGTATCATGCATAGGGCCTATCGACCTTTTCACCCGGATACAGCAGCCAAATTGATTTTGCCTCCTGCACATCCTTTTGTATATTCCTTTGTTAACAATTTTAAAATTTCAGTTTTCACTACAGGATGCCCAGGGGGGAAAGGTTGATGGTTTCAAAAAATGTCTACTTTGTCTGAAAGTAATTGCTTCTGATTGGTCTAAACCTAATAATTTTTTAAAAACAACGCTTAAGTTACAAAGAAAGCTAGACTCAGTAAAATTGGTGAATAATTCATAATTCAGAATTTATAGCTTCTCTCAGTATAAGAAATTCCATTTTCACAGCAAGGCCTTACGGGGACAAAAGAATATTGAATAAACTTTCTTGTCTTTTTGTCTGGCTTTCACGTTGAATTTTGAAATTTAACGAAAGGAGCCTGAATAAACGTACAACGCAAGTGCTGATTGAAAAAAATCACTGCACTTTGGTTCACAACCAGATCACAGCGGGTCTTTTTTTGAAGAAAATGATCAATCGGAAAACAGTTTCCAACAGCTGCTTTGGAGAGTACACTGAATTCAGTGTGTTATCAATTCCGGACTTTGATAGGTCTACCTTTTTCACCGTTTGGCACTAAACAAATGCTTTTTGAGTACGACGACGTTCTGAAGATAAAAACAACGACCCTCTGAAATTTTTGATTGCAGACAACGATAAGCTACATCAGCGAAGGCAAGAACATGCCCGCCACTCAAGAAACCATCATCATCGTCAACTGTTTACTCAATGCGCCATTGATTCTCGTTTCAATCACTGGGAATTCTTTGGTTTTGGCGGCCATATTAAAAAATCCTTCCATTCGATCACCTTCAATGATCATGATTTCAAGTCTCGCTGTTTCCGACCTGTTAGTTGCAATCATGGCCCAACCTCTCTTCGTTGCTAACGAGATCAAGAGCTTAACAACTAAAGATCCCTTCTTACATCATCTATCGGTAATGACAGGATTTTTTGTATGTGGAGTTTCTCTCGGCACAACGACGCTCATATGTGTGGATCGATTTATGGCTCTACATTATCACATGCGATATTCCACCATAGTCACCAAATCTCGCGTCATGTATACAGTAGGAATCATTTGGTTGATTATTTTCTTATGCTTAGGACTCTACCTTTGGAACGGGCTTTTGTATCACTTGATGGCAGGCCTTTTTACTGGTATTTGTCTCATAATTTGCTTAACGTTTTACATCAGAATATATGGAATCGTTCGAAAGCATCAGCTACAGATTAGCGTTGAAGAACAGGCGGCTTCAGAGATCTCAAATATTGGAAATAACATCGTTATGTTGCGTTTGAAGAAAAGCGCTTTGAATACTTTCTTGTTTTATATTTCTACAGTGATATGTTATTTACCAAATTTTATTTTTATGACTATGTTTGGAACAGTATACGAGGAATGGAAAATCGAATGGGACTTTTCCACGACTGTGGTATTCATGAATTCGTCTATAAATCCAATTTTGTATTGTTGGCGTCTGCGTAAGCTTCGAACGGCACTAGTGAAGATTGCAAAACGGCTGGTAAATAAACAGACGGATGAAGATATTGTGGCCAGTACACAAAACGGATGAAAACAATTTAACTTATTGTAAAGATGGTTTACCCATCACTAAATATCTGGCGGTGTCTGTTCACCTTCATCACCCATTCTCGTTTCAAAGTAGCGTGGAGCGAGCAGAACACTTTTTATCTATTCACCGCGATTGTCTACAGTGGCTTGCAGAAGACTTCGCAAAGCTATGTCCCTGAAGTTTAGCAGTTGAACGTATCATGCATAGGGCCTATCGACCTCTTCACCCGGATACAGCAGCCAAATTGATTTTGCCTCCTGGCATCCCTTTGTATATTCCATTGTTAACAATTTTGAAATTTCAATATTCACTATGGGATGCCCAGGGGGAAAGGTCTACATTAATACAGCTGTGTATTTTAATAACAAGATATTAAATATTAAATATGTAAATAGGTTAAACCACGTTGCAGTTACAGTTTTAGTTTAGTACGGTTACAGTATGGTTACAGTATGGTTACAGTATGGTTACAGTATCAGATACAACGCAGCCCTTCAGTTAACAACCCTCTAATTTCATTGGACCTGGGTATCACGCAGCTCTATTGTTTTCAGGGCTAGGGTCCATTGTTGTGTTGCTTGTTCTATTGTTTTCTCAGCAAATCAGAGAAGACCTTGTAAGAGCTGCGTACTGCCCCTACAGTACGGTTACAATATGGTTACAGTTATAGCTCAAGTCACTGTTTCCGTTGAAAATTAAGTATCAATATCTCTTGGCTTCCAGCCGGTTTGGTTTGCAAACCAATATAGCGGCTATTTTCAGCGAATTTTTGCCGTTTCTAATCAAAGATTATATTCGTTATTGGTAAAAAGAAGTCCACGCAAGTGAAAGCTCAAACGTTTGGAGCAGAAATTGGGACGCTTGTGGACTCGAGGACTTCGGAAACCTGGCAAACGTTTAACCGCGGTCAAACGAGAGAAATTTGTAAACGTTTTCACTGTTTAAAGTTTAATATATTGCAAATACACTGTCAATTTACCAAACTTTTTAAAAGTTTACTAAAAAAGTTCTAAGCGTTTAAAAACTATGAACTGCAGAATTGTCGGCGCCATCTGCCAACATAATTTTGATCAGGCGTAAAGACAGTATCTCACCTTCCAAGAATTTCTTGCCAAATACAACTGTAAAACCAACTTTCTACAGTATTACCAAATGCTAAGTGGTATCCCGAATCGTTTACTAAACAAAGCTAAAGGCACAGACAATATAATAGGAGCAAGTTATGTGGAAGGCTCCACAATTTTCCAACTTGATAGGGATACAGAGGTGGGATTTAATGAAATTAAAATCCAAAGATTTTTACCGGCTGTTGAATAGTAAATTACATAGATCGACCCCACGTACAGAGCGTTGGAATGAATTATTTCAAATAGATAGTGATAATTGGAGTAAAATTTTCAAGGCTGTCCCAAAATTGGCTAGAGAAAATATTAAGTCAAGAGAGTTTCAATTCGAGTTTCTTCATCGAATCGTTGTCACCAAAAAGGAATTATTTCGATATGGAATCAAAGACAATGGCTATTGTTTGTATTGTGGAGAGCTGGACTCGATTGAGCATACTTTCATAGAATGACAATTTACTGAGTGTTTTGTCCGCCAGGTCGTGGATTGGTTCAACACTTCTAACAATGCTAACTTTAACCCTGTGTCAGAAGAAATTTTGTTTGGTCAATCTAAGCAACACGCTGATGAAGGTGTCGTGAGAAAGTTCAGTTATACCCTTCTATTTATGAAATACTATATCTACTCAAGCAAGTTAAATGAAAATCCAATTATTATATCGGAATTTATTAAGGTCACTGTAAACCTTTTTTGGTCCCATTTTGCATAATTTTATTTTTTTTTAATTTCTGTAAAGATATAACATTAATCTAGAAAATATTGAAGGAAGTTTTGCAAAATCATTAAAAGAACTCGAGATATTCTTTAAAAAAAGTTTCAAGAGATTAGTGGATAAGTAGCTATAGGTGTGATAATCCGATAATTTCATTCCGGAGTGCAGCGCCTTCTTGTACTTTTCCCGCTAAACTTTATCCGGGATCTCGCATTACATGTTATATGCATATTTTGTTTACATCGCAATGCGGAGAGCATTTCGCATCGTCATAGCGTATTCTCCGCGGCCATTTTCCATGTTTCACACGGTCGTCTACGCTTGTTCCAATTCCTGAAGATTTACAATTTGACCATTAAAGCCAAAGTGGAAATTTTTGGTTAGCAGAATTGTAGAGATCACGAGTGCAAAGAACCGCGGCGAAGAGTAAAAGAGCAATTATGAATGAAGAGCTTACTCGCTTGCAATTATTACTGATACCAGCGCGTATTTTCGGTCAATTTTCGCGGCCACGTCTGTTATGTTTTCATTTCTTTGAAACTCTCACTGGCCCTTTTCGCTCGTTTGTTTCCACGACAATTTTGCTCCGCTCATTTGGGTTTGCAGTTGCGCCAAACTTCGCCGTTTTTTTCCATGGTTTTACCCTTGACTAAGGGACGGACCATTTATTTTATTTTTTTTTGTGGGGGGGGGGGGGGGGGGGGGGGTGGGGGGGAACTTATTTTTGCGGATCGAGGGCAATCCGCAAAAGTTAATCTGTCAATGAAATCCTGTGGTGTGACCATTCAAATGAAACCTCTTCCGTTTCGCCAGTACATTTGCATGGTACCATTTGTTTTTCAATATTTTACAGAATGAAATTTGGGATTTTTCTTGAATTCTGATTTTTGGCACTCTTGGGAGTCAAAGAGTTAAGTGAAAATCTAACTGTAATGCCTTCTCATATTCTTACCTGCAGTGCAACACAGTTGGGGTACTTGTTCCCTCACGGTAATGGCGAACAATATGAATAAACTCTAAGAAATCCGTCGAATCGTCAGGGACATCTATACACAATAAAAACACACACACAATAAAACATTTACACTATTAGGTACATTTTACTTCACAAAAAAAGTTCTTTTTTTGTTATTTTTGATTCATAAGCAATACCAAGAGAAAATAATTGGTCCAATTATAATCTCTTGGCAATAGCCATAAAGAGACCCAAATTATCTTAAACATTTTAATAGCCTTTTGCGTTCATATCGTGAAAAACGAAAACAATTCTGTCGGCAAGGAAAATAAGGTAACAATTTAATTTGTCAAACGGCTCATAACAAATGAAAATTGAAGAATTAATCGAGATCCGCTTAGATGTTACAAAGCTAATTTGACCGATCACTTGTCAAAATCTTTCCGGCATAATAAATTTTTGCCGAAAAGTTTCTTTTGTGTGCAAAACGTCTAAAGGACTATTTCGTTTCAAAGCGATATTACACAATGAATTTTACGATATAACCATCAACACTAGCTCAAATAGCCAAAATCATTTATCACATTGTTGTCAGGTTTTTTTCGTAGCTATTGTTGAAGCGGTGAACTGACGAGATAAACATCGGCCAAACTAAGATAAAATGTCGACATGTTTGCCCAGGTGGCGAGCAGTTAAATATTCTTTTTTAAATAAAACGACATTAAGCCAGGTTTAGATAATTACACTGTTATTCTAAAAAAAGCAACAACACAATAACGTTTTCTCAAAAAGAAAACCTCAAGTTGAATTATTCAAGTTCTCCGAGAAGCCCGAAGGCGGTTCACACGCAAGGCGAAAGACGGCGCCCAATTGGTCAAAATTTCCCGCGCAAACACGCAATCGCAGCAAAGAAAGTGAACCGCTTTTTTGCTGCCTTCGTTCCAACTTCACTAGTTTCAAGCGAAATACGAGTTTGGTTTAAAAATCTTCAAGTCAAAAGAGGCTTTGGAGTTATAAACAATGAGTACAGTAAAAGTTTTCATTGAAAAAGTCGGCCAGGCACCAGCGCCAAGCAAAGATTTCCACCAACTTGTGTTGAATGAAAGAGAAGTGGTTTGGCGAACATGGCGGATCGCAATCCGAAGAGATCAGCGTGGACTGCCTCCAAACCAAAAGAAAGTTTCATGGGATGAATTCGATGATGATGCCCTCCTTCAGAGCGACATAAGCCGTGTTTTTGGCGAAGAAACGCTTAAACATGTTCACGCCATTGTGTGTGGAGACTGGCTTGTTCGTCTTCCACCTCGTGTTATTGTTCACATCGCTTCGTTTCTTGATCTCATCGATGTAGTTCATTTGGGGGCTGTTTGCAAGTATACGAAGAAGATTTGTGCAAGCGACTTACTCTGGGGAAAGATATTTCTGACTTATTGCGACACCATTACAGATGAAATGAAGATTTCGGCCAAGGAAATTGGTTGGAGAAAAGTTTTCTTCGCGAACAAGTTGGAACTTCGCGTAAAATTACGGCGGCTAAAGAAGAAGTGAAAAATACAAAACAAACTTCAACTTTGAGTTAAACAATCGCGATATGTCCACAGGTACTAGTGAAATGTCATTGTTGATGCTCTTGTCACTTCAGCCTATATAAGCTTAAGCCAAATAGGTTTGTAATAAGATCGACAGAATCTAGTATAAGATTTATAATACCACATTGCATTTGTGTAATTTAAGCTTTAAAAGTAAGCTTACGGTTACTTGAAAACTTTGAACTTCAACATGTGTTAGACTTGCAAAGTATTTCTTTACTTCTGTAGATAACTTAGAAAGTTTTATAAGAAAACCGCAGTCTTAATTACATTTTTTACAAGGAGGTTTTATGGCAACGTTTTAAAAATTTTGATTCTGTTAAATTTAGCAAGAAAATCAAATTGAAATAAGATAAAATGTCTTATAAGCTTATTATGTCTGATTAAACTAAATTTTAAAAAAGCCGCAATCAATAGGTTTGTTTTTGAACTTCTATTAAAACCCAACCAAAAGCAACACGCTTCTTTGAGCTATATCATGGGGAAGTTAATTGTTTTTTTTTGGTCAAACTGTAAACATCAAGAACAGAAAGATCTCAAGTGAATTCTCGATCAGTTTAATGGAAGCGAATTTTCCGCGACATAATTGCCGAATTAAAATTCAAGCTGTAAACTGCATTTCCGACTTGGCCTGGGGCCCGTTTCTCGAAATACATGATCATAACTTTTCTGGCCCGGAGCAGTGTTTTAAAATCATAATCTATAGAATGGTGGTGTAATTTTTAACCCGCAAACCAGCCCGAATTGTTTAGTCAACTTAGAATTTTATTGCTTAGCTTTCAACACCAACAAAGTTAAATTATTTTTATGTTAACATTACGCACATATTTTCCGGGCCCGAAAACTTACTGTATCGGAGAAACGGTCCCCTGATCCGTAGCCACAGAAAGTTCGTTTTAAACAACAGTAGAGTAATTTTAAACAAAACTGAACCATTATTTTTTACTGTGACAGCTGAGAGCGAAGGGAGCCTAATAGACCTCTTTAGCTTGTACATTTTGTTTTCCCATTGTACGTCATGTGATGTTCTCAAGGGAATTTGTTCTTTGTCTTTTCATAAATTATGCATACATATGCACGTGAAGAAAACAAAATTTAAAAGAAACAGTTCTCTAGGGTAACATCACATGACCTACATTGGGAAAACAAAGTGTACAAGCTAAAAAGGTCTATTAGTAGGCGAGAAAAATTGCTGTAACAGCGTGAAACGGGGAAAAATAATTTACTTTCGGTCCTAGTTAGGGGGAAGTTACTTTGAGTATAAAAAAGTTCATGGAAAAAAGACGCTCCGAAAAGCGGTCTTCGATTTTCTTCGTGGATTGGAAATCAAGATAGAGGGGTTGGCTTTTTCTACAATAAACAGCCCAGTTTCTCGAAAGTCCCGAAAACGTTTCGGACCCGAAAAGCTGTGTTACGTGCAGAATGTTTACCAATAAAGATTCGGTTTTTGTTGAATTTGAAAGTTTAATAAGCAATAAAATCTTACGTTTACTACACAACTTTAGCTGATTTGTGGGCTAAAAAGTTCAACGCCTTTCGTTAGAAACTACATTTAAAAAATTGCTTTCGGGCTCGAAGAGGTCGTTCACACTTAGCCATTTAGATCGATCTAAATGAGATCGATCTCGGATCGATCCAAGATTGTCCCAGGAATTGAGCGTTCACATTTACCAGTCGGACCTTCGTAGCCAGGCCCTCGTTTTGACCCGACTGAAGAAAAAGCCCTGGTAATTAAAAACGTACAAAATGGCGCAGATATGGCGCCCCTAGTTCGCTTTGTGTTAGCTAAAACGCAGGCGCTGTTAATGACACAAAGAAGAAGCAGAAAAAAAATCTTCCGTGAAATACATCGACTTATATTACAGCGAAGAAAGAGGTGGCAGGAACTTCTACCCTTTCTTCTGGGGGAATACCGCCGCGAAAGACGATTTTGGCTAGAACCTGGACGAACACAGTGTTTATTTTGGGAAAGAACGGTTAGTAACTGGATTGGACAGGAATTTGAAAGGCTATGGGTACTCTTTACAGAGCGTTTTGTCAACAAATTCGTGTGCGGCAAGATGTTCATTTTGACTCGTTAGATTCGCAATGGTCAGAGTACGATGGCAAAAGCATTTTCCGCAGAACATGGTTTTCAGTTAAAAGCGTTGCCAAATAGCGAGCGTGAATCACGGGTCACTCGCATGTACGTTGCACTTTGTTTCTCGTGCTCTTTACAAAGTGATTTGCAGTCCAGATCTAGACGAGCTCTATTACTCGATCGATTAAAGTAGTTCAGACCTAGAGTATATTAACTGAGGTTTTAAAAAATAATATAGGCCTTTCTATTTGCCGGACAATGAGAAATGTGAAATAAATGATGACTCTTTGAAATCCTAACTTGAACAAGCAAAAACAAAGCGCCCGCAAACTTGAATCCGTTTGCCGGTCTCGTGGGAGTTCGTTGGAAGACATTTTGGAGCGCCACTTTTAGTTTCCGGAACACCTTCTAGAAAATAGCGCTTTGAATACTATTTCCACGCATCGTATTAAATCCAAACTTCGCCAATGTTTTGTTTAGACACGAGGCTAACATTTCCAGGGTGAACCTTAGTTAGCAAGTCCTTTCTTGAAGAGAAAGACCATCCTGTATATCAATGCGGGGTTTTTTCCATACTGAAATCAGCGAAAAAATCGAATTTTAGAACACCATTCGATAGTAGTTGTCCAAATCTCAGGGAAATAAAAAGGGTCTTAACACCTCTTCTGAAAACGCCAGGGTGAACCTAACCGCCAAAGTACTTAGTTTTTTTTGTTATGAAGTAAAACATGCACCTTGTTTCGCCTTTTCCCCCATTTTCTTTGTAATTTGGCTCTTTTGTCAGACGGAAGCTTAGTCAGACGGAAATTTAGCGCTTTGGACCGTAAGAAGGTCCCGGATATGTCGCGGCATTCTCGGCGATGACACTTTGTGATGCCAGTCATGGAGTACCATGCCACCCCCCCGGACACTTTGTGATGCCAGTCATGGAGTACCATGCCACCCCCCCGGGCACTTTGTGATGCCAGTCATGGAGTACCATGCCACCCCCCCGGGCACTTCGTGATGCCAGTCATGGAGTACCATGCCACCCCCCCAGGACACTTCGTGATGCCAGTCATGGAGTACCATGCCACCCCCCCAGGACACTTCGTGATGCCAGTCATGGAGTACCATGCCACCCCCCCAGGACACTTCGTGATGCCAGTCATGGAGTACCATGCCACCCCCCCAGGACACTTCGTGATGCCAGTCATGGAGTACCATGCCACCCCCCCAGGACACTTCGTGATGCCAGTCATGGAGTACCATGCCACCCCCCCAGGACACTTCGTGATGCCAGTCATGGAGTACCATGCCACCCCCCCAGGACACTTCGTGATGCCAGTCATGGAGTACCATGCCACCCCCCCAGGACACTTCGTGATGCCAGTCATGGAGTACCATGCCACCCCCCCAGGACACTTTGTGATGCCAGTCATGGAGTACCATGCCACCCCCCCCAGGACACTTTGTGATGCCAGTCATGGAGTACCATGCCACCCCCCCAGGACACTTTGTGATGCCAGTCATGGAGTACCATGCCACCCCCCCAGGACACTTTGTGATGCCAGTCATGGAGTACCATGCCACCCCCCCCAGGACACTTTGTGATGCCAGTCATGGAGTACCATGCCACCCCCCCAGGACACTTTGTGATGCCAGTCATGGAGTACCATGCCACCCCCCCAGGACACTTTGTGATGCCAGTCATGGAGTACCATGCCACCCCCCCAGGACACTTTGTGATGCCAGTCATGGAGTACCATGCCACCCCCCCAGGACACTTTGTGATGCCAGTCATGGAGTACCATGCCACCCCCCCAGGACACTTTGTGATGCCAGTCATGGAGTACCATGCCACCCCCCCAGGACACTTTGTGATGCCAGTCATGGAGTACCATGCCACCCCCCCAGGACACTTTGTGATGCCAGTCATGGAGTACCATGCCACCCCCCCAGGACACTTTGTGATGCCAGTCATGGAGTACCATGCCACCCCCCCAGGACACTTTGTGATGCCAGTCATGGAGTACCATGCCACCCCCCCCAGGACACTTTGTGATGCCAGTCATGGAGTACCATGCCACCCCCCCAGGACACTTTGTGATGCCAGTCATGGAGTACCATGCCACCCCCCAGGACACTTTGTGATGCCAGTCATGGAGTACCATGCCACCCCCCCAGGACACTTTGTGATGCCAGTCATGGAGTACCATGCCACCCCCCCAGGACACTATTTTCAAAGCATTTTGTAAACAAATTCGTGTGCGGGAAGATTTTATTATTTTTTTTTTTGAATCTTTAGATTCGCAATGGTTAGAGCGCGATGGCAAAAACATTTTCCGCAGAACATGGTTTTCAGTTAGAAGCGTTGCCAAATAGCGAGCGCGATGCGCCGGTCACTCGCTTGTTCGTTACGCTTTTTTACTCGCGTTCTTTTCAGAACTTTAATATGGCTGACGACTGAAGAGGCTCGAAGACCGAAATTTTTTATCAAACTACCGCGTTTTAACAGTGTTTAGATTGCTTTAAAGTTATTTTAAGTGCGTCGAATGTCTCTAAAAGACGTGATGTCCTATTCTTCTCGCTCTTTACAGAGCGTTTTGTCAACAAATTGGTGTGCGGCAAGATTTTCAGTTTGACTCGTTAGATTCTCAATAGTCAGAGCACGATGGCAAAATCATTTTCCGCAGAATATGGTTTTCAATTAAAAGCGTTGCCAAATAGCGAGCGTGAATCACGGGTCACTTGCATGTACGTTGCGCTTTGTTTCTCATGCTCTTTACAAAGCGTTTTGCAGTCCAGATCAAGACGTGCTCTTTTACTCGATCGATTAACGTAGTTCAGACCTAGAGTATATTAACTGAGGTTTTAAAAAATAATATAGGCCTTTCTATTTGCCGGACAATGAGAAATGTGAAATAAATGATGGCTTCTCTTTGAAATCCTAACTTGAACAAGCAAAAACAAAGCGCCCGCCTCTCACGACTGAGGGAACATTGTTTGTGTTGAGATAATTATTTAAATTTGAATCCGTTTGCCGGTCTCGTGGGAGTTCGTTGGAAGACATTTTGGAGCACCACTTTTAGTTTCCGGAACACCTTCTAGAAAATAGCGCTTTGAATACTATTTCCACGCATCGTATTAAATCCAAACTTCGCCGATGTTTTGTTTAGACAGAGGCTAACATTTCCAGGGTGAACCTTAGTTAGCAAGTCCTTTCTTGAAGAGAAAGACCATCCTGTATATCAATGCGGTGTTTTTCCATACTGAAATCAGCGAAAAAAAACGAATTTCATTTTAACTCACTGCGTTCGACCAAATGAAAAATATTTTCTAAATCACTATATGGAAACTAGCAACATACAACTGCAACCACGTTGGTTGGTAACTCACGTGGGGCCAATACGAGAAAAAAAACAAAGCACCGAAAATGAGGAGAAGAAAATATCTAACTAAATAAATCTGTCAGTGATATAAATACCACGAAAAAAGCTGATGATCCAGCGTGCCCACTGGCGGTGCTGTGCACTGCTTCTTGTTGCTTTGCTGTTGGCGCTCCTTTTCGTTTTGCTTTCTTTTCCTGTTAGCATTCGCTCGAGCGTTCCGAATTTTTCTATCATCTTCATCGTCCGAAGCGATGTCTTGGGATTCATACTCCTGAACCACGTCCCAACCAGCGTTACTAGAATCTGCAAGCTTGATCAGTTTCTGCCTCTTGTGCAACAGCGATTTGGCCTGCTCGGTTATTTGTGCCACTTTCTTGTGATCTTTTGAGGCGTTGCTTTCTCCGATTCTACCGACCATCTCCTCAAGTTCAGCGTTAAATACGAATTGCTTCTGATTTCCCTTGAACTTGAAGTTTTCCGCCTGCAGATTAATCTTTTGCTTGGCCACTAACTCCTTTCCTTTTTGGTCCAAACGGTTCACAAGGTAGGTCTTAAATAAGGAGAATACGTTGTCAATTTCCTCAGAGGTCGAAGAGGTTGATGTAGAATTTTGTTGTGGTGAACTGTGTCGTGCATTTCCTTCAGCCACTGGATCGCGTTGAATTTCAGCAGGCTCGTCTCCCATGACGTTTTTGGAAATAAGCTACAGAAAAAAGCTATATTGGGGACGCGAGAAGTAAAAGTTGCGTGTAACAAACCCAACTTATATATTGGGACATGTACTGACACCTGATGTCCCTTGCGGGTCACAAGGTAGGAAATCATGCATACCTGACAAATATTACGTAACAGTAATGCATACAGGTGACACTGACGTTCGATAATTAAGTCCTATAGAAAATACATTTTTAGAACGCGATTCGATGGTAGTTGTCCAAATCTCAGGGAAATAAAAGGGTCTTAAATGATTCCTTAACACCTCTTCTGAAAAAGCCAGGGTGAACCTAACCGCAAAAGTACTTAGTTTTTTTGTTATGGAGTAAAACATACACCTTGTTTCGCCATTTTCCCCCATTTTCTTTGTAATTTGGCTCTTTTGTCAGACGGAAGCTTTTCAAATTTAGCGCTCTGGACCGTAAGAAGGTCCCGGATATGTCGCGGCATTCTCGGCGATGCCCCTCTCACTTTTTCACACACGATCTCAGATGGAATCAAAATACTGTGAAATGAAACTGCATACCAAAAGCGCGTCGTTTTCTTTAGATATTAGCCAATTATGTCGATAGTATGTTTTTCACTGTATTTATAATCCCCAAAACTTCATCCCCAAAAATTTCAAAAACGCTCTCATAGAATTTGTTCAATCTTTGCTATATTCGAGACGGCTATGGGAAGTACAAGCTCCCTTAAGCGATTACCGAAAAAACCTCCTTGTGCCAAGAAGTACGACGGCAATTAAAAAACGTCATGGCGTCATTACGTTGCTATGGCAACTCCGATGTTAATTTCACACTGGTCTCAACAAATTTTCATCTTTATCTATTATAGCTGTGGTGACCGTTTTCCCATAACATTGTTAATGGAGTCGTAGTAAATGCTCAAACTTGGGGGTATCGCCCCCAAAAAATCCAGTCGAGCCACCTAAAGCATAAAGCAATCGTTTTATCTCCACGAAAACCCGAAACAATTTGCATATAACGTCATGCATGAACGTGACTACCGAGAAGGGCAGAAGAAAATTATTTCACACTTTCACTGAAGATGTAAAATGGTACATTTTGTGGGTGTTTCTTGGTGTTGCGGAAGCCATTGTTGGTTAGCTTTTGTGTTGTGGTGTGGGTATTGTTCAGTGTCTTTTGAATCTTTTGTTTTACGTCATTTGGTGATCACACCATCCGCAACACCAAGAAACTACCCATTTTGTTAACAAATGTGATAATGAATTTTAGTTTTTGTTTCCAAGTTCATTTCTTAAAGATGTGATTTAGATAAGGGAACTGAGAGCAAAATATCTGATATTTCGCATTCGATGTTTATATTTATACGCCGCAATATGAATAACAAAATGATCGTTGGTAACAATTTTTTTATTCAGTCGGATATTTATCGCAATTCTTTGTCATAACAGACCATTATTGCCATAACAGATGCCATTTCGTATAACGTTCACTCGATATCAGGGGATACCAATTCATTAATTGATAATTTTCGAGCAACATTGAGCTGGTTTGTCTAAATTCTGATACGAAAAATGACTATACCATACCGCAATCTATCAAACTTTTCCCTGCTCTGTTACATTTGCCCCATTTTTTATCTATGAAATCAATTTATATATAAACAATCTACGTTTAGGCATAAGGGCTAGTTCTAAATCGAAATGGTAAGGACAATATCGGCTGATGAATTTCTGGTAATTTTAGAAACATTCAAAATGCCGAAAGTATACCTTCGGACTTTTTAGTCGTTCGCGGCTCAAACTGTGCCCTTTTCGGATTAATTTAAATAAATGCAACAAGGAAGGATAGTTCTTTGCATCAGTATCAGCAATGATCAATTTAATTCGCTAACAGGCTGTGTGCGAGTGGAAGTCTCAAGAACACCTTCGATCTACCAATATGGCGGCCCACCGAGGCGACCCCAAAACGGCCTTGTTAATATTTTCCAAAATAAAAAGAAATGAAACCTTAAACTATCCATTCCGTATTCAGGACCCTAAACCAAGTCTACATGGTGAATTTCAGCCAAATCGGTGATGTACCGTGGCCGCGACTTTTCAAAAAAGTTCGAATTTTACAGAGTATTGCTCTTAAAAGGCGCGGAAGCAAAGCTGTTTAGTCTGCCGTTTGGCCCAGTTTTAAGTTCACATTTGGGCTCAAAAGTCTCGGAGCGATCCGAGACCACCTCCCGAGGCGATCTAATTTAGATCGATCTCGGCCCTGTTCGAAGAGTTCATACTCGCGTCATAAAATACTCGGATCGATCCGAGATCGATCTAACAGGTAAGTGTGAACGGCCCCGAAAAGTCTTCCGGAGCTTCGAGAAACGCACGCCAGGAGGCCTCCACACAGGAGTACGAAAGTTCAGTTAAAAATAGAGAAAAAGCTCTGCAAAGCGTGTTTGAAATCCTTGGATATTTTGCTGCGGAAGGGGGTGGGGGATGGATTCAAATGATATTGGTACATGAATTTGGTAATAAACTTAATTTCCTGGAGGGTGGGGAAGGGGGAGTCGTATTTAAAATGAAACTCAATTCCCTGGGGGGGGGGGGGGGGGGGGAGATGGCCACTCACCGTGATCCGGCCATGCGATGTACTGCAACTGAACGATAACTCGGCTTCGCAAGCTCTGGATAATTAAACATTGGGAAAAAAATAAAAGATGAATTAGTTCAGAGCACAGAGGGAAATAGCAACTTAGAAATCCGCCCAAGAGAAATATGGAAGCAGAAATCTGAATTTAACCCTCTTCAGTTTTTTACAAGGGAAGTAAGACGCCTGGGAACGAGTTTGGCAGAGGACAGTGCAACCAGTGCAACCACGTCTTCTAAGCGACCACTTTTCCAAAATACCAAATTGTTTCCAGTCAAGTCATAAAATAATCAAAACCCTTGTAAGCGATCGCAACCACCTTTAACGCTGGTAATTTGAATTTTTTCTGTTTTTAACCTCTGGTAAGCGACTATTCGCCCATAAAGACTCAAATCGAATGATAATAATTCCAA
The DNA here is from genome assembly GCA_022457155.1 of Cladopsammia gracilis. NCBI lineage: Eukaryota > Metazoa > Cnidaria > Anthozoa > Scleractinia > Dendrophylliidae > Cladopsammia > Cladopsammia gracilis. The sequence goes on from JAJGOT010000010.1 coordinate 258,119, forward strand.
TAAAACGAAACTTTTCTCCCTTGCACCACAACCTCTTTAATGCTCTGACCTCTCGTAAGCAAGTTAAAGCAACCCACTCCCGTGGTCGCTTACGGGAAGTTCAAGTGAATTTCATCGCAGTACCTTGGAGTCGGTGACGTACATTTCCCTGTAAATGTACGAAGGTGAGAAGTCGCGGATTTTCGTGCAGTTTATTTCCAGGTTTCCGAATGTGAGAGTTTCGTCTCCTTCAGGCCAGTACTGGTGGCATTTAACCTGGTGATGATAAAATGAACGTTCATCACATTCAACCCTGTAAAGCCGACCATTCAAATAAAAGCTATTGGTCAGTACTTCCCAATCTTATGGTGCTGTGTATTAGACTGCACAAGGTGGTGCTAAAATGTGACCATTCAAATGTAAGCCACTTTTTAGGTCAAGACAAACCAGACGTTTTATCAAACGTACGACAAAATCCCATACAAATCCTTACATGTGCGAGCTTGAGCTGCCTGTGGTTAGTAGTGCTGTTTCAGTACTACGCTGTACAATGCAGTACTACCATTTGAGTCTGCAGATGAAATCCTACCTTCTGACCAATATTAAAGTGACAAATTTGGACGCTACATGCACAATAAAATGAAATGAAAATGATCTTCAAAAAAAATCGATGTAAAACAATCGACAAGAAGAAAATATAATATCATCTGGAAGAAAACTGAGGCGTTTTAATCGGCCAAATTTTTCGACGGGATTTCTCGACAGAAAAATGAATTGGAACACAGTATACAGAAGAAAATTAGACACAGTACTCTTCCTCTTTCCACTGTTGTAGTTAGCATGATTACAAGGGAAGCTTCTTGTTCCCAAACCATCTGAAATAAAACAAAACGTCAGCTCAGTCGCCGCACAAAATAGGTAAGGCAAGTGGTGTGACTGTGGCATGGCATACCACCGGGCGTAACCAGCGATAAGGCAAATGTAACTTGTTGTTGTGTTGGAAAGCTGGTTAAATGATCAAACATTGTTGGGCAAAAATGTTTGATCAAAAACAAAACATTCATCCAATAAAACTACGTTAGAACGTCTTGCCGAGCTTAAAGAAACTGCGGTTCGGCGTCGGTTTTGGGTGTGAAACACGAAAATTTGACAAGGTAAATTAGCCACTGTAAAGAGATTTAAAAGCTCCTTACGGTGGCCAATGTAAAAAAAAATTCAAATGTAACTTGGTATTAAGAGGGCCACGAGTTCACCAGTTTACTGTCAAGTGTTACCCTCATAAAATAAAGTTGATTATTATTATTATTATTATTATTATTATTATTATTATCGTAATTAGAATTTTAATGTATTGTAAATAGTTATTTTAATTGTTAATAAACATCTTGTTCTCATTATTATTATTATTATTATTATTATTATTAAAAAAATTATTGTAACACTCACTATGGCTGATGATGATGTTTGAAACATCGAAACATGTTCCGCAAAATCAAAAGTGTGGTTGTATTTTTGAAAATATTAAAAATAAAAGACAAATAACTTTATTCATTATTATTATTATTTATCTTATTCGTTGTCTTTGAGTTCTACCTGCCAAAAGTCGCCACATGTCTTTTCTAATGGTCCTTGGGCCGCGATATATCTGTTGACCACACCCCTAGAGGCAATCTCCATCTGTACAAAAATAAGGAAAATCAAATAGTTATCAGTTAATAGAAACGGTAAATGAAGGCTACGCCTGACGCCTGGCTCATCATTTACCAGCAAATTTGACTTACAGGAAACTTCCGTGACAGCTTAATATTTTTCAATTTTGAAAGAGGGATATTTCTTGACACTAAATCTTTGCCAATTTGGAGAATTTTCTGAACATCACTTCCTTTTTTGCGATTTAAGAACGTGAAACGTTCATGTCATGAATATTTCACGTAACAAGGTAACCGGCTCCTGAGTTGTTGAATCTGTTTCTTGATAGCATTACGGAAGAAGTGAGTGTTTGTCTTTCTTAGTTTCTGCTTCTCCCCGGGGGGGGGGGGGGGTGAATACAACAAACCGGTTTCTTACTCCCCCCCCAGGTGGGTTGCACCGCGTTCTGATAACGCAGATAACAAAACCACAAGATACCGTGTTATCATAAACATCACTATTATTATAGCAGTTCAAAACATCTGGATGCCCAGTTCGAAAACGAAAAAAAAAACAGACGTTGGGCGCGAACGTGGCACCTTTGTAGCAAACTGAAAGATGTAACCTATATACACTAAGACAACTAATCTTATTATTATCGATTATTTTTGTTATTTGTGACTGTAGTATTCTTTATTGCACACACGAGTTCTACTTCTACATTCTCGTTAGCCTCTCTCTCCCAGTCCATTTCCACTTACTCGGTTTATATACAAGCTATATACATCACGTGACTATACATCCAAATATGGTAGGACATTACAGTGACATGCTAACTTACAGTGACGTAATTGGCATTGACGTAATCATTTTTTCCTTTGCACAACTTGACCCGAGTGTCGTCATCTGCAGAGATAAACATGATATTTGCATTATTTCTCTTAAACATTTAGTCTCTGATCGAAATGTTCAAATGTTTGAAACCCTGACCTATTTAACCTCGTCACCAGCGTCTCCTCAGTTTTCAAAATGGCGGCCAACGAAACCTCTGGGCAGGGCTCTCAAAATGGCAGTCTACCTGCTATAGCTCAGAAGGAGGTCGGACACCTTATTGAGACTTATATAACATAATTTTAAGTGTAAAATCCCCGCTCAGGATTGAACCTGTGACCTCAGCTAGTCTTAGGCTTACATAGCCTCCCGTACCACTGTACCACCTAGCTTCTCGGGTTGTTTAGGCCTAAATTTAACTATACAAACTGCTAACCCCAACCTCAACTGAAAGCTAACCAGTTACTCCGTTATATATTCTCATTAAAGTGTCCGACCTCGTTCTGAGCTATAGCATTTAGACTGTACCTCTCAAAATACCCCGTACATGCAGTTCATACTGGAGTATTTTGTCACGTAAAATATGATGAAATGTCTTCGTTTCGTTTAAACAATGATTACACGGCTTTATAGAGCAGTTTTCAATTGAGTGTCGTAAAACCAAAACCAAAGTAATTACTCTGACCAATCACAGCAGTCGTAAACAATCCAATGAACCAATCAGAGCTCGAAGCAATTACATGTCGGCGGCGCCAAGCGCGGGAAAACGTGTGCGAGCAAGTCACGATTGGTTTTGATTTTACTTCTGATTGGTCGAGAAAGTGGCGCGAGATTTTTTAGCCCATCACAAAGAGTAGCAATGCAAAACCAAAGCAATTGTGTAATTACTTTCGACACTCAATTGGAAACTGCTCTATCGCTGGAAATAACCTCCGAAAGCGCCATTTCATTGTGTGTCACGTGACAAAATACTCCACGATTATTGGAGTATTTTGGCAGCCTCGTCCAGGGGTTTCCATGCCCGACCCGCCATTTTGAATGCAGAGAAAGACTTGGGGACTAGGTTGTGACCTATTTCCAGACCTAAATATGTGATTTTCCCTCCCTTTTTCAGACCTAACCATTACAATTTCCCAATTTTCAGGGGTGTTTCTTGGTGTTGCGGAAGCCATTGTTGGTTAGCTTTTGTGTTGTAGTGTGGGTATTGTCCAGTGTCTTTTGAATCTTTTGTTTTACGTCATTTGGTGATCACACCATCCGCAACACCAAGAAACTACCATTTTCAGACCAAAACGGCTCGAAAACCATACCCATTTGGGCCACAATACCTATATAGATATAGGGGAGTACCCCTTCCCCCAGGGGGAAGCAGGATTGGTGGGGTGGTGAGAGCATTCATCTTCCACCAATGCCAACAAATATATGGGTTGAATTTGTTGCCAGTTCCTGCCCTTCCCCCGAGGGATTTCTCTGGTTAGTCCGGTTTTCCCCTTCCTCAAAAGCTAATATTTACAAATTCTATTTCGATCAGCATTTAGGCTCTCTAAGTAGCACTCCTTGCTCGAGAAACTTCGAGATTCTCGGGAAAAAAATTCACTGTTTCCCGAGGGACCAGTCATTAAGTTATTTGTTATACGGAACACAAAAAACACAACACAACACAGTTTGAAAAACGCGCCGAACACTCGAGGTAAACATCAATCGCATCATAATCATGCCACCTTTTGTCACGGTATGATCACGTGCGCTAGCGGGCAACAGTGCAATGTTACCCGCTGGAGTCAAAATTGTTGCCCGCTTTCGCAAATGTTGCCCGCTCATGGACGTTTGGCGGGAAACAGTTTGTTTGTTGGACGTCATGTGACCATGCATCAACCAATGAACGTGCGCGTTACATTGAGAAAAACTCCCGCTATATAACAATGTAAGTTAACATGTCTATCTTACTTACAGGGTAAAATGTCTCTGTATCTATTTCTCGGAAGATTTTCGGGTTTTCTGGCTTCTTCCATGGACATTCCAGGCTTTTTTCTGTACAGCTCCTGTAAATGTATTTGAGTGTCAGTCACTACGAAAATTTAGAAGACGTCATTGACGGAAAAAATCGCAAAGTCAAAATATCTTAATCAATTATTATTTAATACAATCTGATTTACCTGAAAGTATACAAGTAGATCGCCACTTTCAAGATTCTGCAAAACAGATAAAAACAGATCAATATAGAAGCACTCCCTTTCTCCGAGAATCACTTTCAGGCATAATGTCTCGCGTGTGTGGTGGCCTGGCGCACGCTACTGGTGTACACGAGCGTAACACCGTGCTTATGCACCAATTCACGTTCTGTGAAAGGCACGGATTTCATGCAAAAGCACACGAGAAAAAAAACATAAAAGGCACAGACTAGGCACAGGTTCGGCACGTTTTACAGAATGCTTAGGCACAGTTTAGGCACAGCTTAGGAACAGTTTACGCCCATTTAGGCACGTTTTTCGGAAACGTTATATTTAACTCGTCCGAAGGCAAGCCGTACGAAAATTCTCGGCGAGTGACCAACCAGATTCAGTCCGTAAAAAATATGGTTATCAGCGAGAATCGAATGTGACAAGTCATAGTAATAATTCGGCTGACACGAGCAAGACAAACAAACGAGAATTGAGTGAGAACAGCAAGACATAATAATAATAATAATAATAATAATAATAATAATAATAATAATAATAATAATAATAATAATAATAATAATAATAATAATAATAATAATAATAATAATAATAATAATAATAATAATAATAATAATAATAAAACATGATAAATGTGACCTTCCACGGGAAAACGTACACTAAACAGTTATCTGTTAAACGGCCTAAAAGCGTTTGATCGCAGTTCGGAAACTGCGTTAAAATGGTTTAGGAAAGCATTAGAAGCGTTGGAAAAACCGTACAAAACTTTTTTCCAGGCCGTTGACGCGTTGAAAGCGTTAGGAAAGTCGTTCAAATTATTCGTTCGGTCCACAGAGTTTAATACTTTACAAAAGTCGTTTGAACAAAACATTTAAACAGCAGTTTTAAGGCTTACCTTCTCTGTAGTTTGATTTGACTTCTTCGTTCTTTGTTCTCGTGAATATTCGACAAAATATCGCCGACATTTCGAGAGTACTTTCGCATCGTTCTCAGGATAACTCGCACACGAAAATTCGCAAAGCAAATAAAAAAAAAGAAGCGAATTTTTAGAAATTTCGCTGAAACGAAACGAAACACCGGTGAACTTTCCTGCCGAAAATACAAAGTGTTGCAGCGCCAGTTCGCTTAAACAAAGATCGTTTGGTATAACATGCGTCGTGAACTTAAATATTTAAAGAAAAGGTGATATAAATCTATCTTTCTGTTTTAACAATTCGAAATTAGCGTTGTTTTCCGCTTTGTAATCATTGTTACTCAACTGGTGCACTGATTCTTTTTGGAGAAAGATCCTTTTGTCAATAAACACGCAAATCCCTCCGCGCTGAAATGTGATCTGCACAGTTTTGACATCAGGTTATGCTAATTTATTGCTGAAATTTGACCAACTTGTGAAAACATCCGATGAATAAAATGACCCATTCCGCTTTATAAATCCAAATCGAATGATAAAACTCCAAAACGTCAATTTGTTCGAACAACTTTTTGAATGTTTGGCAGTATTTATCCAAAGCCGATGACCGAATGGTCAGAAACTACATCTGTATTAAATACAAGTACTATTCTATATCTCCAAACGGCTGGGAAAGCGGCAGTGCGGGAAGAATACAAGTAAACACGATTACTGATTTCCCACCGTCGCTTTCACTTGGAGAAAAAATAATTCGTTGCATGAGAACAATCTTGCAATTTATCGTCACAACAATGTGTGACCAAAAAGCGCTGTGACACGAGCAAGATGAAAATAACGTTTCCCGGGAATATTTACATAACGCCGTTCAAAGGCACAATTTAGGCCCGAATTAAGGCACAATTTAGGCACAGCTTAGGCACAGCTTAGGCATGAAAAAAAGCTAGACATGCACACTTCATGCACAACTTGTTCGTGCCAAGGCACACTGTAGAATCCGAATTTCGATCCAACGTACAACAAAACGTAGTTTTATGTAAAATAAACGCTGTCTAACCGTGAAAATTGGATTGTAGTTTGAGTATGGATTATCCAAATTGAAAATTGTTACCCCAGGAAATAAGCTGAACTTATGAGCACTTCAAAAGTCTTTTTGTTTTTTAACATAAGAAACGGAGCTAAAACCAAATCGATTTTGAAAATTTTCGACCAGGCTGTTTTTGTAGGTACGTAATATTAGGTTACCTTGCTGCAAATTGCTATAAATTTGTTATTTTTCGATCATTTAAAGTCATTCTTAAAATACATAATGCTCATTAGCTATTAACTGTAATTGCAAAAGAAAAAATGCCTACATATCATCAAAGCGGAGAAATTATGAATTGTACCACGTTAGACTGTAAATTTACGCATAGTGTCCAAAATGGCCTCATTTTTGGTGACTATTGTAAAATTTTCTTTTATTCAACCCTATATGCAAAACTAAAATTGTTCACAGAGAAGACATTAATGAACTTTAGTTTTTTTACCAAATCTCAACCTAAACTGAATTTTAATAATTTCAGAAGAGCTTAATTAAGTGTGAATTTTAGCCATGTACACCAGTAGCGTGCGCCAGGCCCTTGGCCCAATATTAATGTAGCCAGAGCCCAACTTCATTGGCCCAATATTCAGGTAGGCAAAGCCCTACATCATTGGCCCAATATTAATGTAGCCAGAGCCCAACTTCAATGGCCCAATATTAATGTAGCAGAGCCCAGCTTCATTGCCCCAATATTAATGTAGCCAGAGCCCTACATCATTGGCCCAATATTAATATAGCCAGAGCCCAACTTCATTGGCCCAATATTAATGCAGCGAGAGGCCTACATCATTGGCAAAATATTAATGAAGCCAGAACCCAACATCATTGACCCAATATTAATGCATCGAGAGGCCTACATTATTGGCCCAATATTAATGTAGCCAGAGCCCTACATCATTGGCCCAATATTAATATAGCCAAAGCGCAACTTCATTGGCCAAATATTAATGTAGCCAGAGCCCTGCATCACTGGCCCAATATTAATGCAGTCAGAGCCCTACATCATTGGCCAAATATTAATAAAGCCAGAGCGCAACTTCATTGGCCCAATATTAATGTAGCCAGAGCCCTACATCATTGGCCCAATATTAATAAAGCCAGAGCCCAACTTCATTGACCCAATATTAATGTAGCCAGAGCCCAACATCATTGGCCCATTATTAATATAGCCAGAGCCCAACTTCATTGACCCAATATTAATGTAGCCAGAGCCCAACATCATTGGCCAAATATTAATGTAGCCAGAGCGCAACTTCATTGGCCCAATATTAATATAGCCAGAGCTCTACATCATTGGCCCAATATTTATGCAGCCAGAGCCCTACATCATTGGTCCAATATTAATATAGCCAGAGCGCAACTTCATTGGCCCAATATTAATGCAGCCAGAGCCCTACATCATTGGTCCAATATTAATGTAGCCAGAGTCCAGCTTCATTGGCCCAATATTCAGGTAGCCAGAGCCCTTCTTCATTGGCCCAATATTAATGTAGCCAGAGCCTTACATCGTTGGCCCAATATTAATGCAGCCAGAACCCTACAGCATTGGGCCTGGCGCACGCTACTTGTGTACACGAGCGTAACACCGTGCTTATGCACCAATTCACGTTCTGTGAAAAGCACGGATTTCACGCAAAAGCACACGAGAAAAAAAAACCATAAAAGGCACAGACTAGGCACAGGTTCGGCACGTTTTACAGAATGCTTAGGCACAGCTTAGGCACAGTTTACGTCCATTTAGGCACGTTTTACGGAAACGTTATATTTAACTCTTTCGAAGGCAAGCCGTACGAAAATTCTCGGCGAGTGACCAACCAGATTCAGTCCGTAAAAAATATGGTTATCAGCGAGAATCGAAAGTGACAAGTCATAGTAATAATTCGGCTGACACGAGCAAGACAAACAAACGAGAATTGAGCGAGAACAGCAAGACATAATAATAATAAAACATGATAAATGTGACCTTCCACGGGAAAACGTACACTAAACAGTTATCTGTTAAACGGCCTAAAAGCGTTTGATCGCAGTTCGGAAACTGCGTTAAAATGGTTTAGGAAAGCATTAGAAGCGTTGGAAAAACCGTTCGAATTTTCATCCATGCCGTTTGAAGCATTTATAAAAAAAGCGTACAAAACTTTTTTCCAGGCCGTTGACGCGTTGAAAGCGTTAGGAAAGTCGTTCAAATTATTCGTTCGGTCCACAGAGTTTAATACTTTACAAAAGTCGTTTGAACAAAACATTTAAACAGCAGTTTTAAGGCTTACCTTCTCTGTAGTTTAATTTGACTTCTTCGTTCTTTGTTCTCGTGAATATTCGACAAAATATCGCCGACATTTCGAGATACTTTCGCATCGTTCTCATGATAACTCGCACACGAAAATTCGCAAAGCAAATTAAAAAAAGAAGCGAATTTTTAGAAATTTCGCTGAAACGAAACGAAACACCGGTGAACTTTCCTGCCGAAAATACAAAGTGTTGCAGCGTCAGTTCGCTTAAACAAAGATTGTTTGGTATAAAATGCGTCGTGAACTTAAATATTTGAAGAAAACGTGATATAAATCTATCATTCTGTTTTAACAATTCGAAATTAGCCTTGTTTTCCGCTTTGTAATCATTGTTACTCAACTGGTGCACTGATTCTTTTTGGAGACAGATCCTTTTGTCAATAAACACGCAAATCCCTCCGCGCTGAAATGTGATCTGCACAGTTTTGACATCAGGTTATGCTAATTTATTGCTGAAATTTGACCAACTTGTGAAAACATCCGATGAATAAAATGACCCATTCCGCTTTATAAATCCAAATCGAATGATAAAACTCCAAAACGTCAATTTGTTCGAACAACTTTTTGAATGTTTGGCAGTATTTATCCAAAGCCGATGACCGAATGGTCAGAAACTACATCTGTATTAAATGCAAGTACTATTCTACATCTCCAAACGGCTGGGAAAGCGGCAGTGCGGGAAGAATACAAGTAAACACGATTACTGATTTCCCGCCGTCGCTTTCACTTGGAGAAAAAATAATTCGTTGCATGAGAACAATCTTGCAATTTATCGTCATAACAATGTGTGACCAAAAAGCGCTGTGACACGAGCAAGATGGAAATAATGTTTCCCGGGAATATTTACATAACGCCGTTCAAAGGCACAATTTAGGCCCGAATTAAGGCACAATTTAGGCACAACTTAGGCACAGCTTAGGCACTGCTTAGGCACAGCTTAGGCATGAAAAAAAGCTAGACATGCACACTTCATGCACAACTTGGGCACACTTTATGCACAACTTGTTCGTGCCAAGGCACACTGTAGAATCCGTATTTCGATCCAACGTACAACGAAACGTAGTTTTACGTAAAATAAACGCTGTCTAACCGTGAAAATTGGATTGTAGTTTGAGTATGGATTTTCCAAATTGAAAATTGTTACCCCAGGAAATAAGCTGAACTTATGAGCACTTCAAAAGTCTTTTTGTTTTTTAACATAAGAAACGGAGCTAAAACCAAATCGATTTTGAAAATTTTTGACCAGGCTGTTTTTGTAGGTACGTAATATTAGGTTATGCTGCAAATTGCTATAAATTTGTTATTTTTCGATCATTTAAAGTCATTCTTAAAATACATAATGCTCATTAGCTATTAACTTTAATTGCAAAACAAAAAATGCCTCCATATCATCAAAGCGGAGAAATTATGAATTGTGCCAGGTTAGACTGTAAATGTTACGCGTAGTGTCCAAAATGGCCTCATTTTTGGTGACTATTGTAAAAGTTTCTGTTTTATTCAACCCTATATGCAAAACTAAAATTGTCCACAGGGAAGACATTAATGAACTTTAGTTTTTTTACCAAATCTCAACCTAACCTGAATTTTAATAATTTCAGAAGAGCTAAATTAAGTGTGAATTTTAGCCATGTACACCAGTAGCGTGCGCCAGGCCTGGTGTAAATTATGGTAAAACATACCACGAGAAATCACTGGATAACATTTTTATCTTATGCCGAGTTTTTGGCGGGAAACAAGTGGATGCTGTGACGTCTGTGACGGATGTGGCGCAAAATGGCGGGAAAATAATAATCACACATATAATAACCCAAACAACGTTCCAAACAACCCATGGGATATGAACGAATATAAACTGTAACCGTGGTATTTACACGTGGTATTTTCACGCTCACCGTGAATTGTGCTATTCTTCTCGGAAACAATAAAGACATGAATTGTCTCTGACAACGAGCAAGGTGAATGGAGACAATACCTCTCTGAGAGTGTCCATGGAAACTCGAAGCGCTTCGGTGTCTTTTGGCGGTGCCCTCTCTTTCTCTTGCTTGGCAATAACTCGCTCTTGTTCATGTCTGTGTTCAGCCGCAATAAACTGCTCTGGACTCACTACATGAACTGGCGAATCGTCTCGAGGAGAGTTTGTGAAAACTAAAAAAAGAGATTTAAAGGTTTAACATTCATAATATCAATAGGGCGGTTTAATTCTGCCCAATCACGAGAAAGATGGACAATCTAATGAACCAATCAGATCTCAAAGCAAATACATGCAGACGGCGCCAGGCGCGGGAAAACGTGCGCGAACAAGTTATGATTGGTTTTGGTTTTACTTTTGAATAGTTGAGAAGTGGCGCGAGTGTTGAAAGTAATTTTGCGATTGCTTTGGTTTTACATTGCCACGCTTTGTGATTGGCTAAAAAATCTCGCACCACTTTCTCAACCAATCAGAAGTAAAACCAAAACTAATTGTAACTTGCTCGCACGCGTTTTCCCGCGCTTGGCGCCCGCTACATGTATTTGCTTCGAGTTCTGATTGGTTCATTGGATTGTCTGTGTCTGTTGTGATCGGCCAGAGAAATTACTTTGGTTCTGTTGTTGGGACACTCAATCGAAAACCACTCTAAAGCACTCACAAAGCGTAGAATAGAATGCGAAACCAAGACAAACGCAAATTACTTTTAACATTCAGTTGAAACCGTTTTGCAGTGCTTTTCTTAGGCTAAAATACATGGAGGTGATTATAGTGGTTTACCGTTAGGTCGTATTGTCATGATAAGTAATCTTCTGTTCGATCTGCTAATCGTTCGTATAAGCTCCACAATCTAAAAGCAAAGCAAAAGAACAAGACTAGTGTTACATCAACGAATACGACCTGATTGAAAAGGGCCGTGTCAAGAGCGGGCGGTAAAATTTAGGAATACTGATCAAACAACAGTTTAGTCACTGTCAACAGAAATGCTCCAAAATTTGACTTTCGACTTTTGACTTTCACAAGAAAGAATGTTATTTCAGAGATAATTCAAATGGAAAGTTTTTGTTTTCCTTATGTGTTAGCGTGAGAAAACAAAACTTGACGCCTGTCTTTCATTCTTCAGATAAAAAACACATAGAAAGGAAAGTTCAACACAACTGGATCAAGCCGGTGAGCAAAAACGCGGCATTTTGTTACCACGTTGGAGAACTCTTATAATACAGAGGTTCCCTGTCAATTGCTAAACTACCTGCCGATAGATTAGCTTAGCTCAGCTAACGATTCACTCAACATGCACCAACCGAAGGAATTTCTATCACAATGAAAAAAAATAAATAAATAAGAAAAAAGGTTACAAGTACTTCATGATGTGGTAGATCTTTAACAGTCCTTCCATTGATGTGAACAATTTCATCGCCTTCTTGTAGCTGTGGCATACACATGTCGGCCTAAACATACAAAAAGTAGAGTTTGATTAGTTTACCGCATGAAGGGCGAAAGCGTGACACATCGACTATGCAGTCAAAATTCGTGAAAAGCTTCCAGAAAACCCATCCCAAGTTCACTTGCGGCCTTCAGTTGGTTCCCTGGAAACCAACCTAAAATTCTGATTGGATAATTGATTGTCATGAAAGTAGGCATAAATACATACTGGTTTAAATGTACGATGCTAAGATAAAGTCCTGGCCAAACGGAAAGGCCAGGACTTGTGTGTACTTGCGATGGCTTGCGTTGACTTGCGATCACTTTGCTCGAGCTCAAATTTGTTTGAGAGTAGGTGCAAGTATTTCACCGTTTGACCACCCAAACGCAAGCAGTCGTAAGTGATCACAAGTTGTTTTCAGTATTGTTTACTTTGGTATGATCGCGTGCACAAGGCTGCAATGAAATGGCTTTTTTACAACTTCCGAACTTGCGTCTAGTTCCAAGCATGTTTCGCCACCCAACGCAAGATGAAATTTTTAACAATTTTGCAACTTGCGTTTCCGTTTCCGTTTGGCCAGGACTTAAGCCAATCGCAGGCATAAACAAAAGAAACTCGGATAACACAAGCATAAGCGCATGTAACTAGCATCTGCTACATTAGAATCTCGCCAGGTATTAAGGTTGATCAAAATTTTCGCCAGCAGCGAAAGAAAGCAAAGAAAGAATTGTGGCTTACCGGCATCCCTCTTGCGATCTTTGACACTATAACTGGCAAATTAATGTCTGCACCTCCCTAAGATAAAAAGAAGAAAGAAAAATAGATATATTTTAAAGCTCCAGCTTGAAACTGTAAGAAAATATTAAATCCCTTTTATACAGCCATTGCAAGAATGGAATAATTAATGTTATTACCTGCACATTAAATCCAAACCTTCCTTGGTCGTCAGGTTCCATTCTAAGAGAGAATTTCAGTTGGTGATTACAACAGTTTCAACATTTAATTTTTTTACATTGCAAATTAAAGACAAAAATAATAGTTTCGCTGTTTTACCTCACAGTCATGAGACCCTCTTGATTAGCAGAGCCATTTCTCTGAGGGGTAAACACACACGAGAAAATTGTAATTTAACTATCATTTACTGCATTAAAAAACACAACTAAGACTTTGTTTTACTCTGCAGTCATTTGCAGAAACTTAAGTAGTTTAGTTTAAAAAAATAGATAAGTTGAACATTGTTAATCGAGGGACTGGTTATAAAACCATGCAGACTTCAATAGCGAAGGAGCTACAATTCTCGGCTGAGGCGATAATACAAACTGAGGCCTTGATAATTATCTCTATCATGCGAAAACCGAATCCAATAATTGTTTTATTATGCATATTCCTGAGCTGCACTTGTAAAGACAAGAGCGCGCACAAAAAAGTGATCAATGCACAGCAGACAAACTATTGTCTGTAGGTATGACGTCACTTCTATATATATAAAATTCATTGCTGTAGGTATGACATAACAGAAACAGCAAGCAATAATTAGCTGCGTGCTTAAAGCCAATCAAAATCGAGCTAGTGACACCAATGTATAATAATTTATGTTGAACTGTACTTGACCCTAAACATGTTTTGTTTTTTGATCACACGCTATGACTAAATAACTTAATAGCACCATTTCTATTGGTCAGTTTCTCGAACAAAAGTTCAACATCTATTGTGTTGTGCACGGTCAAGGCCGAAAAACGATAACAAAAACATCGAACAAAGACATTTCTCAGGTTTCATAACCATTGCACTTTATTAACTACGAGTTGAACGAGTAATCAGCGTTCCAATAGAGCAGTTTTCAATTGAGTGTCGTAAAACCAAAACCAAAGTAATTACTCTGACCAATCACAGCAGTCGTAAACAATTCAATGAACCAATCAGAGCTCGAAGCAATTACATGTCGACGGCGCCAAGCGCGGGGAAACGCGTGCGAGCAAGTCACGATTGGTTTTGGTTTTACTTCTGATTGGTCGAGAAAGTGGCGCGAGATATTTTAGCCAATCAAAAAGCGTAGCAATGCAAAACCAAAGCAATTGTGTAATTACTTTCGACACTCAATTGAAAACTGCTCTATTGATATAAGCTATCAAGAGCATGGTGCAAACATTCTGTAAGAAGTCCCTCTTGTCCTCTCTAGAATAGTGGACTAAGAATCACACGTATGTACTCAAAAGATCTCCTATACGTCGCTTTTCCTTGTGACAGATTTCTTTTTAGCGCTTACATGCGTGCTTGTTATAGAATTGATACAAATCTACACAAAACTTTAATAACCATAAGATGAAGAACATTAAAAATGAAGTGAACAAGAAGTGAAGAGAATGGAAGGAGTCTGGAAGACAGAGACACTGAAACGGAATTTTAAGATACATGTACAACTATAGGTGAAAGTGGTTTGTTTGTTTGTTAGAATATTTTTTCCTTCTCCGTACATACCCGCGGAGTACAGCTACTACTGCTTTCTTCCTCCATGTCAGAAGTAAAAGAATCGTTTGAAGAAATACTTTTGCGCTGAGTCACAGAGAAAGAGAAGAGAAGAAAGACAGCAGAAAAGATGAAGAGTCGCAGAGCTGTTAAGAATTACTGTAGTAATTACTGTCCCACATGCAAGAATTAACGGCGGAGGTCTTCCAAGTAAGAATATGCAGTTGTCAATTAGTAACAGAACTGGCAAGAACATTGAAGACATATAAATAAACATTTTGGTTAAAAGCATAGAATTCTTATTACATGTGGGCTTACAACATAACGATTGGAAGAGATACATTTGAGTAAAACAACAACAACTTCACTAACAATATTAACTGCACTGAACAATTTTTTCACCATACCTGGAGTTCTGGTGTCAGAGTTGGTTTGAGTCGGTTCATATGGGCCTCATCCCCAACACCAAGACTTTTGCTTCTGACTAATGAGTGATTCATTCTAACAAAGTACATCAAACAGATCATTCACAACATGTACAGAGTCAATTATGGAGACATGCAATGTAGTTCTAACTTTGAGTCTGTTGATAAAATCCTATGGTGTGACCATTCAAATGAAACCTCTTCAGCAGTACTTTTGCATGGTACCATTTGTTCTAACTTTTGAGTCTGTGGAAGAAATCCTATGGTGTGACCATTCAAATGAAACCTCTTCAGCAGTACTTTTGCATGGTACCATTTGCTCTAACTTTTGAGTCTGTGGAAGAAATCCTATGGTGTGACCATTCAAATGAAACCTCTTCGGCAGTACTTTTGCATGGTACCATTTGTTTTTCAATATTTTACAAAATGAAATTTGGGATTTTTCTTGAATTTTGATTTTTGGAACTCTTGCAAGTTAAAAAAAACCTCTGGCACCGTACATCATCTCAGTATTGCAAAAATAAAACAAGAGCTTACTTGTCAAAGTTTGAAGGCACAGAAGATGAATAATTTAAGGTGGCTGAGTTGGGTGGTCTGTCAGTGAAGACTGTGTCGTCCTTGTCAAACATGTGATCAAGGTCAATTCTCCGCCGGCAACCTAATTAAAAATACAGAAAAGTTTAAACTTTTTGCAGTGTCAAGTTTATGCACATTTTTTGTACAGTACACCTTTTTTTAAATGGAAGTCATATTGATTTTTCACTAAAAGTGCCTCACGGGTTGAAATTATAATAACAATCAGCATAGAAAATTGCAAGAAGAACAAGTCCAATGTTTTTGTTGCTTTTCACGTGATTTTCTATGCTGATTGTTATTATAATTTCAACCCGTGAGGTATGTTTGACCCTTTGACGTCACTTTATCCCATTCGCATTATGGCGGCCATAAATTCTCCGACATAAATGTTAAAATAAAATGGCTTCTGATGTTCGTAATGGATTGAAATTTAGCAAGATGAGTAAGAAAGTCTAATTGTACACGAAGATGTAAAAAAAGGAAAACTAAAATTTGATTGTAGTAGCACTTTAAAGGTTTTTTTTTTCATCTTACCATCATCATTCCTTTTGGAGTAACGTCTGCTAAGTGTCCTGCAAAATTACAGTTATTGAAAGATGTTAATTCTAATACCATTGTTTAATATTATTTTAATTTTTTTTTAATTTTCTCGAAATGTTCAAAACTTCAATTTGTTAGTTAGATTGAACTTGACCATTTTGAGGTTTCTAACACACTGAGTTCTTGTGTGTTTGTTTGTGCTACACATACCTAACAATCCTCGGTTCAGTTCTTGGTTGTCGCCGTCCTTCTTCTAACGCTTGATATTCCGTTTTACCCCTGTGGAAAAGTATGTTACATCCTAATTAATTTAAATCCTATCTAATTATCAGTGAAAGGCTACACTTACGCCCTAGACTACACTTGGGGGTGGGGGGGGGGGGGTGTAAATAGGGAGGGAGAATGGAGACGCAAAAAAGAATAAAACTCATTAAAACTGTGAACTGAACTGTTTTTCAAATGTGCTCAGATTAAGTTTTTATTTTGTAGACTATTAAAATTAACTGGTATCATAAAAATCCCCCTGTACTCAAATTTTATCCAACAAAATATGTCTTTCAATTTACAGTGTAGAATGATAAAAATATTCTAACATCATTAAAATTTAAAACTGACAGTCACTATGTTTTTATTATTAATTTAAATCCTAACAAGTACAATTTTATTTCCCAGCAACTACAAAAAAACCCGGAAGATTTATTTACCTGTATCTATACTTGGAGCCTATCCTAACCAATGGACTCTTGGTGTTTGAAGGTTTAGGAAAGTGAGTCCTAAAAAAAGAATCATAACATCATTCAACAAGTTAAGAAACTCAAATCTGACTTCATGTTCCTTTCAAACTTCTTATTAATTTATCGACTAACCCATTAAGCTTGAAACTAACCTATAAAATGTGTGATACTCAACACATGTTTTCCACAGATTTTTGCATGCTCTGTAGGTTGGCATGTGAAAACCTATCACATTTTCAGTCCATTCATTCTGCAAGCAAAAAAATAAAACCAACATTACAGTTTTACAGTCATCAAGGGCTAATGACTGTGACAACATGAACAGAACATGTACAATAAGTGAAAGTTTCATATTTCTTTTAACAGACATCGTTGTGATAAATGATCGAGGTATTTATGAATGAATCATATATGCAGTGTTCTTACCAGACCGCGGCATTGCCGCACTTTTTTGGGGGAATGCCGCACTATTATAAGCCCAAGGGGTCCCAAGGGGGCAAAGAAGCAAAAAAAAAAAAAAGGAAGAAAGAAAAAAAAGGGGGAATTACGAACGTACATTTCTCTATAATACAAGCCAAAATTTGAATGGTTGTGGCCTCTTCAGAAAGCACCCAGAACATTTATTATCTAAGTTTGTTTGGGGTATTTGCTGGAATAAAATGTTGAGTTTATTGTGTCTAAAAATTGTGACCCGCTTTTCTCCCTCATGACCCCCTTTTAGCTTCTTTATGGGTCCTGTGGACCCCAGTGCAGAAAATCCTGGTAAGACCACTGTATATGAACTGATCTTTGCAACTGTGTTTGCATGTGTTCAAGTCCCATTGAAGCCCTGAAATATTTTCAGGCTTCTTTGTCATTATTATTTCCTTGACCATTTTGTGTGGTCGGGAATCCTTATGCGATATAAAACGTGATTACTGTCATCATTTTGGTTGTGAACGGGACTTTGAGCGTGATGCTCAACGAGTTTGCAAAGCAAGAGAGGTCTCTGAAGAGTCCTTTGACAGGGACAAAACGTATACATCAGGCTAGCCACCAATCAAAATTATTCTGAAGTAACATGTATTCACAACACTTCTTTGCAATTGCTTAATTAATTGTAAACACAACTGCGAGGATCATTTTGTCACTTTACAGACATCATTGTGCTCTTACCCAGTCAGGTCTGATCTGCACAAAGAACCGTTTTCTTTTGAAGCAAACTTTAACAACTTTTGACCTGTGGAAAGAAAAAATCATGTCTGAGCCCAGGACTCTGATCAAATATCATCTAGCATCATATTATTCAATACAAATCCTACATACCACAGGACTCTGATCAAAGATCATCTGCCATCATATTATTTAATACAAATCCTTCATACCATGGAAAGAAGTTGATTTTACATCTGTTGTGGTAGACAGTCAATCCAAGAGGAGAAATTCCAATGTGAAGATCAAGACCATCATGATCCTAAAAAAAGTCCCATCAGGAAGAGAAATTGTGCTAAGTCCAGGTCAGGTATTTCAATAACTTTTGAAACTGAGCATGATTTTATAACATTTTTAGAGAAAATCAGGACTTGGTGTGTAGTTCGAATAAATTATAAATATGTTAGAGCTCTGGCAGGTCTTTTAATAAATAATTTTAATTAATAAACCAAAGTAAACTTGTCAAGAAGGTTTCTTGAAATGAAGAGGTTCTCTGACTTTATACTCACTTGTGATAATTGTTACCAATACTGTGCACAGAAAGCATAATCACAGTCAAACCTCCTTAATATACATGGTGTCTGAATTGTAGAGGTGTCCATATAATTCACATACTTTAACTCAGGGATTGTATGAATTTTGGTATCTTCAGGACCAAGTGAACTGGGGTAATAGAGGTGTTATGGAAGTGTCTGTAAGAAGAGGTTTTGACAGTACATAGGAATTATTCACTGCCTTGTGTCTTTATTTAGAACATATTATCATGTTTCTACTGAATGAACATATTCAGCAGTTAACTTGTAACTTCTTTTTTTTACTGAACACAAAAACTCTGAAGTTTAAACTTGACAAATGGTTGTGTAAATCACTGCTGTCAATCACCATGTTTCTACTGTGGCTTTCCAAACTTCCAATGGTTGTGACCATACTGCAGACAGTAATTATGATTCACAACAGTGTAAAAACCAAACAACACAACACACAAAAATTGTAGTTGGATTTAAATTTCAGTGTTTGCCTGCTATTGAAAGCACACGTACCTTGGCAAAGTGAAGATCTACTCCATACAGATCCAAGTTTTTTGCAACCTCAAGGAAGTTGAATTCAGCATCTGCTGGGCTTTGGCCACTAAAAACAATAAATATTATTTTTCTCATTAATTCAAGGGACAGTGTCCCCATCGAAATATCGTGTTTTCATGATTGTGGCGGAGAGCTTTATACTTTAAGCCTACTGTAGCTGTGTATTATCTTAGGAAGATAAAATTGCCAAAAGTGATGAACTCAAAGAAGTATGAACTAAAAAGACAAAATAACAAATAAAAATCTCAAAATTCTACCGAGATGGCAATTTTGATTTCTATGACCGCCTGTAATGAAATCAAAATTGACAACTTCCATCCTTGTGATCCTGTACTTTTTCACCAAAATACTGCTTCTGTTTTGCTCTATAGAATCTTTTTATCTCATTTAGTCATATATTTGGTGGCATTTGGCAATATAAAATGGAAATTAAGTAAACAGCACAATTTCGTTATTTCGGCGGAACAGTGTCTCTTTAATTACAATAATAAGAAACAAGAACTGAACAGTCACATAATTCAAGTGAACAGTAAGTTATACATAATATTATTTTCACATTTTATTATGCATATTAAACTTCATTACTGTGTCTGAGTATCCTACCCATGATGCTTGTGAAATTCTGCTGCGCGCTCTTCAAAGTCCTCAGACTAAAAACAAAGAAATGATTATCTACATGCAGTTAAATACATGTAGTTATCAACCACAGTTAATAATTTCACAGATTAGAATATCATGTAGTTTATTTTCTGTGCAATCACTTGATTGATGCACATAAACGTGAAAACATGCACACATGATTTATATGTAAATATCACAAACCTGATCAGGTACAAATCTGAACTCAGACACGTATGAATCAACCATGATCCTAGAGTCATAATCTCCTAGTTCACCTGTAACCAAACAACAGGACAACAATATTGTAGCAATATTGGAGCAACATTGCATCAATATAATTAACACAGCAACATTGCACATTACTATTCCAGTCATGAAGCAAGAACTGTAAGTGCAGAAGCAGTTTTTTTTTCAGTTACAATTCGTCTTTAAGAATAGATTACTGTGGCTAAAGGTTTTCTAAGCCAGTGAATATTGCTTCAAATAGCATGATTTTGATTCTGTAGGAAACAAACTGAATCTGATGACTTTCCATTTTGGAAGAAGTCAAACTTTCATGAGACAATAGTCTTGACTGTTAGTACAGTAAAACAGTTGCAACTCTAAAGCCAGAAGAGAGATTCACCTTGATCCCAATAATAATAGATTTTATTACGACATTTGTACATCTTGAGATACAAAATGCAACTTGTAAGAAGGCTGCAGATTATTTGGGGGCCTTTATTTCAATTTGCCACAGTTCACTAAAATGCAGATTCAGAATTTACTTCTCTCACATGGTAAAGAGTATTAAAGAAGAATGCTACTAAAATTCAGCCTTTTCTTACCTTGAAGAACATAAGATGCCAACTCAGCAGCTGTATCATACAAACATGGTAACCTGTAACAGTATAAACCATGCAAATTAGAATTACATCAGTTACAAATTCAAGTTCATTTTCAGTGGTGCAACACAGTATTCATTAATAGCATTGTAACAAATATGACAAATATGACCTACTGTGGAAATATTATACAATTCTCCCTGGATATGCAAATGATCATTTGATGACACAAAACCATACATACTGTAAGTCATCCATCAAACATTTTGTCAAGTTTAAGACCTTAAACCTCCCTGTTCCCTTAGCCTCTATATACAGTGTACCTCCCTTCACTATTCCCCTATATACTAGCCGGCGTGGCAGGTATAAATGTGGAGGGAAGAGAGGGGTGTGAAAAAGGAGAGGGGGAGAAGGAAAGGAATGCATGCTATAAGAACTGGGCTATTCGCATTACTCCCACCTTTTCGTCAACTGACAATATGTTCACCAATCAGAAACTGGCATGTGCATTTACGCATGGCTGACTTCATTTGGGAATTTACTATGTTTACTGCCCAGCGCAAATTAGCCAATCAGAATTTTGCGGCCCCTGATGTCCACAGAAATGAACAAAAGGGGTCTTTATTGCAGGCATCCTTTCCCTCTCTCCTCAGTTCCCTTCTCCCTGATACCTGCTATACAGGCTACTATATACAGACCACTCATGGTAGGTTCTCACAATGCAAAGCTCTTTAGCGAGACAAGGCACCTTTTGGATCCTGTTCTAAGCCCCTGCATCCATTATTACTCGCACCCCCTGTCTAGTGACAAGTCCAATAAAAATGTACAAAGGTGCGCACACTTCAGGGCTCGACACTAACGGTGGTCAACTGGACATTGGCCAGTGAAAATCACGCTTAGGCCTCTAAAAGTTTGGGAATACAGGTCATTTTGGCCTGAAGAAACTCTTTAAAATCTGACTTCACATTTCAGATTAATTGCAATTTATTTGCATATGTCCAGTACACCAAAACGCTAGTGTTGAACCCTGCACTTGTAAGCCCAGGCCTTAGGTATAAAGACTACAATCTTAGACAAAACTGTTGAGATTTTTAAATTTTACTTTGTTAATTTTTACTTTTTTGTTGTGGTTCAAATTTTTCTTTGCTTTAAAATTCTCAGACCAGTTTAATTTTTATTCTTGTTTGTCTCAGATTCATTATCATAATCTCGGACAAAGGAAAACAAAAATCAGACTGGTCAAACCAAAGAAAAATTTGAACCACAACAGCTACAAAAACAAACCAGGCAAATTCACAGACCTTGCAAGACAACATTGAGTGAGGAGGGGGAGGGAGAAAGCATTTCTGAGTTACCATCTGTGTTTTTATTGAGTGAGGTGTGGAAAAATGCACTCACTTTGTTTGTCTCAACCAGATGAAAGTGCAAAACTCACCTTCCGGTCAAGAGGTCTCGTTTTATTTGAAGGTAGAACTGATACCTGTTATGAATGATAAAAACAAGAAATTAGACATGACAAGAATGCAACTCAAGTTTATTAAACAATGTGTGATTTATTTCTTTATTGTTACAAAGCAACAGAATTCTGCTTTAAGCAAAGCAGTGGCCAATTTAACCATAGGCAAAGCCTTCGAAATGCCTGCAGTATAATATGGCAGTTGTACTCACGCATTAAAACCCATGAAACATGCAAATAAAATTTATTTACAGTAGTTTACATGTACATGTACGTATTTTACATGCATCCCAAAAACACGCAAACTGCAAGTAATCTGACAAAGCAATAAACCTTCTGTTACTCATACATATAAATTGCGAGTATTTTTAACAGAGGAAAGTGCACAAAATGTATAAAGAAGAATGCCACAACATGCTGTGTACTAAGAACTTCAATCGCTAAGGAAACTGCAGTGATATATGTTGTAGTTCAATTTTACTCATGGTACAATTTATATTTGTACTGGTACAATTTCTTTTAAACCGGTACGAAATAATTGATCCAGTACAGAATATTTCATCCACTATAATTTTATTCAATTGGGATCAATTTAATAAAACTTTTACACTTCCAACCTTTCAAACAATGGCTACACTTGTAAATTACACTGGTTTAGTGATTAGGGTTAAGCATTTGCTTCAAAAGGTTAGCTCTTAAGTAAGGTTAGGGTTACGGCTGTTTTATTTGGTTTCAATCTGCATGTTTTTTACTTTTTTTCTAATGATATAATATTTCACTTGATGTGACAACTAATTGTACTTCAGCTACATTTGTAAATAAAATGTTTCAAGTAGAGATTGTTTCTCTTGTCCTTCCATATTTATTAGAGTCCGCTTGCTTTTTTACAAGCTGCTGTGAAAGATATTTCTGTTGAGAAATCGAGTTTCACATTAGTGGCAGTGCACGGACAAAGTCGTGATGATGAGATCAAAGTGCTGACTTTGCCATGCTCTGTTACTATTCTTACATAACCACTATCTTCAATTTCTATGATTTTACCTAAGAGCATATTGGGGTGAAAGGGGTTGGTCTTGTCTACTTTTTCTATTTTGATTGACACCATGTCTGATATCTTAAATTTTGGTTTTTTTCGTTCTTGTTTTCGTTTTGTTTGTTGAATCATGTCATTGTTGTATTTCCTCTGATTTTCTAAGATTTTTTGCTTTTTCCGTGGCATTTCCATGTCTTCTGCCTGGTCTGTTGTTGACATGCCGTCATCATCATTTGGTTTTTCCTCCATCTCTTTTTCTGACTGTTGTTCTGTAGTTTCTACAATTATCTCTCTATGTGGTTTTATTCCAAATACAGCTTGATAAGGAGATAATTTAATTGCCCTATGATATGATATGTTTCTTGTGTATGCTGCTTGTTTTGTGTACTGACACCATCTTTTGACATCCTTGTCTGCAGTGTCCATTATGACTGCCCTCATGTCTTGTTTCCACGATCTGTTGCTTCTTTCTGTCAAACCTTGTGTTGTCGGTGTTCTCGGTGCTCCGTGCGCTAACGTAATTCCGTTTGCATCACAGAATTGTTCCAATTTTTTATTTCGGAACTCTTTTCCATTGTCTGATATAATCTTCTTTGGAAAACCATAAGTATAACAATAACTGCTTAAATTTGTTAACACTTCGTCAGCAGTTTTATCATGTAACGGCATGACTGTAATAAACTTTGTATGGTGGTCGATAATGTTCATGGCCCAGCAGTGAGGTTTTCGGCAGGTGCACTGACATTTTCGGAAGTCCATTAAGTCTATTTCGATTAAAGAGAGGAAAGCAGGTGATTCTAGGGGCTTGGTCACAAGTTTAACATGGCTGGTAATTGTCTTTTGCTGTTCGTGCAATGGGCACAAACTTACAAACAAGTTTACAACTCGCACGCTTACTTCCGAATAGTTGTCGTTTACCCATTTACTTGTGATTTGACGGCCTCTATGTGCTGTTCGTCTGTGTGCCAAAAGCAGAGTATCGTAGAGTTTACTTTTTGGTATCACAGTTTTTCTGTCAGAGGTTTGCAGTTTTCCTTCGTGATATGCCCATTGCTTTCTTTGCAATGTTTTCGTCTGCAGTTGTGTAAGCTTCCCTTCTGTCACGCTCGCATCGCTGCTGGATTTTTCGGCTTGAAGTTTTAAGTATTTCATTGCTTCATTGTAAAATTCATCTTCGATAAACATAGTTACTTGCGATGTATTTCTTTTCTGTTTTTGCTTCAATTCTTCTAATTTCTCATACAATATTTCTCGTGATACACACTCCATCATCGATCCACTTTCATTCAACGTGGCCAAGTCTGATTTGGAGTACATTGCGCATGTGTGAATTGATAATGACTTTTTGTCCAAAGAGAGGAGTCTGGGACCTAAAAGAATTGTTAAAACGCAATTTCAAACCGAATTTTTCAACGCAATCTTCCGTGGTCAAGTGGTTAAGAGGCTGGAAAGGTAAGTCGACGATTTGCAGGGACGCAGGTTCGAATCCAGTTGGAGCTGACACCGAAAAAAAAAAAGGTAAGATGTAATGATAAACAGACAGTGAGGACAGTGAGGTAATATGTGAGAGTGGAATAGAGAAAATAGGAGAGGAGAGAGTGAGACTGAAATACGAGCCGCCAATTTTTTTTTTTATTCTTTTAATCCCCCCAAAAAAGCCAGGCCCCTATTTTTTAACTACACCCCAAAAAAATAAAGCCCTTTTCAGAATGTTGGATATTGTACTGGTACAAAAAAACAATTTGTACCATAAGTCAAAATTGAACTACAACATATACATCACAGGGGCAGATCCAGGAATTTCTGAAAGGGGAGGTCCAGGTGCATGCCTCCCCGGAAAATTTTTCCAATTTCACCCTCTGAAACGCCATTTCCAGCATTCCTAAAACTCGAAAAGCGTTTGTTAAGTCAAAAAAATTGACAATCAGTCAATTGGTGGAAGTGAATCAACTATGTGTAAAAGAATTTTATTCTATTATTTTTTTGAACCACGAGGGAGACACAGATCTGATAGGGGGGTACGGCCCCCCCCGACCCTCCCCCTGGATCCGCCACTGCATCAAAGATTACACATTCAATAAGTCATGTATAAAGCTATCACAGTGTACCTCGTGACATAAGTCATGTACATGTATTAAGCTATCACAGTGTACCTTGTGACATCCTCAGAGAGTTTAGAAGGATCTGATGCAAAGAATCTCACTCTGAAATAAAATATGTACGGCGGGCCACCTAAAAAAAATAGCACATGTAATTAAAAGGTTAACGTTGAATGCCAAATTAGTTCTTACAGAAACAACCTCCACTCAGGACTTCTGATAGGGTGCAGCAAAATTGCCCAGTATC
The DNA here is from genome assembly GCA_022457155.1 of Cladopsammia gracilis. Classification (NCBI taxonomy): domain Eukaryota; kingdom Metazoa; phylum Cnidaria; class Anthozoa; order Scleractinia; family Dendrophylliidae; genus Cladopsammia; species Cladopsammia gracilis. The sequence goes on from JAJGOT010000010.1 coordinate 283,697, forward strand.
TCCAAGAATTTTGCGACAAATAAGAGTTATAATTTATACTGTATTTCCTCGATTAATAGTCATCCCTCAATTAATTGCACCCTTAAATAAATGCCCCCTTTTGACAGGAATGTTTTAAATAATTGCCTTCTTTGATTAATCACCCCTTTCCCTTCCCCTTTCTTTCTAATCCTCCCAGTCAAGTTAAAACTGATTCACTTCTTGTATAGGAAACAATCATTACAATTACAGAAAAGTTACAAAAGCACAGGTTTCATATAATTGTTCTATACATGTAGTCACTGTGAGGTTCGTGTATTTGACTCTTCCCTTTATTTCTAGGAGCTTTCTAATCAGCACATTAGCATGTTACTACTTCCAGCGAGCAATATTTGAAATAATTGACCCCCTCGATTAATCACCTCCCCTCTAATAATCGCCCCCTTTTGGAGTAAAAACATTAGTAATCACCCCGGCTATTATTCAAGAAAATACAGTACAGTAGCTGTACATGTACTCATTCAAACATGATTTTCCAGTTTTCAGAATAGATAGTTGCCCGAGTTTCTTTTTTCTGTTGCCGGAAGTTTGCCACTAAAAATATGGCTTTCTAAAGCACATTAACAACGAGGAGCAATTTTCGATGATGTACAGATCAGGTAGTATTACATGAGATACAGACCATTAGCCATGAATGAGCCAGGAGGCATTTGTATTTTGCAATTTGCAATTTGCAAGTTTCCAGGTACATTCCTTCCAACTTCAAACAAACTAGGCTCTGTCAAGACAGTTTAAATTTCAGTCTACTCTGTATCAGAATGCAGAAATTTATGGCTGCATGGATGGACTTAGATTTTGGCTTCATTCTATGCTTGACACATTTTTACTAGCATGTACATTGTTATGGCCTCCAATAGAGACTCAGGGGTGGATCTAGGGGGAGGGTGCAGGGGGTGCGTACCCCCCCCCCCCCAAAATGAGATGACCAAGTCTGCGTTGTTCGCTTTTAAAATTTGTTTACGTCACCCTTTAGTTACGTCATTCCTTAGAGGTGCACCCCCTATCAAGATGCTATAGCTATCAAGATATAACTTACGTTTTAGTTGTTTCCTAATCTGCTTGTCAGGATTAAGCCATTGCTGTTTTAAAAGCAAGTACATGTATGAAAGGAATTAATGATGGCCATAAAATCAAACTGTAATTTTATTTACTGAATTTCCAACCGTTTATAGAACTCAAACTGTATAATTAAAGCAAAACTTGACTAACCAAATTATCTGGTGAGTCAGCGACATACTGCAAACCAAAAAAATGTTTTTCCAGCAGGTCCAGATGCTTGAAGAGGGCTTCTAACAACACTTCACCTTTGGAGTGTTTCTAAAGAGAAACAAAATTGACATAGAATTCAAATTTAATACAATGCTGCATAAGTAAAAATGGTAACTAGATAGCGTCAATGCTGCTAAGAGCTTAAAGCTGGCAAATTTAACCAGGGACTGACAATTTTTTAGTGGCTGGAAAAACAGAATCAAAGGCTCCGTGAGCCAACCTGGAATAAGAAATGCTAATGCGTAACTAATGCAATAAAATTATTGCAGTAAGCTTGTTTTTTTTTTTTTTTCTGACACAGTTCAATATCTTTTTAAAATTAAATGCAATGACTTTTAACAAACGCCAAAAAAAAAAGGATTTGAACTTGGGTCGTCCGACTGTTGTTACACGTACTACACCATTAGGCTATGAGGATTAATGGTGATTTATTGTGGAGGTAAAATTATATTATTTCAACGTAGATATGCGGTGAAAACACATATTATGCCTGTCTGTTGAAAAACCAATTTCAAGTCTGCAGATCCATTTTAATGGTCCATCAAAGGACTACAAATAGAAAACATCAGAGTAGCACTTTCAAAATGTCCCTTTTTTCAGCGATCAACTATTCTTGAAAAAAACTGTTTCCATGAAAACCTTACATGCTGGTCAGCGGATGTACAAAAAAAAAGAAAAGTTTACAGCTGATGGAAGGAGTGAGCGAGCGAGCGAAACTGTCCTTGTTAGCAATAACCTGTTCATTACGCTTCACATATTCACGGATTTAAAAGTATAGAGGGGAAAAATAGTTCTACAGCATTTATACTCTTTTTAATGTTTGAAACTCCAGGACTTTGTATGATATTTTCCATGACCTTTCAAAGTTTTCAATGACCTAAAGTTGAACAAGACAGTGTTTTCCAAAATTGTCAAAAACTAAGTGTATTTTATCCCAGGGTTGTCAATAGAAGCTTGCAACTGGCTATTATGGTCATCAACTACATAAAAGATGACCTGCTACTCAAAGTTTGAAAACGAATAAAACAAAACAAGTACGGAAAGTTTTCAAAATGGTGTCAGGAAATTTTTATATCTGTTTTTCTTTTTAACAAAATTAAAGTGATTTGAAGATTGCATACAGTTTTCTATCCGATTTTTTTTGCGTTTGCACCAGTTGCTTTAAAACTAAAGCAAATTTTGAAAATCCCGACATGGTTTTGGAGGCCAATGTCTGCTTAAATACCAGTAGTTCCATGATAGAGCAAAATAGTATTGCTGGTAATTCGTGTTTATAAACGTTTGGCCAGTTTACATTTAAAGTGCCACACCGTTTTTAATTTTTACTCTGTCAACAAACATTATAATTTTATGTGTTTCTCTATTTTATAAGCTTCATGTTGATATATAGATTTGAGTCCTTTGTATTATTTAAATCTGAGTGCTTATGAGTGTAACTTTAATTTCAGTCCTACTACCTAAATGAATGGGGTAATGAAATCCTTCAGTAAAATGAACATCAAAAAGTATTGTTTACAAAGTCAAATGCCCAGCCTTTCAGCCGCTTGCTGTACATGTAGTTAAATTTTTACTTCGCAAAAGAAAATGCTAATGAAATAAAAATGCCTGGGGTATTCCTATGGGGGGAGGAGGGGGGGGGGGGGAGAATGATCAGCATTGACTGATAAATAACAAAAACAAATCAAGTACACAATATAATGCTGATCGATATCCATGTACTTTACAAATTAAAAAGTTTCAAGTAATCAGGGTTAAACTTTAGTTTTTCAAATGACAAGATGTCATGAAGATGATGCAAAATACAAAGATGTAGGAACATTTCAAAATACAGTTAAAATGGCATAAAATAATTAACCATATGGTGAATACACACCCAAAACTATGCTGATCATATTTAAATTTTTTTATCGCAAAAATATATTGACAGTACATTCAATCAGTCAAAAGATAATAAAATTTAATAAATTATTAACCACGAAACAAACTGTTGAATATACTGTCATCCTTCAAATAAAATAACCTATTGTAAAAGATCACAAATCATCTTGAAGGAAAATCCTCATCTTACATTTTAAATATTTATAATGAGCAGAAGTTTTCAAATTAACATACAATTTCTAAATCAAGAGATGATGTAACTAAAGAGTAATATGCGTGAAGACAAATTACAATATAATTTACTGCAGAGTTGAAAATTTTACTTCAATGAGTAATACTCAAGCCAAAATATATCTGCCAAGTCTGCAATGTGATAGCAAAATAACAAATTATTACTTATGTCACCTCATTTTGACAACGCAATAAAAGGCAGTCACGGCTAGAAAAAGGTGAATGTGAAATAATATTTTAAAATTTCTTTAGAAGTACCTCTCTTTAGACTATTGACTTGAAGAGCAAGTTCACAGATTCAAATTCCAGGTATTAAGGATTTAAAAACATCTTTAAGGTGAGAAAATTTGCAAAATTGTTCGTGACAAGTTAACTTTAATAATTGTCAAAGGCATTCCCGCACTTCCTTCGCTGTTCAAGATTTTAAAAAGATAAGCATAAACGACATTGAAATATTGAGTCGACCGAGATTTAAAACTCTAGTTTTAAAAGCGTAATTTAAAGTTAGATTATTTTCAAGGACTGTACAACTCTTTGCTAATTTTGTGTTTATTTTCCAAACATATTTAACTTGATCAAAATGGATTTAGCATCTTAATCCAGCGCGATGTTTGACCAGAAGGGATCGCCTTGGCTTGGCGGTTTTCCCCCCAACAGAAGTTCTAAGTACGTATATATAGAGGGGAGCATAGTCGGAGACGATAAAACTGGAAAATCAAATAAAAGCGAAATAAAGGAATGCGATCAAAGAATGTCGGTTCAATGATAAACACAATTCCTTTCTTTCATCGCGCTGGATTTTGAATTCCGAAAAGCACCCTTCTAAATAACGAATTAAAATGAACTCTAATTGAGAATCATGACTTAAATTAGTGCAAGATTTTAAAACGAGAAAGCTCGCCGACTTTTCCTCTTGACTGCTTATTTGCTTCGTTAATAAGATGTAAGAAACGCTAAAGCAAAAAATAACAATCTTTGACATGCTAAACATTTGTCCTAGCGGGGTAACATTGTTGTATAAAAGATGGTACATGGTTTGAAGCCCAGCATTTTCACATCCGTGGCTGACCCACCTATAAACTGCAAAATATCTGCTCCAAACTTGCAGCTACTTAATAGAAAACCTAATTTACTCACATCAACATCAATGACAAATTCCGAATCGTCCAACAGCTCCACAACGCAACGTATCTGGTTCGGGGTCGTTTTCCCGGTTCGCGCTAATTCCGAACCTCTCACGCTGTAGATCCCGCTCTGCGATCCCAGAGATGTCGGCCGAAATTTCCTCGACATTGAGGCGTACAATACACCAAAGCCCTCTCACATAAGTCACGGTAGTATGGCCTTTTAAATAATGGCAGTCGATCTTGAAAATTATAAACAAACTCACTGATATTTCGTTGTATTTTGATAGGAGAAATTTGTGAGTGATTAGTAAACCTAGACACAAGTCACGTGGTGCTTGGAAGTGATGATTGCAGGCTCACGGCTACAGAGCTGATTTTCAAAATGGCGGCGGTCGCTCGAGATTCTCGATTTGCCGGGGTTAAAACCTTTAGCGAAAAGTTCTCGCAACCTGAAGTAGATGCCGAAGGAAGAGTTAGAAAGGTTGGTGGACAGTTTGTTAAGTTAAAACACGAAAAACGCTTCCTGTATGTTGTTTGTTTTTTTGGAAACGCGGAGTTGTTTTGCTTTGGTATTTCCGGTGACTAAGAGAGAGGTGCAAACTTTCCGAGAGCTCACCCACATATAAAACGTTGTAAGGTCGCCTTCAAATGCTTTCAGTGTCGAAGAGCGGATGCTGTAATTGTATTTTCCAGTTTTGAACGGACGTAGAGATTACTACGTGAGCGGAAGTGAGCTTTGTTTGTGGGTGTACGCCTTTGTTGATCTCTCCGCCGACCTCTCTCAAATCTCAAAACAATCTCCTTAATTTTTTCATTTGTCTAGACTTTGAATTTGATTAACGCGTCTTGTGATCTTTTGTTATTTATATTCCATTCTTATTTAAAAAGATGGCATTGAAAATTTAACCGAAGACTATAAAAACTACTAAATTATCGTATTGTATTGTATTGTATTGTATAATTAAAATACCCCCTTGCTACTTTCCTGTACATTGAACATAAACGATGACAAGAAAACAGCATTTAGGGTAAACTGTACTAAACTGTACTCGGCCACTATTTGCATGTCATTGAATGCAAATGGTCTTTTGTTTTCATATGCCTCATTCTAGAAAATGTGGCCAAAAATTGCTCCCCAGCATTTACATTGTAATGTTTATAGTTGTTTTTAAATATTACATACACATGTAGATAACCTATCATGACACATGTCACAGATGAGAAATTGATGAAAAATTTAACTGATTAGTCATTGATTATCAGTGATGATCAATGACTAATCAGGGGTGACTGTCAAAAAGCCACAAAAATTTCATTCATTGAGCAGCCATTGATTGCTTTGGTTAATCATCAATTTCATTAAACATTCATTGATTTTATGTAAAGGTCATTTTTGAGTGACCTTTAAAATTTAGAATTAATCAGCAAAAATTGAACTTCTTTGTGAGAAATACTGCAGGTTGCTTTTGTTTTGTACAGATCAAATGTTTTATACTTGACCATGGATTTCATTTATATCACTGAATTTGTCTAATACCTTTGGTTGGAAGGCTTCATGTGAAAATATGACCAAATTTGGTATTATAACATGACATGTTGCTTATCAAACAAATCAACTTTGCTAGTAAACTCTCTTTTGAGGACCTGCCAGGGTAAATTACGACAGGCGACATGACCCAAAAAGTAGCGACAGCACGTAAAACGAAATCACGACAAGAGACAAATGTTCGTTCAATTTCTGACAGCAACGTGAAACATTGATAAAACACTGACACGAGACATTTTAAAATTCAGACAAGCGACACGGGTCCCCCCCCTGGTGGGGCATCTCTTTTACCCTGGAGTACCAGTAAACTGTTGGTTGATGGTATCATTGTCTCTGGTTGTTGTTATGATTGGTGTTATTGTTGGTGTGGGGTTTCTGAAATTATGCGATGGTCTTATTTCACACAATTGACCTCAAATTGCACTCAATTGCACAATTTACTAATCAGAAATTCTTTCAAAAATTGCACAAATCAAACAAATTTATAAGCAAAACCAGAATTTACCCATTTATTTCACCTTACACTATGATATTTACAAGTCAGAAACACTGAAAATCTAAATTACACAAATGACTATTGGCTCATTTATGGTTAGCAGTTTGTATGTATGATCTACTGTATACACCACCTAAAATTGCTCTCTTTTGTTTAAGGGTAATTTCTTTGCTTTATCTACAATATTTTTTAGTAAAAATCTGGGGACAGAAAAAAGTTGCATCTGAAACCTGTAAAAAAACAGACTTTATTAGTTTAAAAAAATCTCACACTCTGCAGCATAATAGCTCTCTTTTGCTGCATAATTTTCTGTATTATTCACATCCTATCCGAAGTTGTTGCTGTGAAGACTCAACTCAGTGATTGGTCTGACAGCCACCACTCAAAGTAAATTGTTTACTACTGAAGTTTGTATTAATAAATAATGCTTGAGATCATGGCAAAAATTTATTAATCCTGTTATCATTTGTGCAAATTTAACTGATCACAAAAATATTTTTTGGATTGCATGATGGCCAAAGTCAAATGCCAAGAAGAATTGCAAGGCCTTCTACCCCATCTACCCTTTGCATCTCCAAACACATTTTTAACTTGTGAATATGAGCTGTAGCATTTCGGCAGAAACTTCACTTGATTGCTTGATGGCCTGTAAACATTGAGCCTGCAACATGTAATGGTCACCTGCCTTACCCATGGGGAAGGTGTTGAAGAGAGGGGAGGGTGGACAGTTTGATTTTGGGGGCAGGGGGTGGGGTCAATGCCTAGGTGAGGGGAAGGTCCAAACATGTGCATAATCTTTTATTTAGAGCATTCTGTATTCACAAGTTGGTTCATAGGAGCCTTTGATTATAATGACTAAATACAGGAAAGCCACAATACACATCTCCTCAGGTTGGACAGATCCATACGCATTTGCCTGTCCAAATTACCCATGGATTGGCAGCCACAGACAGCCGTGTTGTTAGGACTCATCAACATAGCATAGCTGGCAGCTACTTTATAGTAAACTCAGCTGTTAACTAGATGTAAACATGCATAATGGCCCTGTCACACTATTGGGTATCGTACTAGTGTATGCCAGCGTATGAAAAATATCATTCATATGCTTGTATATGCTGACATACGCTAGGGGTACGTTAGGCATAGGTTGTATGCGTTTCAGGCGCGGTTGCATACGGTGGCATACGCTGGCATACGGCGAGGCAGAAAATTTTTTTTTTAAGCATGCTTAAAAATTTTGTGTGTATTCGCAAGTATGGTTTATACGCTAAGCATATGCTAGGGATACGCTGAATACGCGAGAGTTACGCTAGAGGTACGTTACTCATCCGTCAAGTACGCTGGTCAAATGCTGTATTTTCAAGGGCATTTTGTGCGTATGAAAATTATTTTATGAATTTTCATACGCAACTCATACGTTTCTCTCATACGCAATAGTGTGACAGGGCCTTAAGGTGCTGGCCAAACTGAGGAGATGTTGCAGTACACCTGTACTCACATTAATGTCTGATATACTATGTTATGTCTATGAAGGTGGAGACTCGAGAAGATGAGGAGCAGAATGTGAAAATGGCTGAAACCGTTGAGCTTCTGCTGGCGGCAGGGTATTTTAGAGCAAGAATCAAAGGATTATCACCATTTGATAAGGTACCTGATTGTATGTTTTGTAACAGTTAGTACCATTGCATATGAAATTTTGTTGGATATAAGTTGCTCAATTGACATTACTTAACTCTATTCTAGACAGCATGTTAGTACCATTCCTTCACAAGATGATATAATGCTGTTTCATTACAAGACTACTCCCTGATCAAACTAATATGTACTAGGGTGATTATCACCATTTTACAAATAAATAATAAGCAATGTAAGTTATGTCCTTGTTTGTCATTTATTATCTTCAAGGTTGTTGGCGGCATGACATGGTGCATTTCAGTGTGCGACTTTGACATTGATGTTGATTTACTTTTCCAAGAAAATTCAACCATTGGCCAGAAGATGTAAGTACAATACAAAGCTGTCGAGTATTGATGATGGTCTGATTCGTCACAACTTGTCTCTTGTCCTCGTAAAGGGCAAGAGTCGAGGGAGACTGGGTGAAAAGTGAGGCGTGGGACATGGGAGGGTATAGACTGTTCATAGTCCATTTTTTGTTGTGATCAGTCAAGGTCGATTGTTAGTTTGAGTTGCCACCATTTTCATATTGGTTTTTCATGGCAAGTGACAACTGGGGAGAGATCGAACATCCCATTGGGATGGGCATTGTTGAGATGGAAGGGGTGGGGTTAGTATAGATTTAAAATATTTTTTCCACTTCCCCACCCTTCACAAAGTTTAACCCCCAATGTCTGTTCCCGTGGGATTTTTGGGCTCTCCCTTTCCGTTTGCCATGAAAAACCAAAATGGCAGCAACTTGAACTAGCGATTGACAGGGATGTAGCTAAGAGCCGGCTACTGGCTAATTTCACCAGCTGACAGCTGAAAGAGAACTTATCTCTGGTTGAAATTTAACTGGAAAACAAAGACTTGGGGTGATTTTGAAGGTGCACAAGACAGAAAAAACCGGCTGGGCTTGTTAATGAGCCTGCTATGTTTTTTCTTAGCTACACCGCTGGATTGACCCTGACTGATGACACTGAAAAATAGGGGACTGTCAACAGTCTACGGAGAGTATGATGGGAAGGAAGAAAAGGAAAGAGATCCCTCGTGACCCCTTGTGCTTCCTTTGTTAATATTCAATAGGACTCCAAAAGACTGGGGATGAGTCAAGATGATGGTCATTATCAACAACAACAACAACAACAAAAATCTTTATTAGTTAGTTATTATAGTTATCATCTGTCCGTCACGTGCCTAGTGTTGCATAAAGCACAGACAAAAGTTCTCCATTTCTGCCTCTATTGACCTGTGCGATGCAGGTTATGTGCATGCGTGGACACTTGCACAAACGTATCTCCCTGTGCTTGTGCTTAGTGCACATGTATATAAATATCTTAGTGCTTGTACTTTTGTTGTACCATTCACCTTTGTTCTTGCACTGTTCGTTAGAAGATTAAAAACTGTCCATTAAGATTAGAACAGGTGGTGTCCAGGTTTTTCATCTCATGCCAAGTTTAAAATAATGTTGTTGCTTTTTTTTCAGTGCTTTGACGGAAAAGATTGTTGCAGTTCTTCCACGTATGAAGTGTCCTCATCGACTGGAGCCTCATCAAATTCAAGGCTTAGATTTTATCAACATTTTCCCAGTGATACAGGTAACAAAATAATAATAATTCACTTACTGCTGAAAGTTAACCACTTTCCCCATATGTGACAACAACAACAACAACAACAACGATTTATGCAGGTTTTTTTGTTTTAAACATTGCTCCGTCTTTTTGTTTTAACCTTCCAATTTTGTCTTATTGATAGCTAGTACTTCCAGTTTGGCAAAACAATGTTTGTTGTAATGGCAAAATTTAGCCATCAGGTGAAAGACAAAATATGAATGAAAGTTTGAATGCTAAAATTGGCAACTTTTATTAATAAGTTTTTCAGTTCTTTTTCAGCTAAAATTGTCAAAATATTCACCCTTCTTGATCTTGCTCTTGCCTACATATACAGTTATTTAACTGACTGAAGAAACAAAATGAACAAACAAGAAACAAACAAACAGCAAGGCTTGTAGCCAGTTGCTAACAATATATATTTTTTCTTTAGTGGCTGGTAAAGAAAGCGATTGAAAGGAAGGAGGAGATGGGTGATTATATCAGAGAGTTTTCTGTGTCACAGTTTAACAAGCACCACTCAACACCACAGGTGTGTGAAAGTGCTCAGTATGTAAGTTGCAGGAAAAATCCGTTCTCAGGTTGAATCAGTATTCAATCTAGGTTAATTAATGTGTACCTAGTAATCAATCTAGGTAAGCTAACCCTAACCCCAGTACAAAGCTAGCCGTCACCCCTAGCACAAAGATAAATGTAGCCAGTGGTTTGATAGCCTCCTACGCAGATGCCCTTAGGGCTCGTCACACAATCTTTCCAGATTGCATGACGAGCCCAAAGGACGTCTGCGTAGGAGGCTAGTGGTATGATGGTTACAACTATCATGTAAATGTAGCTTTGTGTTTGAGTTAGCCTAGTCTCCCACGCAGCCGTCATTTGTCTCGTCACGCAACGCTCCTCCCCACTAACGGCTGCTCAAACCTGGACCACATTCCTTGCCCATTGTGTTTGCGTTAAATTCAGCGAACCAATCATGTATCAGCAAAATGAAAATGACGTCGTTTTCGCGCAAAAACAGGCCGGTGGTTTCCGGTTTACTATGTGCCAGACATCGCAAATTACACTAACCGCAGACTTAATTGCGCTCACACTGAATCACGGAATGAGTAATGAACTGATCCTAAGTAGCAAATAATTCCTACTTTTAAAAGCAGCTACTACTAATCTTGCAACTTTTTCAAAGTGAACCAAATAAACTCCATTATTTGCCAAGAGCTAGTAAATAAACGACTGCATGACTACATGTAAATAATATAAACGGCTCTGGAAAGCGTAAATTCCTCCTGTCAGTATCACAGCTAGAGAGTTTCCTAAGATCAAAGAAACGACAACATTTTCGAAACATTTAAAACAACAGGCCTGTTATATCTTTATTTTGATCTAAAAGGAAAAATCTCTCAGGCACGTACTTGGGGTAGACTTATTCTAAAGCTGGGCTGAAATGCTTGTAGCGACAAGCAGGATTTGTGCTATGCCTGTCACCTTTTATAACAACCATTCTTCTGTTGAGCCATGCAGGACAGAATATTCGCCTTTCTCGATCTTCGAACCAAAGGTGAGACCACGACAACGCTGTGACCCGTCTCTTCGCAAACATGGTCAAACACGAGCGGGAGAGAAAAAGCCCGTCGGCAAGTTAACAAATAGCAAATAATTGTCAAAAATCATTTTTACGAATGGCCTGCTTCTGACACTGCACGAAAACCTTCATTCAGCGCCGCCATCCAACTGAGTCAACGATAAAACGCAGGCTATGATTGGACGAGTCACGCGTAGAGAATTTGGCGCGAGCAAGTTCCCAAAATGGCACTGCAACTGTGATTGGCTTAAATCTGCAAAGGAATGTGGTTCAGGTTTGAGCAGCCGTTAGTGGGGAGGAGCATTGCGTGACGAGACAAATAACGGCTGCGTGGGAGACTAGAGTTAGCCAGGGTTAGCTTTGTGTTAGAGTAACCTTTTTGCTGAGGTTAGGGTTAGCTTACCTAGATTGGATATTGGGTACACATTTAACCTACATTGATCTAACCTGAGACCAGATTTTATCTGCAACATATACACTATAATTCACAGTTTCCAAACTCATAATACTAATTCGCCCTAGTGACCGTCTCTTCGCAAACATGGTCAAACACGAGCGGGAGAGAAAAAGCCCGTCGGCAAGTTAACAAATAGCAAATAATTGTCAAAAATCATTTTTACGAATGGCCTGCTTCTGACACTGCACGAAAACCTTCATTCAGCGCCGCCATCCAACTGAGTCAACGATAAAACGCAGGCTATGATTGGACGAGTCACGTGTAGAGAATTTGGCGCGAGCAAGTTCCCAAAATGGCACTGCAACTGTGATTGGCTTAAATCTGCAAAGGAATGTGGTTCAGGTTTGAGCAGCCGTTAGTGGGGAGGAGCATTGCGTGACGAGACAAATAACGGCTGCGTGGGAGACTAGAGTTAGCCAGGGTTAGCTTTGTGTTAGAGTAACCTTTTTGCTGAGGTTAGGGTTAGCTTACCTAGATTGGATATTGGGTACACATTTAACCTACATTGATCTAACCTGAGACCAGATTTTATCTGCAACATATACACTATAATTCACAGTTTCCAAACTCATAATACTAATTCGCCCTAGTGACCGTAATTTATTTGTTTGAAAGTTGGTAATGAGAATTTATTTGGACTTGTATTGTCACTGTCATCGTAATGTAGATTCAGTTTTGTAGGCTAGGACAGGGTTGTCCCTAACAGCTGGCAGCCGGCAGAATTAACCGGCTACTTCGGTCGTTTGTGCCGTCTACTTTTGCGATAAATATATTTTTTTAAAGACAAATTATTTGTTTCTTTACTGGTGCTATCCGGCTACTTAGAAATTAATTGCCAGCTACTTGAAAAGTTGTGGACAACCCTGCTAGGAGGTGTACAGGCTAAGAACAATGGGAGGCAGCTGTATTCACAGGCTAAGTTTGGATACCGAGCCTTAATTGATTCATGTTATACTGTTTTTGGTTTCTTGGTCTGTCTGCGTTTTTACCTATATAAAATTATAGTGTATAATAACTAAGGTAAAAAGGTAAAGTGGTACACAATCCACTAGTGCTGCAACGATACACTGGTGCACCGGTGCACCGGTGAACCGCGATATTTTTTGTCACAATACGAATATCGATATTTGAACAACATATCACGATATTATGATATCATGATTCTTCATCAACATTCAGAAATTACTGTCTTAAATGACTACTTACCCAAGTCCAAGCCTTTTTATAGCTATTTATTAATTAAAGGGACAAGAAAGTTCCATCCTTGCTTTGTATAGCTTCGCATGCTTCCGACACATATTTTTCATAATTAGTTGTTAGCTGACACAGTCTTGCACGCCCATGGGAAAAACATGCGGTTTGTTGCAAAATGTCTTCTCGTGTTGGTGGAAATATGTATGTAAGGATGTATTGTATCATGTATCATATCATGGCACTTGTATCGAGATATGTATCTTATCATGAGAAAATGTATCGTTGTAGACTTACAATCCACAAGTGGCCCACTTGGCTGTAGACTGCTAGCTGTTCCTTTCAGTCTGTTGAGAAGAGGAGTTTTTTCGCTCGCTCGGTTGATCACTTGACTGTCCAGAGAGGAACTGCTAGCAGTCTAACTTGGCTGTAGCATGATGCAACTTGGAGTATTGCTTCTCCCCCCCACCCCCCACCCCTGGATAGGTTACCCCCAGCATTTTGTCACCGGTAACCATTTATACACCAGCTTGGAGAGACACTGTGGAGTAAAGTTTCTTGTCTAAGAAAACAACACGACGGCTGAGACCAGCAGGGCTTGAAATTGCGCCTGTATCGGGTGCATTTGCGACTAAAAAGTTTGCTTTTGCAACTAAAATTTGTCTATTAGTCGCGATTTTACAACTGTTTTATGGCCTAGCTTATAAAGGAATTATATTCAACAGTCGTGTCTTACTTGTTAATGGTAGTTGTTATTTGATCTGAAAAATCCTGCGAAATTCACGTTGAATGCTGCGTGACTTATCATCGATTTCATGCTCCATTAACGCAGACATTTCTTGTTTCTCATTTCCGGTTACGGTAGTAGTAGTTAGTTCTTTCCTTTGTTTTTTTTTTGTGACTAAAATTTTCAAACTCGCGACTAAATTTTAGGAAATACTCGCAAATTGCGATTGAGATTTCTTTTAATTTCAAGCCCTGACCAGGCCTCACACCACCAACCTTCTAATCTGACATCCAACACAAACCACTACACTGCTGCGCCTCCACAGGGTACAGTTGGAATGGAGGGTTTAAAGGTTTTTTCCCCTCAGAGTTGCTAAACTGCCATTTTTAACTCTGTTCTTAGGATGATGAATTTATCATAAGGAAACCAAAGTGTATCAATGGAATGGAAAGTCTTAAGGTTGGTTGATTTTAGCTCCTTAGCCAGAAAATGAGAAGAAACATCAATCAACTATTTCATTCTAAACATCTTTATTGTGCAGGACTATTGGGCCATACTGAACACATAGAGGGATAAACAAAAATTTCAAGCTGGCAGGAATAAAAATTTTATTGTTGCTGTTCTGCTTCTATCAGGGAGTTATTAATACAGTTATATGTCTCTCGCTTACTTACATGTATTTTAGGAAACATATAAACCACGTAGACAATACCGCAAACCAGAATCCAAGACTCAAACAGATGAAGAGACAAGAGTTAGGACAACTCTCTTGGAATATGGTTGGTATGTACAACCTACCTACAATAGGCGACAATATTGTTGACACATTGTCATTTTGAACCCCATTTTCTTCGGGACGAGAGGCATTTCAGCCCCACCCCCCTAATTCCCCACCCCCACCCCCCCAGACAATGTTGTGTATCGTTTCGTCAGGTCTGTCGCTACAATCCTACAACATTGGATGGGGGGACGGGGGTTAATGCGGCAGAGTGGTAGTAAAAGGAAAGATACAGTGATAAATATGTCACGAAAACTGTTTTTGTTATAGAGTGTGTCAACTATTTTTGTCGCCTATTGTCCGATATACAAAAATTGTTATTTAGACATTCATGGTAAGGCAAGGGCGCTGTCTCTTGCTTAAATTATTATTTTGGGGACTTTTCTGCTATATCACACAACAGACTTTCATAGATGACCAAATTTGACGATTATTTGTAGAAATGAAATTCGCTGTGTTATAAGTAAAACACGCAAATGCGTCAAGAGCCTCACTAATGTCAAAGCGAGAAACAGATACGTAACTATATGGTATATGCGTAGCAGATGTGTTGCTTAGTTGCCAGTTGCATGTAACTGAATTTATTAGCATTTTTCAAACAAGATAAAAGATAACATGGACTTGCGAATTCCTTCTCTTTTTTGCAAGTGGCAAGAACACCATTGTGTTTATTACGGAACGGCTTGCTTAACGGAAAGGAAACTGAAATGATGACGGTTCTTTTGAAGATCTTTCGGTTTCATGTTGAACTTTCGCAATAACAGCAAAATAAATGTCTTCTTGTGCAAAATTTCCTTAAACAAGAAAGTAGTAAAGAAGATGTCTCGAATGACCACGATTTACCACAATTTACCACGCTTTACCACGCTTTACCATGTTGAAATAAAAAACTGCTTTAGTAATGTTCTATTGTTTACCATGGTAAATCGTGGTTAATTGTGGTAAAGCGTGGAATTTCAAAAGATAGACACATATTTCCCCTTTTAAAGGCTGATTTTATAAGAGAATGAAAGATTGAACATATTTCATGTTCTAAATTCGGGTTTGATACATGAATTTTGCGAGAAATGAATAAGAATTTGTTGTAAATGCCACATCAAGTGACAGTAATTTGATATGTCACGCGCGCGTGTCACACTGTGTTACAGCGTTGTACTCAGTCTGCAAGAAACTTTGGTAAATTTTTAAGGCGGCCTCTTCCATTGTTCGCTTTACGGTAAAATTCCCCTCTTCTTTCCTTAAAGAGAAAATCTGTCGAAGGAATGGCCGCTCTACACGGGGACTCAACTTTCTTGGCCGGCCTGGTCGCTCATTCTTGTGGTGGACTTTGTTACATTGGCCCTTTTTCAGACTTTTTAAAATCTGATTTTCTGAAGACCTTCAAACGTATCATTTGTCGATCATTTACTTCAGTCTTAACCCTTTGTATTTTCGTGCAATGCACCCAAAGGCACGAGTTTCTTCGTCAATTTTACCAGCGAAGACCATTTTGCCTCGCTTTATTCACGTGCTTAAGACTATTATAACATCACCATAAAATTCGATAAACGGCTGCAATTAGAATGTAATTAATCAGCTATTAACGCCGTTCGCATGAATCAAAACATCGGACAGTGCAGATTAATATTTGTAATAACCGATTAATTTCCTTGCACTTTTGGGAAGAAATAGCACATTTCTTACTTCAGACAATAGGCGACAATATTGTTGACACATTGTCATTTTGAACCCCATTTTCTTCGGGACGAGAGGCATTTCAGCCCCACCCCCCTAATTCCCCACCCCCACCCCCCCAGACAATGTTGTGTATCGTTTCGTCAGGTCTGTCGCTACAATCCTACAACATTGGATGGGGGGACGGGGGTTAATGCGGCAGAGTGGTAGTAAAAGGAAAGATACAGTGATAAATATGTCACGAAAACTGTTTTTGTTATAGAGTGTGTCAACTATTTTTGTCGCCTATTGTAGGCTTGCTTATTATTAAAATTTTTCCAACATCAAGATAATAATTTCCTGTGTTTGGAATGGGCATATTTCATGGTACTTATTATAATAAATTTCTGCGATTTTGCATAATTTTCCAAACCCGAGTAAAATTTGTGTTGTGTTGTAATTGAAGGTCCCCGCGCAAGAATGTCCATAGTGACTTTTTGGAAAATTTTCACTGAAATCTTGTTGTTGTTTTTTTTGCCTCAAAAGGGACTTGCTTGCCAAAATTATGACTGGATCATGTTAAATATGACTGAAAAGATTTCAACCAGGTCTTCTATTTTCGAATAGTTTAAAATTTTATCTTGAAAAGATACATAGGGTGCCCTAATTCCTAAAACATTGTCTCAAATATGTGAATTTTTTCCACATATTGGATCTGTTTTAAGTACCTTGATAATAAGAAGTCATTAATTTGACAAAACTGTGCTTTTTTAGGCCTAAAACATGCAATTTTAGTGAAAGTTGCAAAAAAGTCATGTAAGATGTTTACAGGTCTGCAACCAGCACATTCTCTTTGTTGTTTCCACTCAGATTAATTAATATTATTTTCCAAGTTTTTTTTTATTAAAATGTTGCTTAAATTGTGTCATTTGTGAATATTGTTTTTACTCCATAGGCAGTATGGATTTAGCAAGGAACAGAGAGATAAGGCAAGATAATGCTTGTTCATGGAGCTGCATTTTCCAATAAAATATCATTAATGCCCCTTCCACATTGTACATTATAACCTCTAGTCAGGCCCTCTACATACAAAATGTTTTCAAACAATCAAAAATATGCTAACAGTAACGATTTACAAAAGTTTTCCAAAGTGGGAATTTTTGAAAATGGGGGTTTATTTTTAATTGTTATTTTCACGTGGAGGGCCTTTCATGCACACGTAAACTGACACAAATGGAGGTTTCAATCAACATTTCTATTTTTTCAGTTGCATGTGGATAGCAAAACCAAATTAATGAAAGCAAATATCTATATGCATAAAACTTTACAGAAATGATTTGAAATTTCAAAAACTCTGTTTTAAAGTAAAGAGAAACTTAAACATAGACAGTCAATCTGGGGGGCACAAGGACTCCCATATAGCAGTGACAGGGGTGATCATTATTAACCCTTTAAGCCCTAAGAGTGATCAGCATCAAATTTCTCTTTGTAATATCAATGCCTTATCAATAAAAAAGGTCATGAGAATTAAGGACATAATCACACAAGATGAATTCTCTTGATATCCAAACAGTTTCTCCCCACAACTTCTATAGGAAATGTATAGGGACAAGAAATGACAAATTAAATTTTGATATTAGGGCTTAAAGGGTTAAAATTCATGGTTTGGTACAACTGAGGGTGTTTGAATTGAAAATGACCACTGTTAGAGCTATTCTGATAACTCATAGGAGTCCCCCATCTCCCAAGGCAGTCAATGTGGACTTGGCCACTTTTCAAATTTTCAATTTTCCTGGTGAAAAAATCACCATCTTTCCTTTCCTTTTGTTTTAATATCTTGTTCTATGAATTGCTTTGATTAGGAAAAGGAGCAGGCAGAGAAGAAGAAAGCAGCTGCTGCCTCTGTTCCTGGAAGAATGAGGACAGGGTCGACTGGTGAAGAGGATGAGTATGTAGTGGAACAGGTAGGGTGGCATCCATCTATCAGTAAGTAATTTGTTGCTCAGTACAGTCAACTCTCTCTTAACGGACACCTCTATAAGATGGACACCTCTATAAGACAGACACCTCTATAAGATGGACACCTCTATAAGACAGACACCTCTATAAGATGGACACCCAGTGTTGTTCCCTGCCATTTTTTTCAGTCATTTTACTGTAACTAAACTCAAGATGAACACTTCTCTAAGACGGACAACAGACACTTGGAAACCGTCAATGAACACTTGAGAAGTGCTTTTTTAGTGAAAAATACTTCAAAACAGAAATGTAGGTGCTAAATATGAACAAACGAGTCCACTTTTCTAATATTATTTTTGTCCCAGGCGGAGATTTTGCTAAAGTAAACAACTTTACACAGGCTTTAGCCTGCGTAGCAAGCGTTCCCGTACGAACGAATTTTTTCGCATTCTGGCCGCGCGAAAATTGGGGCGAGAGCAAAAAATCGGAGGACGGGGGTGGGAGTGGGGAGATGAGGGAACGCTTGCCTGCAAACCCCACGATTTTGAAAAACGCCGTTCGTCCACGAACGGGGCTCCTGATTGGTGCGGTGTGGTCACCTTGAGTGACAGGTTTGACAAGTAGCTATCAAATTTTCACGCAAAATATTTTGAGCGTGACTTGCGATCAAAGGATGAAAGATCAAAATGGAGCTCGGAGAACATGTGAAAGATTTTGAAACGTGTTTGAACGAAGTTTTGTCGGAGCTGAGCGAAGCGGGGCTTGCTTTTACTTTGAAAGCGGAACAAGAAAGGGAAATGCGCCATCTTTTTAACGGCAACGATTTAATGGCCGTATTGCCAACAGGATTCGGCAAGAGTTTAATTTTTCAGTTGTTTGTTATGATGTGCGGAGTGCGAAGTAAAAGGCAAGGAGGTACAGGCTATTCCAGTATTATTCAGTGTTATTTCTCCATTGCAAAGCATAATTTGGGATCCAATCGAAGAGGTAAATTGTATGGGGATGACGGCGTGCGATTTAAATGAAAAACTGGACTGCTTGGACGATATACACAAAGGGAAATTTGGAAGAACGCTGCACGTATTTAATTAGTCAAAGTTACACAAGGATTTCCTCGCTTAAATGTAAAGGCATGGAAAGAAAACAATACGTACCTTATTCCTCTATTAATAATAGGCCAGGAAATGTTTTTTAAGACTTGAGTAGACCCGTTGAAAAAAACTATCGTGGTTTAGTTTGACTGTTGTCGTCCATGTCTGTTTGTAGTAATCGGTAATGCCTATTTTAAATTTGTTGGATCGTTGGATCGATACAAAAAAGGCGAGTCAAAAGCCAAATAATATCCAAATCCAGTCATTAAGGTTTAGACTTTCTTTTAAAGTTGAAAGTGATCTATTTCGGCGGCTGTTTGTTTTTATCGGCGTTGAATTGAAAGTGGCAAGTGTGGGAAGATCTATTTGCATTTGTGGACCGATTCGAGTTTTATTTTGGTCACAGCAAAATATAAGCTGAAATGAAGCTGAATGATTAGTGTTCGTACCAGAGAAAAGTCAGAAAATAGCGAGGAAAGCGAAGATTGATTTTGAACTAGAAATAATATAACTGTAAACAAACAGCAGTACAGTCGCACGCTGAGTAGTTGAGCTGAGCAGTGTTATATTTTTATTAGCGGGAATTATTTCACCGGCTCTGTTAACCGGTGTTGGATTCAATAAGTCAAAGCAAGCAAATATACGGATATTTCTTCTAATTTAAGTCGGCATTGTTTTGAAATGGCGAGAAGGTTTATTGATTCCATGAATCTGTGAAGAGATTTCAACCGCTTTTGAAGGAAGTTAAATTCTACATCCGGTAATCTGTAATTGGCTTATTTGTTGACAAGCTGTCAATTGGCAAATGAAATCAACCGTGACAACTCGGTGGGCGTTTTTCAAAATCGTGGGGTTTGCAGGCAAGCGTTCCCTCATCTCCCCACTCCCACCCCCGTCGTCCGATTTTTTGCTCTCACCCCAATTTTCGCGCGGCCAGAATGCGGAAAAATTCGTTCGTTTGCTACGCAGGCTACACAGGCTTAAAACAGACGTGTATTCATTGTGTATAGGTTCAGCTTTATATTCTCAGAATTACTGGTGTCGCTTTACCTTGACTCTCTATAAGCCAGTCACCTCTCTAAGACAGACAGTTAGGTCCGGTGCCGACGGTGTCCATCTTAGAGAGAGTTGACTGTAATTGTCTTTTGATGCATTGCCTTTCTTTATTATAGAAACGCCTGAAGTCACTGCTGAAAGGAATGTCTGTCTTTGAAGGAAAAGAGGTAGAAATTCAGTTTAAGTGGTCAGAAAAGTGATTTTTACGTGTGTCCATATTTATTCTAATAAACACCCTGGGCAATACATTTTCGCATTTTCAGGGCGGCGGCGGTGGTGGTGGTGGTGGGGGGGGGGGTATTTATTTGAGGGGGGGGCATTTTTTTACGAAAGGCGTTTATTTCGTTTCTCTGCAAAGACTTCTGGTTGAAACACAACTTACTACATCTAGCTTATACGATTTAACATAAACTAGTATAGTTTTCTTTGTATTTTTCAAGCAGGATTTGGGGTGGGAGACATTTTATTGGAGAGGGGCATTTATTGAATTTTCTTGCTTTTGGGGGTGTGTGTTAGAGAGGGGCATCTATTAGAGACAGGGCATTTATTAGAATATAGTAATAACAATATCTGATTTTCCAGGGTGCACTTTCATCAAGTACTGTTGGCTCCATTGTGGGACTACAGTCAGAAGAGATCTCACAGATTGCCTCAGAGTATGCTGAAAGGGTATGTGTGTGTATGTGTAATGTAACAAACTGTAACACATGAGCACCCGAAATAGTGGGCTCGATCAACTTGATTATGGACTTCCACAGTCCATTGGGCCCATCAGTTATTCTGTGCTCAATCAACGCCTTGTCTCAGTTCAGAGTTTTATACAGGACTATAGGACGTCATGCATACCAATATTTCCAATGCTTAAGATGAATATTTACACATTGAGAGAAACAAAAGCAAGACCAAGTTTCTGTGCCTGCACTTGTGCATAATGTCAGCCTGTTACTAAATTAAATGTTGAAATGTTTGCTTCTTTTTACTTCAGTTCCCTCTTGCATTTCTTGTGTTTGTGCTCAATTGTCTTGCAAGAAAGAGTGAAGGGTGTATGTCAGTAAATGTATCTTTATTTTTTTAAAGCAAGCTGAGTTGCAGGAGAATCTGGAGGCACGAGGGGAGCGGATGGGAGGAGTACAGACACACAAGAGAATGGTTGCTTCTCTGGAAAAACAAATTGCTGTGCAAGAGAAGAAGCTGGAACAAGTAAGACCCATGATCTCAGCACAAAAAATGCTTTTGCTGTGTAAGCACTCACGTTAAATGATAATAACAAAAATTGTTTGTTACGAGTGCTGAACACACTGTTTCAAAAACAGTCAGACATTTCATGGATAACCCCTTCGTCAGTGTTTGTGTTCAGACTTACTGCTTTAATTAATACTTTTTGGAGAGTTCACTGTTACACAAAAACGGCAACATTGTCATAACTGAAATGTCTGTTTTTGCAGGTACAAGAAAAGCACAACAAACTACAAGAAACTTTGTCCGAGGCCGAAGAGCAACTGTCCCAGGTTAGAATATATTATTACATTTTTCAGACACTGCATTTTATGGTTAAGTTCTGCTATTTATTTTTCTAATAAAGTTTGTGTTGTTATTGTTGTTGTTGTTGTTGTTGAATTAAAAAGCCAACTAAAGGTTAATGCATTTACTTCTTTGGTACAGTGCCAAAGCTAGATTTCTTAACTAGAGTTTTGTTTTGTTTGAAGGCCATTTCTCGTGGAGAGAGGATCAGTGATGAGATGGAGAAGTTTAATGAAATGGAAAGTGGTGAAAATGCCAGGTACTTCCACACGTTTTTACTGCATTATAATTTCTGTACTTTACTTAGTAAAATTTGTTATATTAAATCGGTACATGTTTTCTTCTTTTGTTCTTATTATAGCATTCTTCAAAGGCTTCGTTCCATTGTGGCCATGAATGAAAATCTGAAAAAACAAGAGCAACAGTTCAGGGCACACTGCAAGGTAATCAACAGCACACAGCAGTCTACATACCGCTATGTAACGTCGTTTTTTTAGATAATAGAAAGCCTGTGAGCCAACTGTGTTGGAGGAGAAGTAGGAGCGGGTAGGAAGTTTCAAGAGGGCGTGGAAGGAACGTGGACCTCATACATTGTGGCTCATAAAAGTCAGCAGTCCTTACTTTTTCTTCAAAGAAAATCGACTCTGAAGAAAAATTAGTGATGGCTCACAGTCCAGTAGTGAAACACACTCTTGTCGTATCTTTACCCTTTCCTTCCAAAGTCACTTATGGAGACATGTAGTGTAGTTCTAACTTTTGCGTCGGTTGACGTTTATTTTTCAATATTTTACAAAATGAAATTTGGGATTTTTCTTGATTTTTAATCTTTGGCACTCTTGGGAATCAAATGGTTTTAAAATATTTTTGCCTTTGCCATGTTGCTTCAAAAAATGTCGACAAGCGTCAAGGGAACTCTAACCTAGTGAGAGATGCACATTCATGATATTTAACCCCACGTGTGGGAGAGGGAAGGTACTCCTCCAAATTTTTAGTGGTGATGCAGCCAAAAATAGTTGGGATTTTGGTTAATACCTTGAATGATTTCATTTTGATGGTAAAACCACACTACTACTTATACACTACATTTCAAAACTTGTGACTTATCCTCTCTTCCCTTCTGCTCTGTTCCAGAAGTTCCTGAAGGCGAATTTGTTCCCTTACACATCTGTTGCACTATTTTCATACAGCTACATACACAGCTCTCAAAGTTATGATGCAGACCCACAGCCTTGTACATCTAAGGCATACCGCTGTTGCTTTTCTTTTTTCAGGAGGAAATGTCTCGCTTGCAAGAGAACCTAGAAAAGCTTAAGGCTCAAGGGTCTGAAGATGATAGTGAAGAGAAGGTAAATCTATCAAACAATTCAATATGTTTTATAATTCAACACATTGATACACTGCCCAAATATGGTTAAAAAGTTATCGATATACGCTATGTCTACATGACGTATATCCAACGATGGATGTAAATTTCGCATTTTGACAAGAGAATGCAAAAATGACGGACCGGCCTCGATATTTTTTCTTCAAACTGTGCTTTGTTATCAATGTGTTGAATTATAAAACTACTATAGCGCTCAAGCTTGCGTGATATCGCCTAATTTTAGCCGACTCGGCCTACGGCCTCGTCGGCTAAGAATTAGGCGATATCACGCGCGCTTTCGCGCTATAATAGTTAAATATGTGTTGCGACTTGTTAATTCTAAAGTTAGCGTTTACGGAGCATAAAGATTCCATCAGTTTGTTTCATAGACTAAATAACTATTTCACTCCGAGTGTCAATTATGGAGACATGTAGTGTAGTTCTAAATTTTGCGTCTGTCGACGGAATCCTGTGTTGTGACCATTCAAATGAAACCTCTTCAGCAGTACCATTTGTTCTAACTTTTGAGTCTGTTGATGAAATCCTATGGTGTGACCATTCAAATGAAACCTCTCCAGCAGTACTTTTGCATGGTACCATTTGTTCTAACTTTTGAGTCTGTGGATGAAATCCTATGTTGTGACCATTCAAATGAAACCTCTTCAGCAGTACTTTCGCATGGTACCATTTGTTTTTCAATATTTTACAAAATGAAATTTGAGATTTTTCTTAAATTTTGATTTTGGGTTCTCTTGGGAGTTAAAGGGTAAATTAGTAAATTTTGTGTATATTGCGGTGGTGTAGCAGCTCGCAGAAACCTCTATTTTCATTGGCCTTGTAAAACACAGCTGCTATTGTTTTTAGGGCTAGGGACCGTTGTTGGGCGTTATAAAAGTTAGCAGTTTGTTTCACAGCCTTAAATAATTTCTCTTTTGTTTTGTTTGTTTTTTAGGAAAGATTAGAACTGATTGGTAAACAGTACGAGTCGGATAAAGCCAAGTTAGAGAAAATCAGACTTCTGTTGGTAAGTTTTTAAAATGCTTGTATTGTATGTAAAATACCGTATGTCCTCGAATACGTAGCTCCGTACAGGAGGAGAAGGGTGGCTACCTCCTGCCCCCCCCCCCGCCCCGCCCCATCCCACACACACATTCACAGTCTATGGTGTCATGGAATCTAATATTCTTGGTTTTCACTTACGTCATATCAAAATTCAGAAGCATTAAACAATAGATTTCAAATCCAAAATGTTTATGGAATTGTAGAGAGTTTAAAACTACACATCTTGGCCAAATTTTGAAGCGTCAAAGCATTTCGTTCAAGAGTTATAGGCGAACGAGTATTAGAAATTTTTAGTAAGAAATGTATTGAGCGGCCATCTTTGTGCCCCACTCAGGGGCACAAAGATGGCGGCCAAAAATTCAAAGTCTTAATTACACCAAAAATCAAATTAAAAAATATTGTATCTGCGATAAGCTCCATTAACTCGGCTTATAAGCACTTATAATGCAAACAATAACTTTCAGCTGATTCAATTTTGTTTATTTTCGCGGCTTTTCTGAAATAGCGTGACGAATTGTGACACATTTAAAACCTTTATAAATCGGAAGCAGAACATCGTTAAAACCTGAAACTTTTTGTGAAAGATTATATCATACTTGTATCCACATACCATGTTAGAAACAGCTTTGTAGGATGTATTAATTTTTATGACGTCATGTGAAAACCAAGAATAAATACGAACCCCACCCCAATCAAAGCCTCCTTTTTTCTTCTTCTAATGCGAACATTCGTTGTTTTTCAGGCTCGAAAGAATCGCGAGATCTCCTCGCTTCAGAGAAAGATTGACGAGGTACCATCACGCGCGGAGCTCACACAGTACCAGAGGAGATTCGTGGAGCTTTATAATCATGGTTTGTACAGCCATCTCATGCTGTCCATGCTGTGTCCACATCAACACCGAAACTTATTCAGATAACATGCACCTCTTCAGAACCTCTAATTTCATTGGACCTGGTTATCACGCACATGTATTGTTTTCAGGGCCAGGGTCCATTGTTCTATTGTTTGTTCTATTGTTTTCTCAGCCAATCCTGTGAGGCATTCCGCGACGAACATGTCCCCTCAACTTGTTAAGAGTAAACATCTTTCAGTCAGACATGTTGGTCCGGCCGGACCTGGGATTCGGGATTCAGACCCGCGACCACCCGCTCTGTAAACTGGCGCGCAACCACCGGAGCTAACCAGGCGGCAGATACATATTCGAGTTAAAATTTTTTTTTACTTTAGGCAGTTTTTTGAAAATCTCCGTGTTCGGTGCGTTTTCAATCGTCCTTCGATTGTTCACGTGCACATGTAGACGGGAGGGTGAATTGTGTTAAAAATTCCGGTAAAAGTTTAGGGGATTGTGTATTTCTGACCAAATAAGTGTTTCTTGGAAAAGAGTTTGAACTAGTTTATAGAAGAATAGAAGATATTTTGTGTCCACCATGCAGCTTTAAGGGATAATGGGCCTTAATCGCGCCCCGCCATTTTGTATAAAAACAAAAGATTTACCCCGCTAATTCTCGCAGTGAAAAAGTTGAAAACGAGGTTCAGCGGAGGAAAACAAAGCATTTAATTTTCCGGGGAGTCAACATGGCCGCCGGGTGATTAAGGCCCATAGCAGTTTCTCGGTATTGTGGGGGTGTCTGTAAAATGCGGGGTCGGGGCCGGGATCGGGGTGGGATTAGGTCAAGGATTAAGTATGGGATTAAATATAATGCTATACCTAATCCTAACCCTAACCCTTAATCCCATACTTAATCCTAGACCTAATCCCACCCCGACCCCGGCCCCGACCCGCGTTTTTTTTTACACCCGTGTTGTGGATGTTGCGATCACAAAATGACATAAAACAAAAGGTTAAAGACACTAAACAATACTCACACCACAACACAACACAACACAACACAACACAACACAATAGCTAACCAACAATAGTTACCGCGACACCAGAAAGTACCCGAGGGAAACCATCATGATTAGTAACATGTTCGTGTTCAACAATTTTTTCGGTGCGTTTTCAATCGTCTTCGAATGTTCACGTGCATGTGGATCATGGACGGAAGGGTGAATTGTGTTAAAAACCCAGTAAAAGTTTGATCACTCTACGGCTGATGAGATCATGTCTTCTAAAATCTTTCGTATTTCTTTTGCAGTTGCTGGAACTCACAAAGAAACAAAGCAGTTTTTCACTCTGTACAATACCTTGGATGACACCAAACTATACTTGGGAAAGGAGGTGAGCTCAACTGCCTAGCTGACCTAGCCGGTTTCTCTTGATAACCTCGTAGTACAAAAACGTAGAAAGTTCTGTTTTAACCCTAAGAATTGGAGGAGCCGCGCCGGCCTTATCGCATGTCTCACATTATGATTTTTTTTTTCATAGGTTAACTTATTGAACTCCATCCACGATAACTTTGAACAGTAAGTTACTTTATTTTAATGTGCATAACTGTAATGTTTTTTGCAGTCGGATGCGGGAAGTTGAGAGGGAAGGTACACCGCCAGTAGTCCCTTTCTTCTTTTACGTGCGTGATTAGCTCAACAGGCAGTTTGTTTTTCAACCTCGTTCCCAGGGTCCTCCGGGGACGAGGTTGGTTGTATATACCTAATGGGCCATTTCCGAGTTGCTTTTTGTCTCGTTATCAAAGCGAGGCTTAGTGCACAACCTTTCATATGAAAATTAGTTTTCATTCACATGTAAATAAAACTAATTTTCACATGAAAGGTTGTGCACCTAGCCTCACTCTGATAACGAGACAAAAAGCAACTCGGAAATGGCCTATTCAATAAAGATTGCTTTGGCAATTGGTCATTAGTAATTGGGCATTGGCATTTGGGCATACGGAACACAATGCAATGTTTTGCTTGAGTGACCGCCAAACAATAGCTTCCCAATGCCCAATGACCAATGACCAAAGCGACCTTTATTGAATTAGGTATATAAGGCGCAATTTCGAGAGCGCGCGTGAGGGGAAGAGGCGGGCCCTGTACCTTTCGCGCGTGCTTCTCGCGCGCGCATCCTTCATATTGCACCCTATATATCAACATGCGCCTGCTGTGCAGGGTAGATCTTGCTCGCCTGTTTGTCTATCCAGAAAGTGTAGAGGGGAGTGAACAATCACCACTTATCATTTTCAAACACTGCATCGCGTCTCAAATAGCCCACAAGCTTCTTAACAAGTCATCGGTAAAGTGATAATTTTCATCAATCGAAGTTGAGCATTTTTTCAACTAAAGCCCAACATTTGCGTTAGGCAGACCCCTAGCGCTCGTCCCGGTCTGTGACAATTCACCCCTCGTTCTTCAGTACAAATACAACTCTGGATGTTCTTAAATATTCTTTTGTTTTCTTCTTGAAACTTGTAGAGCAATGTCATCTCCCACCAACAAAGAGCAGTTCCTGAAACAGTTTGACAGCATTGTACGAGGGATTGTGGACAACAAGGAGAGGGTAAATCATTTTTCTTAAACCTTTAACCCTTAAAACTCCCAAGAGTGCCAAACATCAAAATTACAGAAAATCCCAAATTTCATTTTGTAAAATATCGAAAATCAAATGGTACCATGCAAAAGTACTGCTGAAGAGGTTTCATTTGAATGGTCACACCATAGGATTTCATCAACAGACTCAAAAGTTAGAACAAATGGTACCATGCAAAAGTACTGCTGAAGAGGTTTCATTTGAATGGTCACACCATAGGATTTCATCAACAGACTCAAAAGTTAGAACAAATGATACCATGCAAAAGTACCGCTGAAGAGGTTTCATTTGAATGGTCACACCGTAGGATTTCATCCACAAACTCAAAAGTTAGAACAAATGGTACCATGCAAAAGTTCCGCTGAAGAGGTTTCATTTAAACGGTCACACCATAGGATTTCATCAACAGACTCAAAAGTTAGAACAAATGGTACCATGCAAAAGTTCCGCTGAAGAGGTTTCATTTAAACGGTCACACCATAGGATTTCATCAACAGACTCAAAAGTTAGAACAAATGGTACCATGCAAAAGTTCCGCTGAAGAGGTTTCATTTTAACGGTCACACCATAGGATTTCATCCACAAACTCAAAAGTTAGAACTACACTACATGTCTCCACAACAAGTTGACTCTGGGAGTGAAAGGGTCAAAGGAACACGGTCCCGGCTGAAATATCGTGTTTTTATGATTATGGCCAGAAGCTTGCTTTATTATCTTTTAAAAGACAAGAAAAGCCAAAAGTGATGAACGCAAAGAAATACGAACTAAAAAGACAAAATAACCACTCAGCAACTCAAAATTTCACCGGAATGGAAACTTTGATTTATTGACTGCCTGTCAAGTACCGGATAACTAGTACAAGTACAATGTAAAATCGGACATCATCCTTCACTGTTTCTCCAAACTACTGCTTCTGTTTTACTCTTTGGAATCTTTTTATCCAATTTCGTTATATTTGGCGATATAATATGGAAAGTAAGTAAACACAATTTCGTTACTTCGGCAGGAGTTTCCCTTTCAATGTCTACTGAAACTGCCACTTCCACTACGGAAGGCCAATGAGAGGCCGATGGTGGCCAATGAGAGACCGATGGTGGCCAATGAGAGACCGATGGTGGTCAATGAGTGGCCAGTAGTAACCACTAAAAGGTCGATGACGGCTAATGCGAGGCCAGTGGAGGATAGCTTAGGGTAGCATTTTCCAAGCACGTTAAACCAAAATTCTTTTCAGCACGTTTAAGTTTATGCGTCAGTTGAAATCTGCCTTTTCTGTTGAGTTGGAAAATACTGAAAATATCAGTTTTTGCAAACTTTTTTCTGCAGTGCCACAAGTTCTGATTTTCACAACTAGTTATCCGGTACAAGTTGTAGTTAGAAGCCCAACACTCAAACACTCTTTTTCAATTAAAATTTTGTTAGATTGAAAAAAAGAAAACTGTTGAAAAACAGCGGCGAGACACGTTTAACCAGAAGTACCTAGATATAGTGGAACAGGAGAGACTTTATTACAAAACAGTTAAAGATTTTACTGAGGTAAAGTTACGCAGTTATTTGTTTGTTCTACAGTCATTTTTAGAATTACAAAATAACTGGGGAAAATCACAAACCACAGAAAATACTGCTCAAAAGTTTTCATTTGAATGGTCACACTTTAGGATTTCATCCACGCACTGAAAAGTTAGAACCACCTTGTGCATAATAAAAAAAGCGCCACAGGAAGGTACTGCTCAGTAGCTTTCATTTGAATGGTCACACTTTAGGATTTCATCCACGCACTGAAAAGTTAGAACCACCTTGTGCATAATAAAAAAAGCGCCACAGGAAGGTACTGCCCAGTAGCTTTCATTTGAATGGTCACACTGTAGGATGACATCCACAGACTCAAAAGTTAGAACCGCCTTGTACAGCATAATAAACAGTACCACAGGAAAGTACTGCTCAGTAGCTTTCATTTGAATGGTCACACTGTAGGATTCCATCCACAGACTCAAAAGTTAGAACCGCCTTGTACAGCATAATAAACAGTACCACAGGAAAGTACTGCTCAGTAGCTTTCATTTGAATGGTCACACTGTAGGATTTCATCCACAGACTCAAAAGTTAGAACCACCTTGTACAGCATAATAAACAGCATTACATGAAAGTACTGCTCAATGGCTTTGACTTGAATGGTCGAAGTTTAGAATTAATATTTAAACAAATTCTCTTATTGTTTTTGCAGGAATGTCACAAAAATGAAGTGCTTTTGTCCAAACTCAAGACCTTGGGAATCTCTTAGTTTCTAAGTTTTGTCGCGAACAGATTAAAATAAATGTAACCTAGTAGCTGGGTGGTGTGAATGAAAGTGATTTTTTTTTTTGTGACGGGCCAGATTCATTCCGATCAAAACGCAACCAAACTGTTCTGGGTTTTCTAAACAATAATAAAGAAATAAAAAGATTATAACGGTAATCATGGTATTTCTAAAAGGAATAAAGAAGCAAAAAGGATAATTTGCAAAATTATATTTTATTGAATAAAACTGTCTATTTTTATTGATTGCGTAATTAACTTCCGTCCTTCATGTAATTAGAGTACTTTTGCATTTGATTAAGGCCCCGTCCACACTAGCGTTTTCACATCGTTTTTGACCGTCCACACTGGGGCTGAAAAACGGTGATCCAAAGATGCGTTTTCATCGCCAGGCTCTGCTCGGACGTTTTTCTGTTCAATACGCATGCTCCAATAGCGTCAGCGATGAGTTGTGATGTAAGCGTTTTTGAAAAGCTCCGTTTTTGCCGTCCACACTAAAACGATAGACCTGCGTTTTCAAAAGTCTCCACTCTGAAAAGCGTTTTCGAAAACCTCCGTTTTCATAGATAAACATCTCCATTTTTTATCGTTTTAGTGTGGACGATCGGTAAAAGGGATAATAAAGTACGCATTTTCAAACGAAAACGCATTAGTGTGGACGGGGCCTGAGTTTCCCTCTCTTTCATTTAGGTCTTGTAACCGTTATGATTTTTCGTCAACGTAAAAATTAACAAAAACCGGATTCATTGAATTAACATTAGTTGAATTGGAAAAAAAAAACAGTCTTTGAAAATGTTCCTTTTAAATATTGATGTAATACTTTATTGTAAATGTAACGACTTGCATCGTAGTGTTTCTCAAACTCTCAATTATATAATCTGATGATCTTTTAAACTTTTGCTTTTAAATATTATGATTGTAATAATTTATGTAATGATCCGCGTAAGAAGGATAGCGCTGAACGGCAATGGAATGTCAAGCACGATGGAATGTCAATTTTTTTCATTGTTACAACTAGTGATCTCATTGGCCTAGGCTCAAAAACCGCAAAAGAGTTAAGGTTCAAGGTGCATTTTGTCTCATTTTTTTAAGGTTTC
The DNA here is from genome assembly GCA_022457155.1 of Cladopsammia gracilis. Classification (NCBI taxonomy): domain Eukaryota; kingdom Metazoa; phylum Cnidaria; class Anthozoa; order Scleractinia; family Dendrophylliidae; genus Cladopsammia; species Cladopsammia gracilis. The sequence continues at coordinate 314,838 of JAJGOT010000010.1, forward strand.
AAGTAATTTGAGACCCAATCAAACAACATACAATTTAGAAGATATTGTATTTGGGGAACTTCATCAAAGAAGCAAAATTATTAGTTATTGTCTTCTGCTATTCTGATTGGTTAAGCACGAACATTTCCTAAAATTTATTTGACGCAAATGGATTTTCTTTATTTTTATAATGAAACCTAATTATTAACCATCATCTCCTCCTCTATTCTTGAAATCAAAGATATGCTATGTTGGAAAGAGCCAATGTCGCAGAACAATGAAGTTTGCTATCGTTCTTATGTGGAACATTACTTATTATAAATGCGACGGCTTGCATCACAGCGTTTCTCAAGACTGTACAAACTTAATAATTTGGTGGGTTTTTTTTAATGATAATAACACGATATCGCAAGAGTTCTACACTAAAGCGGCAAATCAACTTCTTGTATATTTTTATGGCCAGCATGCAAGCGGGAGATTAATTTGGCAAAAGCTGAATATATTTGTCAAAAATATGACACAAAATATAACACTGAAAAGCATTTAGATAACAGTCATTTACAATTCAAGCATATTTTGTTATATTACTGCGCTTTTCAATAACATGCGGAATTCCACCAACGCTTTCGTTTTACACTGCCGTCAATCATCTTAGCTTACCTCTCTGGAAACAGATCTTCACTTCAATGAGTTCAAAAGGTCACGTCCGTGCATTATGATTGGTAGATTTCGATCCATTTTGTTTGTTTCTTTTTTACATGGACCATTGGCTTTCGTATTAATTATGATTGACGGCAGGGAATAACGCAATTTGAATTTCAAATTCCGCATGTTATTGAAAGGCGCAGTAATCGAAAACCTCTGGTTACCGGTTTAAAGTATTAAAATCTTATTGGTTGATTTACTAGCTACAGCCACGTGACCGTCCCTGGTGACGGTTGCTCCTCCAGATGAGTATCTCTCATAAAAGTACACTTTCCTTTTGAAATTACCCACAGTATCAAACATGATCAAGCTATTGCTGGCCCGGTCGACAACAATAACTTCCTCAGTGTTGGAGTTGAATGCTATTCCTGACGGATTGAAGGTGCTGGAAATTCTTCTGTGCGGCTTGATGAACCGGGAGGGGTGGACAGTACGCGATTTGAAGCTTGTGTCGTTTGCAGCTCGCTTGGAAATGAAAAACACATTGTTCAAGGCTGTAACGATCAAGTCGCCTCTTGTTGTCACGCACATGTGCGATTCCTGAGCTTGCGTGAACTCGCCAGTGAATGTGAAACACGATAAGAAATCTCCATCGGTGCTGAGAACAAACACAGTGTTGTCACACAGCGCAAAAACCCTGCCTCTGTTTTTATCGACAGCAATATTAGTCAACGTGCCATGGTTGAAGCTTGGCAGCCCGCGTCCAAAACTCCAGCGAAAGTTTCCGTCCTTGTCCACTGCAAGGACTTCGTTCGTCAATTGTAAGTTCAGCGGGGATTTATAACTGCTGCCGATGTAAACTCTGTCAGCCTTGTCGACATCAAGACACTGGGGATGCAGTAAGTTAGTCACCAGCGTGTCCTCATTAAAGGTTTGCAGCAAAGCCAGCTCGCACACTCGTTGACTTAACAGTCCATCTTTCGAGAACACTTTAATCTGGAAGTTATATCGATCAGCGATTAAAAAATTCCCTTTGCTGTTCGTTGCAATATCAACAGGGCCGTTTAATTGCGCCGGATCCGATCCAAACTCACCAAAAGACCAGAAATAACCCCGACAAACTTCCCAGCTCAAGACAGGGTGAATTTTGTGCGAGGAATCTACAGGAATTTCCGGCCAATTTCGCAGAAACTCATCGCCCTTGGAACAAAGATGCAAATACTCCCACAAGATGCGATTTATAGACACCACTGCGCTGATCAGAGCTTCTCTTTTCATTTCACAAAACAACTTTCTTAAGTTGAAGTTACCAAACCGAACATAAAATACCTCGCGGACTTCCGGTAAACCATTTAACTGCTCGAGGTAGTTTTTGCACAATACCACTGCTACTTCCGGTTCCTCGATGAACTCGAGCATGGTCGCCGCAACCCGAAACTTCATCGATAAAACCCGATCGTAGATGTCCAAAGCTTCGTTACTAAACGCTTTGGTAGCGCATTCAGCAGCCTTCTTGAGAAAATCCTTTGCTTCAGCAAAATACTTGTCTTGCGGATCAATTTTGTCGAACTGCAAGCCGTCCGACATGAGGTGTAAAACTTCTCATTCGTCCAGTTCTATGTTTGTGACTTCAGTATTCACAAGACTAACGTTGTCGAAATCGCTATTATACACTTCAGTTTCAATTTTTGGACTGCATTTCCCTGATTTGGCGAAGCTGTGGTACATTAAACTGACCCCATCCTTGAAGAAGTTGGCAGAGGCGATGAGATCGACCTTGCACAATCCCTCGAGTTTTTCGCGGATGGCCGAGAGTTCGCGGACGATGAAATTCCTGAATCTCTCATCGCTGACATCTCCGTGTTTAAGGCTCTCTGCTGCTTCATCTCGGATCTTGCTTAGCAAAAGTTTAAATGTCAACCTCAGAGTATCTGCAACCACAGAGGCCATTTTTCCTTCACAAAGTTAGAAGAATATTTAAAGAAAGTCTTGCTCACATGCGTCAGGGCAAGTGATTAGACAGGGGTAACCCCCAAGGTTGAAATTCTGTCAGTGCTTATTTTGGTAACCATGAAACTTTGTCAAATGCCATATAAGCGGAAAACTGCCCAATCAACTTGTGAAAGATCGTGACATGCGTCTTCGTGCGTGACTTGGCGTGCATATCAATCACGTGACGAGCTACAGACCCGGATCGCCAAGCTCCGCCAAGCTAACAGCGCTGAAGTGATTTACAGCCCAGCATGGATAAACTTGCGTTGGTAAGTGTTTTATCCGCGTTTTTACATAATTCACTGGGAATTCGGTCTAATTTGACCAGCGGGATGTATTTGAAATGAACAACAGCCAGTCGGGACAGTTGAGAATCCCAGGGCAGCTTGAACTAAATTGTAAGCTTAGACTTCGTTGCAATGAAACTTAAGCTTATTGTAATTAATCTAAACTGCAAAGTACAAGGGCATTTAATATGAAGCAAATGTTCATGTAGAAGTCTTGTCTCTTGTCAGATGTTTTGCTCAGTTTCAATACCTCAAATGATTTTATATTGCCAAATGAATGGCCGAAATGTTAAAAAAAAATGTCTCAGGGCATTACTGGGGGCATAACTTGCCTTTTTGTGTTCTTTCCTTTTAGTTAATGCTCCGTTAAAAGCCATGGGGCGTTTATTCAAGTTTTCTGTTTTAAACTAGAGGAAATTGTTGGGATGGGCCACTAAGAATTCAAGGGCACTGGCCCGACTGGCCACCAATCACTGGAGTTAATTTTTAGCCCTGCAAAAACGCGCCACGTTGAAGTTGAAATGTGACAGAAATGCTTATGAATGGATGAATGCTTTATTTTCATCACTTTTCAGTGATAAAAATGTTAAAATAAAATATCATTTTCCTCCTACAAAAACACAAGGGAGGGTCAACGCATTTTAAGGACTGTGTAATTTTGTGATCAAAATGCAAAGCCGAAAAGGAATGCAGCTTATGCTCATATCGTACAGAGAAAGTCCAAAGAAATCTATAAATACTTTTATATGTACCACACGTGTTTGTTCGAAAAACCAAAGCAAATTGAATAAGGAAGCACTGCCCTTGAATAAGTGCACAGGGAGTCTAGGCTCACAAACGACCACTTAATAATAATAGTAATAATAATAATAATTATAATAATAATAATAATAATAATAATAATAATAATAAAAGAACATGTTTACCCAGAATGACTGCGTCAGTTTAGAAAAACTGCTATCAATGCAGGTCCTGCTAATAGCAAAATATAAGAATTTGTACATGTATATAATAGTAATTGGGCTGAGTGGAGTACAATTCAGGGAGTAATCAGGCAATTAATAATTAATTGTCCAAATTGTCCAAGCTCGTACATTGTAATGTGAGGACAATTTGAAATTGCGAGCATGATTACCCCAAATTATACAACAAATTCAATCACTAATTAATCGCGTCAATAACAAAATTTGACAATAAAAAGTCTATGTCGACTCTATTGTACTCAAAATGTCTAGGATATTTTCTATCAGCTGAGTTTGAAAGTAAGAGAAAAACAGAAAAAGAACCAATTTGAGTGCACTGATTGACGTGCGTGCAATTACAAATAGCTGTAATTGACAAGGTGTAATTGGACACCCATGTGACCGTGCACAAATTACATAAGAAATAGGCATGTGGATGACCAATCACAATCGAAAATTTGGTTATTGATACAATATTAGGAACTTTATTGTTGATTTTGAAAGCCAACAAAAAATGACAATAAACAGGCATTAAAGTTTACATGCAACATCAAAATAATGTAGGCCTTCAGGCCCCGGTTGTTCAAAAGGTGGATAGCACTATCCACCGGACAAATCACTATCCAGTGGATCACAATTGGTTTTGTTAATGCCTATCCCATGGTTCGTACAATCTTGAAAAGGTCTTTAATTTTAGCAGTCATCTTGAAAAGTCCTTTAATTTGGTTAAGGTCCTTGAAAAGTACTTGATTTCTTTATTAGGTCTTGAAAAGTCCTTGAAATTTAGGACTTTGTGTACGCCCTATCACTTTTCTGATAAATTAAATGATTTTGCTGCGAAAAAATTGGCCACCAGCGACTTTTAAAATCCAAAAATAACTAGTGAAAATGTCGGCATAATACGTGAATGCATACATGAAGCAAAATTGTAATCTTTGCCTCAATTTCATGCACCAGGGGACAAAGAGTTTCGATTTTGTAAATAAAACGTAGTCCTTGAAAACTATTTTTTGTCCTTGAAAAGTCCTTGAAAAGTCCTTGATAGTGATTTATCCGGTGGATAGCGCTATCCACCTTTTGAACAACTGGGGCCTGTTGGAGGTTGGCCAGGAGGTTGGCCCTATCATGTTTCCCTAAACACTTCCCTGCCGTGATAAATTAATAGAATCAATTTCCTTTACTATCAAGGTCACTGGAGGCAACCGTGGAATTGGCTATGCAATTGTTAAAAGACTGAGCAAAGAGTTTAATGGAGTGGTCCTGTTTACTGGTAACAATGAGTGGATGTTTTTTACCTATATATTAATATTATTCAAGTAAATTAGAACCTTTTGTTGTTGATTGAAAATTGACTTTGTGATGGATTTGAGATTTAAATAACAGACTTTTTAGTGCTTTCCCCCAATACCTAGATAGTTGTTTTCTCTGTAAATATCAGTGGCCAATCTGAGGAAGGAACCCTTTTTTAACTCATGAATATGCAAAGCATTGATTTTACACGTAGCAGTTGGAGACAAAATTCACTTGATCAGTCAGTCAATGGGCTGTTAACATTGAGCCCACAATAGGTAACCTGCCTTACCCATGAGGATGGCATTGGAGGGAGGGGAGGGGAGGGGACGGTGGGGAGTTGGATGCAAGGGGTGAAGGGTTGGTGGAAGAAAATGCCAAGGAAAGGGGAATGTCTGAAAGTTTTCTATTTACGAGTTGGGTCATAGGAGCTAGCCTTTGATTTGTTTATAAACAACCAAGGGTCAAGGTTGTTTCTTTTCTGTAAAATTTTCATGTTTCCTCCTTTCCCCTATTTTTACAGGATCCTGAGTATTAAAACAACAGTTTATTCAGTTTTATTGTAACAAATGCAAAAACTGATGGAGGACAATACCCCGCCCCCATGAGCTTTCTGTGCCCAGTCTCCCTGCAGTTTAGCTCAGTGGTAACAGAGCATTCCACCATGCAGTGTATGGAAGCTGGTCAAAGAGCTGACTACCATCAGGGATTCAGAATGTTTTTCAAGTTCCCTTTAGTTGTGACAAAATACAGCTTTCTTTCTTTCGCGTATGGGTCATAATATCTTTATTTATGCAGCAAGAGATGAGAGTAATGGTGCAAAAGTCTGCGGAGAACTCAGCAAGGAATTAAGTTCAACAAATATTCAGTTCCATCAGCTTGACATCACATCTAAAGAGAGCATAAACAAACTCAGAGATCATGTCCAGGAGAAGTTTGGTGGGCTAGATGTTTTGATAAACAATGCTGGTGTGTTACTCAAGGTAGGAAGTAAATTCACCATACTAGGCTGTGTATTTATTTACAAATTAACTGTTAACATTTGACACATACTGGTATAATTTCTACAAGGTGTTTATTTGTTGAAAATAGCCCCACAATTTCATTGTCATAAATTTATTAACCTCCAAAGTGAGTAATTAAGAATTCAAACATGATAAAAATAGCATCAAACTCGGAAAAAAATCTGAGTTCCAGATGGGATTTGAACATCTGGAACTTGGATTTTTTTCCGAGTTTGATGCTATTTCTATCATGTTTGAATTCTTAATTACTCACTTTGGAGGTTGGTTGGTTGCATCTTTGATATGCCTGACTGTGTGATACAGTTTATGTACTTATTGACTAAGTGGGAGGGCCGGATGGGAAAATATTTGGCTCGAGGTCATGGCGTACAGACCGAGCGCCAAATATTTTCCCATCCCGCCCGACCTAACTTAGTTAATAAGTATTTTATCATATGACCAATTTGGAGACAAAATTACTTGAAATTTTAACGCGTGAGGCCGTCTGCTTTTATAGTAGGGCCGTACGCCTTTTTCCGGCCAGTCATCATTTTGGCTGTGTGACCGCGTGATGCGGTTCCAGTCAAAAGCCCACATTTCACCCTTGCTGACCACAGAGTCCCAGTAGCTTAGTGGAAGAGCATCCATCTAGATACAGATGGTCGTGGGTTCAAATCCCATCTGGAACTCGGATTTTTTTCCGAGTTTGACGCCATTTCTATCATGTTTGAATAAATTTATTACACTATGTAATTGACAGGGAGTTTAGGAATAGAAGTTTTATTTAAACCAAATAGATTCAATTTTGCCAGGTGTCTGTTCCATAATAGATCACAGTTAATGTCAAAAAATGTGGTAAAGTTGCCAACGAGCTGCAGGCAAGTTGGTCACTGATATGTTCTTGCCACATTTTGATGTCTTTTGTGATCTATAACTGAACAGACACATGGCAAAATGAAATCTATTTGTTCTACACATTAACAGGGAAGAACATTTACCATAACCTCTACAGAGCTTAACTGTGATTATGGCTTTTTGAGGATTTTTCTGTTCAGCATTTTCCAAATCAACAAAACTACGTTTCACTTCCATTTTGACTTTTTCTCAATATATTATTGTCAATAGCTTCTGCTTAACATTTTTTTAATGCCTTCACTTGCCCTCAAACTCTGAAGGGAAACGAAAATCAGTTCGAGTTAGCGGGGGTTTGAGTTAGCAGGGGTCGGTGAAAATTTTATTTATTTTTGTTAATTATTTATAATATTGAAGATATATAGTGTGAACATAGTTTTATTATCTACTTCTGTGATAAACATTGCTCAATTTGCGTTTGGTAACAAGATTATGACTTGGAGCTAAGTGTAACTTTAACATTTGGGGTACATGTTTTTGCAATATAAACAAAGTTTGTAGTGTATTACTACAGTCTAACTAAATTCAAAACCACATTAAAGAAGCAACCATGTCTGACTGATAACATCGTGATGTGAATGTTAAATACGTG